>VYXC01004873.1:1001041-1230324 GCA_013397175.1 Platysteira castanea
CGAGTGGCGGGGAACGGGCGGTGAAGCCGCAGCCCCACACGACCTGCTTCGGTTTTGGCTCGTTTTTAAGAGGCGGAGGAATCCCAACGTGAGTCTTCGCTGTCTTCTGCGAGCTCTCCCTTACGCCTCGCTCCCACTCTGCTGCCCGCCGTCAGCAGCCTTACACCCGCAGCACCCAGGACCGGCGCTGGCAGCGTCCCTGTTCCTACCACAATGCCTCCACTTGAGGGCTACGCGGGCTGCAGGGTGTTTAACCTAAGTCACCTCTTCTACACGCTGCTTTTACCCTGGCACAGAGACAGCCCAAACCTGCCTAAAACACGCGCGGGGAAGCATTCCCGCGGCCGCCCCGACACACGAGCGCTCTCGACAGGCGGCACGGTCCTCTACAGGCCCTCTTCGGCAAGGTCGTGGCGGGAGCCACCAGGTGTTACAAGAGCTCCTACACCGCCCCAGCTGCCCCCCGCGCACCGCCCCGACCGCCCGTCCAGGAGTCCCGCGGGCACGCCCCTTCCCAAGGCCATTGGCCGCCGCCGCGCCGCCGGGGGGCGGCCGAGGCGCTGATTGGCCGAGAGCGCCGTCCGTCAGCGCCGCCCGTCAACACAAGCCCTGCTGCTGTCACAACAGCGTGGGGCTGTGGCTGCACTTCCTGCGTGCTCCCCGCGTCCCCCGCCCCGCTTCTTCGGCACCGCGGAGTCCCGCGCGGGCACCTTCCGCCCCGGGGATGGACATGGCTCCTCCGGGAAAAGTTGGCGCTGCCGCCACCGTGCCGTGAGACGAGCGCCGCGGGACGCCGTCCGTTTCTCCGTCCGTGTGACTCCCCCGCCCTCTCAGCGCCCCGGAGAAGTTGACACCGCTCGGCGGGGCGATGGCAGAGGCTGCCGGCGGCAGAGAGCAGCCGGCGGCGGGCCGTGCTCCTTCCGACGCCGCTTATCATGCTGAAGAGGATCCCGAGCCGGCATCGCTGGACGCTCCGGCGGCAGCCGGGGGCAGGAGGCGGGAGCGCCGCAGCGGTGTTGCGGCCGTGGGTACCGCGGAGCGCTTCCCCGGCGGCAGCCTGGGGCCAGCGGCAGCGCCCGACCCCGACGCCTGTCTGCTGGAGGCGGCCAAGGCCACCCCGCGGAGGAGCAGCATCATCAAGGTAAGGGCGTGCCGCCCCGCCAGGAAGTTTCCGCGGGTCCCGCAGCCGGGTTATCCGGGCTGAAGCCGCCCTCCGGTGCGCCTCTGCCCGCGGTGGGCGGCCGGGGTGGGCAGAGGGGGGGTGGGAACCCTCCGGGGACGGGCTGCGCGCACCCTCCGCGCAGGTGAAGCGGCCGCTTCGCCGCGCAGCGCCGCTGCCCTGCCTGCAGCGAGCAAGGACAGCGGGGCCGCGGCGCTGCCTCCCCGTCGCCCCCGGGGCAGGGTACGTGCCCGGAGCGATCGGCTGTCCGAGGTCTGTGCTGGGGAGCTGCTCCCGACGCCACTGAGAGGGATCGGGGTTCCCCCCCACGCTTGTGCGTGAGCCATGGGGGGCTTCCTGCCGAGTTGTAAAGTTTTTGTGTAGTAGCTCGTATCTGTTCTTATTTAGTATTTATGAAACACCTGGAAGGCAAAATAAATAGTTTCTACAGCGCTGCCTTTCTTCGTTCTTGAGCAGCACAATATGCAGTGTCACAAATTAACAGAATGTGTGTTTGGAGACGGACTGTAGTAAAGGTTGTTGCGGAGTAGCATCAGGTATTTAGCACCTATAATGTGAGATTAACTGGTGGGGTATGATCTTAAAGCCTCCGCCTTTGTTATAATCTGGTAAGGAAAATGGCTTTAGGATTATGTTAATTCTTCTTTTTTTTTCCGGTTTAATTTTTTTTAGAATAAACGGTGTGGTTTTGAATTAAATGGCATCTCCTTGCAAGTATGTAGGCTTAATCGCCAGTTTCTGGGGAACCGATGAATGAAATCTCCTGGGCAAACTTAATTTAGCTTGTGGTCACACGTGATCCTCTTGGAGTGATTTGCTCTTGGAAGGCATCGGGAGAACATCGGAAAATGAGACTTCTCATCTGTAAATGTGTGAAGGCACTGAGTAGAGCTCTACCTCAATGCAAGAAGCGCAGGGCGCATGCTTAGCTCTTGCAGCTTTGTATGTCTATTCAAAGGAAGAGTAGATATGCGAAATACTTGCTTTTTGCATTTTAAAGCTTTAAATCAGAGGAAACCGAAGTAGTTAAATGCAAAAGAGCCTCGAAGGTCCTTCGGAAGTTTCACCTTGAAATATTAACCCATTAAGTCCAGCAAAGCGTTGAAGGGTGGTTTTAGTTTTCTAAAGACATTAACTGAATGTGATGGGAATAGTTCCAGTCTGAAGTTGCAAAATGTGTAAATGCTTTACTAAATCAGGACCAAAGTTCTGTAAGTGTACTGGTATGGATACGATATTTTCTCTTAGAATTGTGTGAAGATTTCAAAAATTGAAAATACACAGTCTTGGATTTCAGTTTAAAATGTATCATTATTTTTACAGACTATACCAGTTCCACGTGGTAGATAGGTTTTAATATCATAAATGGTGTATAATTGTTAATGACTGAGTAGCATTTTCACGACAGGTTGATAGCTTGATATTGATAATTTAGCACATCTACTGAGAGTAATAATGATCACTCTTCTAACTGAAGGAAGTTTCTTGAGCTATATGCTAGGATGGTGTTTATTATGAGAAAGATTCCTGACAGAGGTAAGAAAGTATTAATGTTCGTATACAAGGAACTGGTAAGGCCTCATCTGAAATCCTGGGTAAACTCAGTTTCCTATGCTTAGGAATGGTGCATTCAAACTGGAGCAGGTGCATAGAAGGATAGCTAGGATGGGAAGGTCGCTGGATTGAATACTGTATGAAGGAAAATTTGATTTCTTGGACTAAAGCACAGGATTCCTATGTATAGATCCAGTCTGGAAACTAGAAGGTTATTCCAGGCCCTGTAAGGGTTTGGAATGGTCTGATGATAGAAGTGGAATGAAAAATACCATCATTAATCTTAAATTTAATTGTTAAATAGATGAATTAAATTAGATAACATGGCTGTGTCTGATAGCAGGTGTCTGAACTTGAGAATTCACAGGCTGTGCATCTCTAAGGCACAGTGTCGGGACCCTATACAGAGCATTGCATTTCTTTTCCCACAAGGTTGTCTCAGTGGTATATAAAAGTTATCCTTTGGCATTATACTAGGAAATGCTATTAACTTGGTGTAGGAATTAAATAATTTATTTGTCTGCTTTTTCGGGAATTTCTAATGTCCTAGGACATATTCATCAGGTGTTAAATGCAAATTTTACTTGGACTTAAAGATAACCCCCCCCAACTTATTTTACATTTTTTCTTTTTTTAGGATTTCAACGTGTAGGATTTCTGCTCAAGCATTGTATGTTTTACAGGGAAATGAATTTTGTAATGATTTATTATATTTATTTTACTCTAAGAAGTCCATGTGTTCATACAAATCTATAGTCAAAATAGTATTCTGTTGCTTTCTCTAAGCTGATCTTATCTGCTGAAAAATGAGACTTAAGAAAGCAAAGGAAGTTGTACATTAAGGATAAGCTCTTACTCTGCAGGAGTTGAACACTCTTGCTCTGTTTTGCCATTTGTTTCCCAACTAATTAAAGATGTACTTTAAACATGAATGGTCTTGCTCAATTAAGCAAAAAGTTAAAATTCTGTAGATTTAGATGGTCAAAGTACACTTTTAACAGCATTTTTCCCCCAGCTGTCTTTTGGAACTCTGCAAGTCTCAAGGTTAGCATCTGAGAGTTCAGTTCCAGTGGAGGCCAGACTTGCTTACCTTGGAGTGTTCTGGCACCCACAGTATAACTGTGAAGTACAAAGACCGAACAGGGACTTGCTTTAAAAACCTTCCCTGCAGCAAATTCCACTTGGCATATATTGCAAGTAAAATATGAACCCTTCTAAATAATCTTCAGTGCATTCATGTGCTCTATATTTGGCTTCAGAAACAAGAGAACTCATTTATATAAAAAGAACAAAGTGTAGCCAGAATATTTTTATTCCCATTTTGGTTTGTTGATGTTCACAGCTTTGTTGATTGATGTAAATTTAAAATAAGATTCATGAGAAATAATTGTAGCTGTTCTTGTGCATTAGGTCATTTTCCTGATACATGTGCACTAGTTGTTTTTTTAGGTTTTGGGTTTTGGTTTGTTGTTTTCTAATGCAAGGAAGAGGTAAATGGTCTCACTACAGAACTGGAACAAGAAAGGGAGTTTGCCACAAGGAACCTGAAATCAGCAGACAAGAACGCTTAGAGACACAACTAGAGAAATGGCAAGGGATCATAGAACTTGACCAGTTTTCTAGGAAGCCTAGAGATGGACTATGCATTTGCTAAATTATTTGCCAAGCATTTCCTTGTTTTCTTTTTTTTTTTTGGCTTTTGAACAATCCAGGGCCAGCTGTTTGCAAATAAAATAAAAATTGCAACCACTTTTAGGCTAGGAGAGCAGAAGACAGTGCCTGGAGAACTGGATTTCTGCTTTCTTTACATATAGTGCTTTGCAAGCCTTCCTGTGTGGGGGGTTCTAAACAGAGTTGGCTGATGTTGTTTTCCTTCTGGCATGTTCCTTCTGACATTGCCATGTATGAGCACTTTAATAAATGAGTAGGAAGGCTGTGTAATTAGTTATGTAATCCTACTGAAATACTTTGTAACTTTCTACCAAAATATTTCTCTGTCAGTTCTTATCAGGCTTCTCCCTCTGCTTTGTTTGCATGCAAGACAAACTTTTGGGATTATGTGTTTGTTTTCTTCCTGGATCTTTGTTTTAAGATACCATAGCAGATAATGCAGCAGATTGTGCCTATGAAATGAACTTGAAGTAGCAGCTGCAGACTCTTTAACTCGAGACTTTAACTTCAGTCACAGTAGAGCTGAGACCTTTCACCGAAGTTCTTCCAAAGGCTATTTGCCTGCTTCATGGAGAGATTTTTTTTTTCCCCTTTAAAAGCCAGTTGAGTTGTCCTTGCTCATAATATACTATTAGCCTAAGAACTGCAAGTTTTAGGGTTTTGCAATTGAATTAATCAGTGGAAGTGTATCAAGATAGCCAGCTGTCTTATTTCAAGACTTGTATTTATGCTTGTGACATTCTTAGCTCTAAAAAAACCAAACTTGCAGTACAAACAGTGAGGCTTAGTTTCTTCCAGTGATGATTCTTTAGCAGCAGGTTGAAAATAAGTGACAGTATTTCCTGATGCAGCGTGTGAGTAAATCACGCGCTTTACAGCCCCAGAAATCTGTGCAATCAGACATGTAAATGAGTTTGAGCAGGTTTGAAATGACAAATTGATGAAGAGAGCTTCACAATGCACCCAAAGCATCTGGCTTAGAAAGTTCCTAAACTACAAGTGCTTGAACTCTGGGAAGCCACAGCAAAGAATTGGCCACTTTGTACTTCCTTGCTTCATATGTATCTCCCCAGGCATGTACCCGTAGCTGGGATACCAGCCTAGGGTGACCTTTATCTAACCCAGTATCTGTTAAAAAATACTTAAATGAGCTGTTAAGAGACCCAGGAAACTGGTTTCTGTTATTGCTAGTGTAAAACTTTCTTGGAAATTAAAAGAAACTTCTTTGTTAATTTAGTTATTTAGAATTAATGTTTGCCAACTTTACAGAAGAGAAGCAGTTTGGAGATATTTTTTGGATTGCTGTGGCATAGCTGGTTTATATTTTCATAACACTGCACCTGTATTCCATACGCCACTGTTTCTTCTTAAGCATCTATTCAAGACGAGTTTGAACAGAACAAATACTGGTTGTAGACCTGCTTTTGTCAAATGAGTCCTGTCCAGTAGTTAGTATCAGTGAGGATGGACAGCTTTTCTTTGAACTATTGCATTCATCACTAAGATACATTCTCATGGGGGGCAGTAGGCATTTCAGACCGGGGTTTAACCTCCGTCTCTTTCCTTCTTGTTCTTAAAACAACATTGGTAGATCCAGTATGGCTGTGCCTAAGTTGGTAACACTGTAGTGAGAAAGATTTAGGGCTTGTGGAATTTTTTTTGTGTCAAGCAATCAATAATAATTACCCATAGCAATGGAAACCACTATATATGATATTATTCAGGTGCAGGATTTGGGGATATGGGTCTTGTGAAGCTGTCCTAAAGGCTCATCTGGCTTTGTATGATTTTCAGGGATCTAGGTTTTGCCAGAAAAGGTTTCTTAGAGGCTTTTTTTCTGTGCAGGCCTAGAGTCACTCTTGCTGCTGGGCACTTACCATGTACCTTGTGCCCAAGTTAATCTGTCAGTAATAGTTAGAGTTTTCTTTCCATTCAGTTTCCTGGAATTTTTCGTGTTTAATTTAGACTTTCTGATGGTTACATTGGCCTCAAAATACAGCAATTCTAATTTCCAGGCATCTCTGCCCTCAAGTTACTGAAGCTGTCTTCTATTCAAGGAGAACATGAGGCCTGGCTGAAAGTCTCTTAAAAATCAATGGGTGCCTTTACACTGACTTATGTAAACTTTACTACTTGAAAAGTTTTAAACAAACCCAAACAACCTACATCCAGGCCAAACTGCTTCCTTTGAAGTTTATAGCAAAATTGTCTGCTAACTACTCTGGAGTTAGTAGTCAATGTTTCTTGTAGTTTGATTGCACTTGGCACATTATGTAATATGTGACCAGTGATCTCAGTAAACATGCGGGTACAGATGGATAAAGCATCGTGTTTGGGGTGTCTTTCCAGTTCATAATAGTCAAGGTGATTTGAGTGTCTTGCACTGAAATTACTGAAAGGTGACCTCTCTGTAGGATAACAGCAAGTGCAGTGGTCTGCAAACACAGGTTCTGGCAGGTCTTTTCAGGAAGTTGTTTGATAGGTTTTCTAGGTAAGAGGTAGGAGCTGTTAAGGTTGAGAATAAGAGATGAAGTTGGTGATTGTGGTTGATTTGTGTTTGAATTATGTACATAAAGACTTTTGTGCAGAAGTACATAAATAATGATTAAAAATAATATTCTGATGAAGTAATGGTGCTGCTGGACAGAGCAGTGGTGGAGGAAGAAAGCTTTCTACTGTTTTCCAAATATGTTAAACAGCTGTTAATAAAACTGAGTTTTCATGTCTGTGAGGAGATACAAATCCTGTTTCTCATGCTAGTATTTTATTCATTTTGTAGTTCCACTGAGATCAATGCCATCTGTAACAAAAATGTTTTAGTTGAGGTAATGGTATATTTTTTTCCCTGTTCTTCCCTACAGTAGGTGTGAAAATGCGGGCAGTTACTGTAGAACCAATAATACATCTGCTGTGGTGAAACATTAAGCTGATCATTCTCGTAAACTTAATCAACATATTTGATTGGTAGGTGTAATTTCTGGTAATACTGGGTGATTTTTCTAAGAAATGAGGAAGGATGATTAATATTATTTTTAATTACACACGTATTTTAGTGAGTTTTTTTTTAGCTAATGTGACTTGGAGGTTTTTACATGCATACTGGTTTAGAAACTACTGAGACTTAATTTTAAAAAAAGGTGCTACAAGTGGCTAAATGCATTTACTAAATCCTAACAGGTTCTGAAGACTCATGAAGATCTTTGTATGTATAGGTTTGGAAATGTATTTGCAATCAAAACCTTGTTCTTAAATCTGTCTGTATCATAAATATTTTGGGGTTTGAAGCCTACTTATGTAGAATCCTGTTTTCTGGAGGAGTCTTATGTCAGAAGTTTGCAGTTTTAAGTGATTATTAACCCCTTTCCTGAAATGTGTTTAAATTGCCAAGATTATTGTAATATCTTCATTTAGTCATGGTTCATTGTTTAATGTGTATTTATTAAGTTGAAAGTCTGTGACCATTAAGACTGTGTACAGGCCCTAACTGAAATTAACTGGAATCAAACTGAGGTAAAATATTTCTCTTGTTTCAGAGCCACTTATATCCACAAAATTAGTCTTGGGATTATTATTTGAGGCAGCATGCATCAGGTAATGTTATTGTGGCATGCCTATTTAAAGGTGTATCACAGTCTAAAACGTAACTGACACCAAAGTACTACTACTTTATTACTGTACTGAGGGGATTTAAAAATATATATTCTAGCTGTAAATGTCTACTGTGAAGATTTGATTCTCCTCCTGAAGGAGGAGAGTGTCTGCTCTGGGGAGTACTGACACACTGTCTCTTAGATAATCACAGCTGAAACAGCTACAGAAAACATTCATTAGAGTCATATTGAATTTACCCAGAGGCTCTCCATCCTGCTGAGTCCTGGTTGACCTTCTAGTTGACCTATGTTATGTTGCTTTGGCCCTTCTTGAAGGGGTAAAAGGAGCATGTGTTTGCTGCCCAGTTCCTTGTTCAGTGATTTGTTCGAAGTGGAAATGTGTTTGAATACTTCAAAGTTGTCGTGTATTGATTTGTGTGGGTGTAAATGGCTATAGAAGAAGCAGAGTGGTGGGTAATTAGGACTCTAAAATCATCACTGTTCACTGGATGCTTGTTTTGGTAACTTGGATATGTCTTCTGAACGGGCAGTAAGAATCGCAGTTTGATATCTATTTGATAGGAAGCTGGCTACTTAATTACATACCTTTCAAATAAGTCTAGAATCAGGTAAAGTGCAGTGCTCAGCGTTTTTTATTTTATGGACCCAAAGTCTGTTAAGCTAATGTTGAGTGGTGATGCTCCCAGCGTAATTTGGACCTAATTACCTGTACTGTATTATAGGTGGACACAGCATGTTTTTAATTCCTTAGATGGGTTTGATGGGTTGCTAATTTGTTTTGATTGTAGGCTATGAAAAATTTTTGTGCTATTTCACTCTTTCAGATAGTTTGGAGGGAAAATACAACAACAACAACAAAAAAAGAGTTCCTTGAGTAAAATGCAGGGTGCACTTGTGGTATGAGATGCCTGCTGCTCATGAAAATGTGTCAATATCCATCTTGCTTTTGTGTATATTGGTGGACCTTCCTCTGTTTTGTGTTGATGCATCTCCTAGAAAGTGTGTCTGCTTAAAAACCAAACCAAAACCAGAAGAACAAGCAGCCAGACAAACTTCTGCCAGGAGTATTGATGAAGAAGATTCCATAAACTTAAGAACTTCTGGTGTATTGGGTCCTACTGCTGTCCATGCATTTTGATGAGTAGGGGTGCTTTGGAGACTGCATGAGAATGTCAGCTACGCCATGCTTGCAAGAAAAAGGCAGAAAGTAAATAGCAGTAGGAGGTAAAACTCCTTGATCAGGAATCAGATGCTAGTGCTTGAGTACACCAGGAAAGCCACAGGATGGAGCAGAGTGAGAGCATGTCTAGAAGCTCAAGTGAAATTCAGAAAATTGGATTATATGTAATCAGAGTGCTGCTGAGAGCAGAGGCTGTCACAGGGAGCAGGCAAGGCTGAAATAAAACCAGGGAGCCTGGCTGGGAGGTTGGGCACTGGAGTCAGGAGTCAGCCAAGAGTGCATAAGCAGGGCAGGGGTGAGGTGAAGGACCAGGACTTGAGGAAGAACTTTGAGCACAGCCATGGGGATCCCATTTGCAGACCCAGCGCTGAGCTCCTCTGCAGGGAAAGTCACACAGGACAGAAAAATAAGAGTCTGTTGCCTAATTGCTCTGGTTTTGTGGTGTTTTGGGCATGTACCCTGCTAGGGGTGTGTAGGCGTTAAGGGGACTGGCAGCGGAATGATGTCAAGTCTTGGGGCAGAGTGGGGAACCTGCAAAAGGGCACAAGGTGGCTGCTGGGAGGCCAGAGGGATTTTTTTGCCACAAACATTTATGGCAGCTCTGGTTTGAGAGAACAAAGGGAAGATGACTGAGGGCTGCCCTGGTCCTCCTCTTGTCAGCTTGGTGGTAATTCCTTGCATCCATCTCTTCTTAAGTGAAGATTGCTGCCTGTTTGGACATCACGTAGTAAGCTTTCCACACTCTATAGCATTTAAGCAAGTTTACCATTGTACAGTAATATCACAGTGATGTTTTAGTTTTGTTTTTGTTGTTGGGATAATTTTCTGAGAAAATAAATATTCTTCGTGGATTTTGTCAGTTTTAGCCTATTTGCATAGAAGAATGAAAAGCATAATTTTTACTTAGCATGAAGTTTTCTCTTAGGACACAAAATACATTATGGGTAACACTTATCGTAAATATAGATGAGTTCTGGGTTCTTGCATTTAATTTTTTTATAAGCTGTAGTTTTGCTTTGAAGACAGATGTGATTTGTTGTTGTTGTTCTTTTAATTTAATTTTATAACAACTTCCATGAATATCTGATTAGAAGTTGCTCACCTAGAGGGACTGCTGAACTGTTTCAGCTAGAGCTATCAGGAGAGAGCACTGTGAATGGATTACTGTAAGATCCCACCTCTTTTTCCAAGTGAGATTATGTCGGAGGTTATTACATTAATTTAGCAAATGTAATAGTTTAATAAAAGAACTATATTCCACTGGAATATGACATGCCTCCAGGCTACTTCATGTAAATACTGTAATAAAGAATTCTCTGAGCACTGGCTAAAAAATACATGTTGGAATTCATGAAACATAAGAAAAAAGACTTTCTGGAAATGTTTTGTGTTCAGTGGTAGATGGAGCCCAGTCCCCCGGACTGCCTGGAAGCTGCTCAGCCTTCATAGGGCATGAGCTCTGCTGGAGTCGGCCTCGCTCTGTGGGTGACACCCAAGCCTTGGCACGGGGGTAAAGACAGATTTGTTCTGGGACATACACATGGATGTATCCTGAAGGAAGGCTTGTCTTCTAATGTTATGTAAAATTGGTTGTACTTCTGTCTGATTTGGAAATGCAAGTCATGGTATTCACATAGCTTGTGAATTTCTTGCTCAGTGTTATGATTCACAGTGGCAGTTGCTCCCTAAAGCAATGCAGATTTTCAGTATAAACATAGTTTCTGCAGTCTGAAATCAGTGGCAATTTTCCCATTGCCATCAATGAAGGAGGATTTGGGTTGAACGCAAATACCCAATCACTAAACCCTGTTATTTTACTTAAAATTTTATTTTTCAGACTCTTAAAATGTTGTTAATTTTGTTATGCTGATTCTACTTTGAGCTAGGCAAGATTTGTTTGGCAAAACTATATGACATTAAATATCAGCTCTAATAGTGATGAAGAATGAATTTTGGGGGTTGTTTCTAGGTAAGTTCTTATTAGAAGCATGTAAAAGACTGAGTTGTTATTAGAACTGAGAAAAAAATAGAGATGACTTAACTCGCAGCAAGTACATTTGTTTATTGTTTGCTTGGCAGTGCTGCTGGAGCATCTGTGTGCTGAATGCAGATTTACAATTCTGTTCATATTCAATACTTCTTTTTGCTACATCTTTATGGATGAGAGGGAGGGACCCTCCTAGGTAGTAGTGAGATACACTGCTCTGATGGACAGAGCTAGTGCTTAGAAGTGACTAATTTCAATGGACTGATCCAAATCTCAGTTTGATCTTGACATCAAATTGGAGCCTATTCATGGACTCCAGAACATTCTCATGGTACCCTTGGTTGCCACGGAGGAGTGTTCCCTGCAGCAATACCTCTCAACTTTGAAGACTTGGTGGGTTTTTTTGTTTTTGTTTTTTCGTTTTTTTTTTTTTTAATTTTAACCATTATAACTACTTAAATTATTTTATACTGTCATGCTGAGCATAGATTATGTAGACCAGTCCAAGGACCATAGTATCTTTCTGCAGAAAAACCTGGGTTGCAGCAGCAGGTGGGGGATGATAAGTAAATTGTTTGGCTTGGGAGAGTGAAATGTGAGTGAGTTCAGCATCGTGCTTTGCCTAGGCTCAGTAGCTCTGCTGGGAGGGGCATGGGTGTGGGGAGCAAGTAGAGCTTCAGTGATAGGAAAAAAGGTTGTTTTAATGAGATGAGGTTAATATCCTCATTTGCATTGATCAGCGTAAAGACCGTAACGATGTCCCATGAGCTGTGAAATGTTGACATACAAGCACTTGTGATAAAATCTTGTGACTTTGCCCAAAGAGCTCACCTTTCTGAGGGCTAATGGCCAGTATCATGTTTAGATGGGAGCTGGACCGAGAGGAAGAGGGAGCATGTTAAGCAGGGCAATGCAGAGCAGAGAACTGAGATGCTGGGAAGCTGCACCTTGTACCTGCTTGTGGCAGTGCCTGTGATGTCTGGGGAAGAGAGCAATTTCGTTCCTTTTGAAATTATCAAGGCTTACATCCTGACAAGTAAAAAACCCTGGAGCTTAAGAGTACAGTCTTATCCTGTATAGCAGTACCTTGCATTCCAAATATGGAGGACCACACATTTTCCTTAGCTTACTTATGAAAACTGGCATAAAGCTGGTGCTTGGCTTCCACATTGCCCTGCTCTGCAAAAAGGAAACTGTATCTTACTTGAGACCGGCTTTTAACTTCTCCAATGATATACAGCCCTCAGCTTGAATAAACAGCCATATCCTACTGCAAGTGCATTTGGCATAGTTTTTAGAAATTTGAGGATTTGAAACACAGTGTGCTGTTCACCAGGAGAGGAAAGATCAGCTTTCTAACCTAAGGAGGTTGCAGCATTTTCTGTCTGAACAGTTGTGAGGCAAAAGATATGACCCTGCTGCAATGCACCATTGGTGGGGTATAATCTAGAACTTTATATTTCATTTGAAATGCCATTTAGTTTGTTTACTTATCTGTACACCTACACAAGGATCACAGAATTTCTCTAGCTTGTGTTGGGGCATATTGCAGCCAGGAGCACATATTGCACAGCTCTCCAAATACTACTCAGGGAAAACACTGAAGTGTTTGTGTCTGGATATCTGTATGTTGTAAAGAACATAGTTCCCACTTGGTCTGTTTATTATCTTCCCCTTCATCTATGTATATAAGTATTGTATATACTTTGCATGATAATGGAAATTCACAGAATATGTTAAATTGACTTTTTATGCACTAAATTTTGCATTATTGCATAATTTTAGCAGTGGAAAATTAGTGTTTTTTCCTTGCATGAATCCAAGAACTGAACATGGTAGTTATTGGAAGATACAACTTCTTTTCAAAAACGCTATTTTAATTCAGTTTTGCAGCAGAAGTATATGAATAAGAAGGTCAAGTATGGTTTACACTGCTAAATAACTTACATGTATTGGAAATATTTCTTTCCATCTCTTGCTCTTTTTTGTATACTATAAATACAAGTTGGAATGGTTTATTTGAAAGGTTTTTATACAAAAAGTTGTGTATGGGCAAGTCTCAAGTTTTGAACTGATGATCATCAGGAGGTAGCTAAAACTAAAGCTGGTACTGGAGTGCCTGTATAGTGATTTGCATTAGTTTTTACTTAAAACAAGTTTCTGTGTGGACAATGGCCACGAGCCCATTTCTTTTAAGATGGAGATGAAAATAAGAATGAGAACAACCAGGGAATGCAGAAGAGCAAATACTGCATCCATAGAGTGATGTGTGTGCTGCAAAACTGGTGTGCTGACCTACAGCCTGTGTTGGTGGTTTCTGCAAAAAGTTGCTGTAGGAGGAGAGATGCAGACTCTTGTGCTGCTGTGGCAGACTGAGATACAGAGCACTCCTCGTGCCAAGAGAATTGTTTGAACAGAGGTGTTGCAGGCCAGAGATTCTGTGTGTTCTTCAGGCCTGTTACACCAAAGTAGGATTTGATCTGTACAGTCCTTAGGTAGAAAAGATTAATCAGGTGCCTTTGGTAAAACTCTTGGTATCCCAAGTGAATGTTATCTTCATGGGTGCTGAATAGTGATAGTTAGAAATGAATGCCATCTTTTAGAGTAGGACCAATGAATGCCCCCCAGTGGAAAAATACCAGTTACTTGCAGTTTGGGCAGGGGAAATTGTTCTTTGATCTTCCTGGCTGTGTATATAAAAGGTCAGCTATACTGTTGAATTAATAAAATAGTTTGTGTGTTGGTTTGGTTTTTTTGTTGTTTGTGTTTGTTTTGGGTTGGGCTTTTTTGTGGCTGGTTGTCATGCCTACCTGTATTTTTAGTGGTTGTTCAAAATGCATTTTCTCTTAATGAGCTTTGTATGTTTCTAATTAGGGGTTGATATCTGAATCGATGGGGAGCATTTGGGTATAACATTGCATTGCCTCTTTGGATTTATTATGCTCCAATAAAGTAATTATTGGATGAATGCAAATATGAAAATAAATTATATGAAAGAGTAATGTTGTAGAAAAGATGTAAACATGCTGCATGTTTGTATAACTTGATATCATCAGTTGCTTCTCAGGTGACTTGGCTACTCGTTCATCTCTACACCAGATTTTGTTGAGGTACAAAACTCGAAGATTTCCTCCCTCTTTCATGTTTTTGAGTATACAATGAGTTTAATTTGTTTCATCTGGTTTGGTGATTTTTTTTTTGTTTGTTTGTTTGTTTTTTTTTTTTTTTTTTTTTTTTTTTTTTTTTTTTTTTTTTTTTTTTTTTTTTTTTTTTTTTTTTTTTTTTTTTTTTTTTTTTTTTTTTTTTTTTTTTTTTTTTTTTTTTTTTTTTTTTAGTTTAACATTTTTATTTTTATTGTTTTACCACTGCATACATGATGTGTGTTTTGGTTGCTGTGTAAAAGATTTTGCTACATCAGGAAGGTGTTTGGGGGTACCTGTCACGCTTGGCTCTATGGGTATTGGCACTTCCATTGCAATAATAATTTTAAATGCCTTTTTTAAAAGGCTGGAGAGGCTAACTTGAGGAGCATTCAAGACTCAAGACATCAGGGAGGTATTTAGCATCCTTCTGGAAAGACCTGAGATGTCTGGACAAATAACAGCTGTTAAATGAGCTTCTAATGGTGTCAGATGAGCCACTAAGAACCAAAGAATGCCAGGCTTCTCTCTTTTCTGTGATGATTTACTGCTCAATAGCAGTAAAATAATCCAGGCAATGCACTAGGGAGAATTGCTGCTTTTCTGAAGTGGTTCTTTAACTTTTAAGATAAGCTCCATGGTATTTCCAGTGATAATAATGATTAATGCTTCCTTTGCTGTGTACTGCTCTAGGGTTTGTTTCTTGGTAGTTTGTATACTATATGAGAAGTTTACCACTGTCTCTCCCAGCAGGTCACTTCCAGCCATGCCTAACTGCTTAATTAATTGAGTCATTACGATAATGGATTCATACTTGGTTTTACAAATCTGTCTGAGTGCCTTCTTGTGTGAGGACACTACTGTACTTCCTTCTGAGAGATGTGGAAAGCAAGAAGAGAAGTTTAACTGCCGAATAACTGCACCTAGGAGCATTCAGAGACCTGGAAGAGAATCTGGAAATAATTCCATGTTCCTGCTCACTTTAAAGTATGTTCTGTGTTATGAAATGGTGTGCTTTTAGGGGAGGGACCATTTGGCCAAAAGGGAAAGCAGAGCTTGCAGAATGTTAGCGGCAGGACCCTTCCTGTGTAATCCTGTGTAAATAATCTGCTGGAGAAATTGTTCCTTGTATTAATTACTGTACACATAGAGCCAAAACACAGGGATATACAGGATGGTGTTGGAGTATCTATTACTGGCAAAATACAGGGAGATATAGGATAGTATGGAAGTGTGTATTCATATAGACAACAAAGGTTGTGATGGACCTACAAAATCATTCTCTTGGACTGGGGCAGGGAAGGGCGGAAAATGTCTCATGAATCCAGTCAAATTTTTTTATAACATTTCTCCTATAATTTTTTTTCCAGTAGCAAGAGTAGTTTATGTGTGAAAGCTTCATCCTGGCCAGCCATACTTTGTCCATCCTGTGAAGCCAGTGCCTGGTGTTAAAAGTCAAGAGCACAGGAGCCTGGCATCTCTGAATGTGTCTGGCAGCTTGCGGGAATAGGGTGGATGTGTAGAGCAGGGGAGCAGTGCAGAATGCTTGCAGGGAGACTTAATGTGGCCTTGACTTAAGTTTCTAGCCTTTGCCAGAGACTGCTAGCCATTTTTAAATAGCTGCGTTTTATGGCCAAATACCTTTGCTCTTTCCTGTTTCTTTTTTTCCCAATCTTATCTTGGCATTTAAAAATAGAAAATTTATTTTACTGCAAAGCAAATGGTCATCAGTTAATGGTGAAGATCATTAATTACATTGTCAAAATAAAAACTGTACATCTACAATATTTTTTTCCACATAATCATGGTATTTGCCCTGTAAGTTGAATTTAAATGTATGCTGCTTTGTAACAGTTTGGAATGTGATCACTGTTTTCCGAATGGCTGGAAAAGCCACAGTGATGGTGTTCAACCTGTGAATATTTACTCGTTTTTTTTTTTCCCACTCACTCGCCACCATAACCTTGTTACTGTCAACTCAGAATCTGTCCCTTGATCTTGGTCTGTGGCCTTGCCTCTACTGGGAATTTCTTGGGAAACAGAAGACAATTTGACTAAAGATGTAAAAACAACACATAGAAGTCCAGATTATCGGAAAAAAAGATGGTGATTGCCACTGTGATTCCCTGCTAAGTGTAGGTTCAGCTCTGAGCCATGTTTTGACTTGATGCATTTATCTGGTCAGTCTTGTATCTGTGCTGTCCCTGAGTAGTTCAAAGCTAAGTATTGAACCAGGTCTTTCAGTGCGTTTGGGTTTCTGCCCAAGGTCACCTTGCAGCACCTTTACAACAGTAGGGTTTGCCAAGACTTGCAGGAGTGTTGCACTGTGGTGCCAACACTGAACTACTAAGAGTGACAATATCATGTTGTCAGCAGACTTGTTGAATCTCAGTATGTTCTGGGGGTTTTTTATCATGCTTTTAAAAACTTTTGTTATATTTAACAAAAATATGGTGCTGTGATTTACTCTTTCTGTAGGACACCCTTCCAGTGTCCCAAAACTTCAGAATATGGAATAAGATAGTTTTCGCTTGAAAACCAACTTTGGATCATGTAAGAGTTACTGTGTTTATTTCTTTTACCACCATAGTACTGCTGAAAGCTTTATTATTTTTGTTGCCATGATAACATAGTGGTGAGTCTTTAGTTCATGTGTAACTGTAGTTTCAGAGATGAAAACCTTGTGCTTCATGTGTGTTTAACTTTAAGACTGATGGTAAGAGAAAGAAAGGCAGACACTCTCTAAGAACACTATGCAGCACAAGAAAAGGTTGTTTGTTTGTTTTTTAATAAGCTTCTTCCCCAAAAGCAGTATGGCTACAGTGCTGATTTAAGAGTGTGCTGGAGAAACAAATGAGAAAGAAGAGCCAGAGATTATTTTATTTAATATGAGAGGAGTCTTTGTGATTGCTCTGTAGAAGGATGAGACTTTCAAACAACTGTATGAGAGCAGAAATTAATTTGTTTTCTTCTTCATTCTGCATTGAGGATGTCAGCTATCTCTCTTGTGTTTGCTATCAGTGAGGCTAAAGAGGACACGATGTCTCTTGTGCTGGGCTGTTTGGCTGCAGCCCCAGCCTGCACAGCCAGTCTCCCTGCTGACCACAGATGTACAGGTGAGGAAATAACTTTGGAATAGCTTTTACTGAAGTAGACTGTCTCAAATATGACAAATACTGCTTTGTGTGACAAGTGTTAGTAACTCTTTCTGCAGCAGTTGGCTTTAAATCTTGGTATGTCATGTTATCTTTCTGCAAGTGATTCTTTTTGCATAGAAGGATGGAGATTGTGTACGTTACTCTCCCAAGCAACATCAAAAGCTGAAGATTCTTGGAGGCTGATCCTAGTTAGTATTTAGCATTCACATTCTGTTGGAACATGTCCTGAAGCTATTTAGGCTTCTTATTTTTCCAGACTGATGGAGTCTCTTTTGCCTCAGAATTTTTATTTTCAGTGCAATAGTGACACTCTTGGCTTCATTGTTCTGTACCATTTTTCTGAATTTTTCAGTGCTTGAAGCAATTTCACCTTGGTATTTGATTGCTCTCTTGGAGTCTGTGTGTTCTCACCAGGTTGGGTACTTTCCCTTTGGACTTGCTCTTCCCTCCTGTAGCTGCTGTGGCGGTGTGGTGTTGTGGTAATTCAGTCAAGTCATAAATAACTCTTGACAGAGGCTTTGCTATAAACTAAATTTCTTGGCTATTTGGGAATCCTTCAGTCAAAGAACCAATCCCTGATTGCCAGTTCCTGAATCAAGACCTCCTGCTGCAGTGTAGGGAGTGAGAACTGTCTGACGTTTCATTCTTTCCTGCTCTGCCCTGTAGAGTTGTCTCAAAGATGAATTCAGTTGTCTTCCTACATTGCCTTTGGAATTTGCCAGCACTGTTAAAACTCCATTATTTTGGTAAGAAGCACTCAAATGGTGTTATATTCTTTGGGTCCTATAAATTACAATTTTTGACTATAAAGAAAAATACTACATGGAAAATATTTTCAGGATGGAATGGAATTATCCATACTTAAATGAATGAGGAAAATAACTGAAGGATGCTAGTAGTATTATGCTAATCAGTTTCACAGGAAACATGGCAAGAGCTGCAGCAGTGGAACAGTGTAATGAGTTACTCTAATCATGTGTTTGAGCAGGGATAAAATAATCTCAACCTGCAGTTTTTAGGATGGCAGATAAACTTTCCTAAGACATTTACTTTGGATACAAACTGGAAGGGATTTCAGAATGATCGGTTGTGTAGCCAAGCAAAACTAGAGACTACTGTTAGCAGAAGTCAGCAGTTATTATTTTACTTAAAATCTGTGTAGTTCTGCTTTATTTTTCAAATATATCTTGCTTTATAAGGTTACAACCATGCAAACAGAAATCTGCTGTCTATGAAATATCTACTGCTGCTTTTGCAAAATACTTTGGCGTATGTGTTTCTATAGAAAAGGTGGATTGCTTTCTCGAGACTCTTCAGACTTTCAGGGTGGTGAAACCTCCTTCTCCCACGAGAGAGACCACCAAGAGAAATATGCTTGGTGTTAGGCACCAAATAGCTGTTATTCTGGATACTACACATTATGTACTGGACATAAATATATGTATATTGCCAGAATATACAGATTCTGAACTGGTAACCTGTTTATTCTTCAAAGATTCTTTTATCTATGAGAGGAAAAACCTTTATTTTGGTGGGTTGTCAAATCTAAATAAGATCTCATTGAAAAATCAGCTCATTAAAAGGTGTAATTGCAAAGTATATGAAAAGCACTGGGAAGAATCTGCATTACTGTAGTCATGTGTAGAAGGTATAACTTAGTGTGAGTATTAGTGAGAATTGAAAATTCTGCCATTGAGTCTGGTTTAATTTCATCCTGATGCTTGTTCTTCTGAACATTTTTGCATGTAAAAGCTCTAATTTTTTTTCCCCGAAGATGTAGAAATATCAGCTAAAACAAACCCTCCACAGAAAAACCCCTCCAAGTCTATTCTAGTAATCACATATAACTAGCAAAAATACAAATAGAGTTCTCAGTTCTTTTTTCCTTTAAAGAAGCAAATTATGGAGGTATGAGCTTTAGAACATATAAAAAAAACCTGTTTTAACTGTTACTTCGATTTGAGTGACAGAGGCATAACCGTGGCATTTCTTATGAAAATGTGTTATTCATAACTAACTTCCTATTACTACTTTTTGCTACCAGAATGTTATTTAAGGCCATGAAATTCTCAGGTCCTATCTGCAATTTCTGGTAAGCAACTGATTTTTTTTTTTTTTTTTTTTTAAGTGGCCATCACAGCTATTCAGGTAATCTGTGGGACGTATTTTCTGGAGGAACTGTTCTCTCATTTCTAATCACCATACTTGGATTGTGTTAGGAAAAGCTCTGCAAGATGCATATTGCAAAATATTTGAAACAGTACTTTCTTGGCGATGTCCAGTTGCTGATGCTGTTCGTGACCATCCTTTTGAACTTGCTGCCAGTGCTGACAGGGATGTGGATGCTGTGGAGTTTGTAACTTCTGGCAGAGTCCCTGCAGCTCCCTGTTTGGGTGGAGAGACTGTCTAGGGAGCTCTGTCGGTGCTCCTCCCTCCTGCAGTGGGATAATCAGCCCTGCAAAGTCTAAGGGGATGTGGGGGAGTTAGGGGTAGTGAGGAGCATCCTCAGGCTCTCATGGGTTGGGAATTGCAGTTGTAAGCAAAGAAGGATGCAGAAGCTGCGGATGTTGTTGTGCCGCTGAGGGGGTGTGGGACAAGGCGTATAAAACATTATTCTGCCTCTAATTTTCAGAGGATGTTTGTTCAGAAGTGTCATTCTTATCTTTCTCATGTTAATTTATTTTGCAGTGGCTTATGATCAACTGCCTTGATTTTCTCCTCACTGGAGTTGCTATGTTTGGCCTTGCCTCAGAGTTCATGTACTGAAGTGTCCTTTTGCTCACTGTTCCTCCAGATGCTTTGTTTTATGATAGCTATTTTCTGATGATCCAAGCCTTGTAATAATTGAATCTGTAAATATTTTTATTTCATCTTTGTTAAGCAACATTACTGCAGAGCATGTTATGACAGTCCTTCAGTTCCAAATAAAGGAATCTAACATGCTTTCCTTTTTTCCCTGGGAGCTACAAAATTTTGGATGTCGAATGTACTCCCTGCTGTAAAGCAGCATGGTAAACCAATGCCCTGACTAACATGACCATTAAATTAACAGAATGTGATGGTTCAGAGCAAACACCCTCCCTTGGGTTAGTTTACTGGTAATTTCTTTTCTTGTCCTATAGAAACTTTTGGGTTAAAATAGGTCTAGATGCCTAGACCTTTAGATGTAGTGTAGCTCTTACACAGTTATGATTTGGGCAAGATGCATTTTGGCTTATTATTTCATATTGAGATATTTTAAAGATTCAATTAACTGAAAACATGAAGAAAATGTTTTATTTCTTGGTTTATCTTATAATTATAAATGGAAACTGATTGTTTCCTTTTTTTTAGTTCTGTTTTTAGAGAGGTTGACAAGGCCAGCTTTTCTTATGCTGGGTGGGACCTTCCTCTAAATACTGTCTTGGTGATTCTTTCAAGGCCTAGAAAGGTTTCAAAGCTGATGGATGAATTATTATTTCCTTTTCCTGTCTTCATTTTTTCAATTTTGTTGTGAAAGTAGGAAGCAGAGAACTGCAGGCTTGGTTATAAATTAAATCCTTCAGGCTTTTCATGGATGTTTTTTCTACTAATATGTTCTTATTTAGCAAAACCTTGGGTTTTGGCTGTTAATCCAAGGAAGATCTTTAAATGATTAGTTAGGCCTTATGAGAGTGTTTTTACAAAATGTTTATGTATGTTGATCAAGATGAATTAGAGACTATTTTAAAGGATAAGTTTTTCTGGCATCAGTGAGAGATAATTGCTGCTGTGCTGAAGCAACCTCAGGAAACCTCGCTTAAACTGCTTAAAATGCTTAAACTGCTGCGTGTACTCATTGTGATATGCTTCTGATTGACTTCTGGTCTCCTCAGCAGCCTCTTGATAATGATAAAGCTGACAGCTTTACAAATGTGTGAAACAAAATAGTCCAGGGTAGCAAAGGCCTCATTGCTTTGGCAGATGACCGGAGAACCTACTGTAGTAGCAGTGTCTACCCTTGCAAAGAAAACTAAGCTTGGAGTATTAAATTGTTGCCATTACGTAAGTGTCTATAAAAGTAAATTTAAAAGAGAAATTTGGACTAGACAAACCTTTTTGAGGAGGGAACTATGTTAGAAGAAGATGATACAATTCTCCTAGATGATAATGCTCTGCTGAAAAGTGTTGGTACTACATAGGTTCAGAATTTGTCACAGCTGTGTATCAGAGATAGGTGAAGAAGAAAACATGGTCACTGAGATAGAGGTGTTAGTCTAAACACTAAAATAGCTCATAAATATTTTTATTCCTATCCCAGCAATTCATGTAATGTAAACAGAAGCTTTGTATGTTCTGCTGCAGAGGGATGTAGTATGGACTAGAGTAGTTTGAGAAATGAGAGGCTTATCTCTTGGACTATTCATTTTAATCATGGCAATGGACTTGTAAAGCACCACTTACATACTCCTGGCTCTCTTCTTTGCCCTCTGCGTCAACCGGACAACCTCCCACCGAATTCGTGATGTAAATCACTACAAAAGTAGACTAAGCCAGATACTGCCTTTTTAAATCCACTGCACACTTGTGGATGGGACTTCATAGATACTAATGGAGGCATTTTTTAAAATAAGACTGAGACAGGGCACTGAAACAATTTGCCCACATGGACACTAAATATAGCCTTTAGGTGACTAGTGTCTTTGGGCAGTTTTTCTGACAATTCTAATGTTGGATTAAAAACATTTGGTAAGCCTGTGGCTCACCAATGATGGTTAATGTTAAAAGAAGAATCTTCTTAGTGTCCTGGTGAATGACTGAAGTAGATACATCTTTGCAGTCTTCACACTCAACATTTGAATACAGATCTCATTCTTGAGTGCTGCATCTTCTGTTAACATGTGCAAAAATCCTGGTTTAGGTGTGGCATCTTTGTAAAATCTTGTGTCACTTACTATTTCTAGAAGCAAGTAAAATCAGCTCTGATGTTTGCCGTGAGCAACAGATAAATCTATTTAATCAGTAAAATCGCTTTGTTGCTGATCCATAGGGGTGTTCCCTGTGATCTAAAGTCTTTGTATATATAGGCAAGGAGTAAAAGGACCCCCACCTTTGTGTGCAGTTCCTTTCAGAAACAGGAAGAAAGCAGAGATGGAGTAACGTTTTCTGTTTGTCCATAGCGGGAATGATGAATTTATAAAACAAGTATAAACATTTATAGTATAATGCCAATGTGTTATTACAGTTGGACTTCATGATCTTCAAGGTCTTTTCCAAGCTAAATGACTCTGGCTCTACTTAGACCTGTCTTTCTCACATTCATTTTCTGAGTTGGCAATCTTCTTAATTGGTGAAAAAAGTCATTGTGTGTGGACAAATATATCCAGAGAATACCATGTAAGGTATAAAAATATACACACTTTGTCACCACTTTATAATCTTAATTTTTCATTTATTTGGCTTATTTTTCTAGAGTTAAGGAGTGAATTATATGTTCTAGTCAAAACTGATTTGAGTGAGTTAATACTGTCAGGATAAAACCCACAACACTATGTGAATTTAGCTACATGTAGCACATACTCAGCAGTAAAGCTGTTCTTAAAGACATGATGACTATTTATGATGTGCAGTAAGAAAGGATGTGAGACTGATTTGCCTAACAGATATTCATTTAAAGCTCGCTGTATATAGATTTAAAAACAAGTAGTTGCATTTGTTTATCCCTTTTCTGATATCAACACAAGCAAGAGATTTAACAGAAACTAGAAATCTGAAATGTTGTATGATCTAAAAGTGTCTTTGATATGATGTGGGTCAAGACTTTGCTTGGAACCTGTCCTTTGTGAGCCCATGTGTAGCAGATCATCTGTTTATGATTCTTCGCACATTCAGAGTCCAGTGGCTGAGTATGAGACTGAATGAGTGTGAAGAGTACAGACTTCATCAGCCAGGTCGATAAATAGAGTTTACTGGCACACTGGGTACACAGATTGCACAATTACCTTTTGCCCAGCTCCAGGGTGTATTTTGGCTTCTCACTCTTCTGCTGAACAAAAAGACTAAGAAAACATGTTGAGTGTCACTTGGGGTGGGACTTCTCTAGGGGTGCATCATCCTTAAACTTTTAATGAGGTTTTTCAACAGATAGAAGTACCTTTTTCTTTAAAAATAAAAATAAGTGGAATGATTGCTTCAGTCTTTGCTATTTTTCAGTGTCCTAAATGGCCTTAAGTGTCGCAGTAGTCTTAAGTGGCTTGCTAAAGAAATTTAGGCTTATGCAAAGTTACTTTGGTCTTTTAAAAAAACCTCTTTAATTTGTTTCACTGTGTACTCTGGAGCCTGCAGACAACTGTTAAGCTCACAATTTAGTACTGCATTTGAAAAATTCAGGGTCAGTTGTGGTAAAGGAGTGTAACTTTTGTGGCTCTGTGGGCAATAACTTGATTTTGTGAAGAAGTGGCAAAGCTTTTAGGAATAAGCAGCTGGTTAGAATTTGAATTATAGAAAATCTGTTTGGGGACTGAACTGTTTGACTTCTCTCTGTTCCAACTGCTGTTACATGTCTGTCCAATATTCATACAAACAGGATAGAAAGGGTGAAGTACAGCAAGAGGAGCACTTTTGCAGCTCATAGGAAAATGGAGTGCTAGGCAGATGGCAATGTTTTCACAAAGGAGAGTATTTTTCAGTCCCCAATCAGGGAATTCATCACATAAAGAAGTTGTGCCTGGGTTCATGCTTCAGCTGATCCTTGACCTGCAATTTTTGAGATCACTGACTGGTATAGATGTGGAAACATGAATGGGAAACCATCATAACTAATGAGGATGTTGCAAATACTTGGAGAAAAAAATTTTAATCAACATAAATTATTGAAGTATAATAGTGGAATAACTGTGGACTAGAGTTTAGCAGCAGCTGTCAGCAAACAGGATTTGGAGATCCCTCTCCATTTGTGAGCATTATAGAAATAAACTGATTCATATGTAAGACTCATGGTTCTGTGCTAGCAGGGAAGACCTACTAAAAACTGCCAGTTCTTAGCAAACTTATGGTTTCACATATGTTGCAAAGCTAGGGAGGAATGCCCATAAAACTCTTGATTATGGAACACCCAGTTAATCCTAATAGTTCTGTTCCTCAGGCTGTCCTCCAGTCTTAACAGCAGAGAAGTGAATCATCCTTGTCTTTTGATGGACAGGGAAGAAAACATGCTGTTAGTGAAAAAAATTGTGGCTTTTCTTTCTGTTACCCTACAACTCAGTCAGTAATGCTCTGAAAGAAAAGTCTTTAAAGAGCAGAAGACCCCTCAAACAGAGCCATGCCTGAAGGTAAGAAAAATCCCAGACTTTGCTCATGCAGTTTTTGTCAACCCCTGTTCCTTTTGCTGGACTTTGCAGTTCAGGAGGGGAGCCTGCAGCTCTCCTTATGCAGTACTGCTTCTGCCCCAGTGCATACTTGATCTAGAACAAGACCTAAAGGACTGACCATAGTATTGATAATAAGTAACGTCGTCTGTCTGCTCCATGTACTTTCAAACACTCCACTTCTGCAGCAGTATTTGGATGGCACAAAGAGATACTGTGTTTTTAACAATGTAAATACAAGGGGTTTAACAGTTTTTGCAATTATTGAAGCTTTAAGTCTGCAATCAATTATTTAGTATTTATTTGCCATTTTTACCACATTTCCAAAGCAAAGTGACAATTAGATGTAGAGCTTATACAGTATATCCCTCTCTATGACAAGCTTGCAGAATTCCACTTTCCCATTCAGCTAGAGTGAGTAATGGCTTTTGATGGTGTGCAGTGTATCATTAGGGATTTTCTCCCCTTTTACTATCTATGTAGGGATGTGTTCTGAGCTTGGATCAGTGAGTTTTCCTACCTTTCATTAAATGTTGCTTTGCTGTTACAATTCTAGCTTATGAGAACCTGCTTTTTATGCTCTCCCTCTGGCTCGATCAGTACAGGTGGTGCACGGATGAGAACAATCTGCTTACTGCTTCATCCTGAAGTGTTAGGGAACTGTGTCTTTATCTACCTACGAGATGAAAGGATTTCATTGACTGCCGTGGCAGCCTGAGCCTCCTGAGGTTTGGTAGAAGCTAATGCCTAACACACTAGATTTTTACAGGGGTTCTGCTGCAGTGGGTGTGCTTCTCTTGCTGTAGGCAGATAGTTACTGTTTGCAGCTGTAGGACAAGACTGCAGCGGGCACCCTTGAGTACAGTGCTGTCTGGTCTTGCGGGAAGCCTGCTGACGGGGGCACGAGGCTGGCAGGGGCACAGTTTGGCAAACTCCCCTGCTGTGGTCGTTTACTGGGTACCATATGCCGTGTTCTGCCCTCCTTCTTCCTTCTCTCCTGCTCACTTGGATATGGATGTTTTCTCGCATTTGACCCCTTCCCCTCTAGATTAAACTACTTGATGCATATTGCTGAAGTAGCCAGGAGCAGGGTGGGTGAGACTGGCATGGCAGGGGGCAGAGAGGAGAGGGCTTTTATCGATGCTCTCATTCCTCCTGGGGCTATGGCAAGTGATTTTTCATCTGGCTGTTTACAATAAGGAGCCCTTCTTTAGGTTCTGCATGTTACAGTGAAGCGATCTTGAGAATAGCATTTTCATTACTTCTATTGCATTTACAGGACATACCAAAGGTTAAATAACTGGAGTTGATGGAATGTGGTTATTCCAACATAGTGCTGTGCTTTAATAAGGAGTTGGAAGGATGTTGTTATAATCAATTGTGAGGCTACAATTGTGGTTAAGAACCTACAGAAACCTCTTTAATTACACTGTCAGCAGTCTGCTGCTGTTGTTGGATGAATACTTAATGCAGACTGCATAGGGAAGGAAAGGTGGTGGGGGGTTGCTTCTCATTTATCTTTAGATACATCCAGCCAAAAAACCTTTTACCATTTTTTAGGTCTAGAAGTAAATGTAGCCGCAACAGATTTCTTACAAAGACCTTTGCCGTCATTATGGTTTTGCACAATATTTCCTTTTACATGTGTATGTACAGACTGTTTCATTGAACAGCATGCTAAGAGTTTGGGAATCAAAATTTATAGTACAAATTAAATACATTTTGGGAAGCTGACACTTAAAATGGAAATAGTGGAGGAAAATGAACATATTGAACCACCCACTTAACTGCTTACTCATTCTGTTTCTTGACACACTCAGTTTCTGCTGGTTTTGCTACAGCACAAAGATGACAAGAGATGATTCTTCATGTCCTTGTCCCTTGCATTGCTGTTCATGCTTGATGTGAATATTGTTATATGATCTTGGAAGGCTGTGGGGAAGAGCAGACATCAGAGGTGGGCTCCCTGCTTTGTTTCCTGGTCAAGGGTAGGTATCAGCTGTGTCACATAAGTAACTAAGGAGTTCTTTAACTCTTTGGCTGTTTGTGCAATAATTTTTTTTTAATAGAAAGAGATTCCAGAAAGCAAAGACAAATGCTCCAGGGCCTGATTCTTACAAGCTTTCTGCAAGTGACTGCCCCATCTCTGCCTTCTTGGGAAAACAACTTTCAAAAACAACATCATGTGCTTTTCACTACATATGCTTTAAAATACAAGTTGAGGTGACCTCAACTGGTACATGATTCCCCATCTAATAGTACATGACACACAAAAAGCTCTTTCAAATAGTCTTAGAATAAGGTCACAAAGTCAGGCATTCAAAGTGTAGGTGCTTGTGTGCAATTATGTCTTTGAAACTTTCTCCTGACCTTTCTCCATACACTGACAAGGCAACTTACTTTTCCTACCTTTCCTGCTGAATTATTTTGGTATTTTAAAAATTTTTTTGTTCTTTAAAGGCAGGCACCTGACATGGAAAATTTCAGCTCAGAGTTGAAAGCTGGCAAACGTAAAAGCAACTGAAAAAGGCAAGCTTTTGCTAGTGAGCAAAATTATCAGTAGATGGTTTCGTTGGCTTGGCCTTCAGTATGAATAACTTTTGAACATATATAGTTCAAAGAGAGCTAAAAATATTTTCTCAACACTATTTAGTCAGAGTTTACCTAACAGCAGTCTAATCTGCTGAAAAAATCTTGATGACAATCACAAGAAAATCAGCATCAGTTTTGCTGTTTCAGTTTGCTCACAGCCTGTGTAGGTCACACTGATACCCTCGGATTCTCACTTTCACGAGTAATGGATTTGCACTAACATTACAAAGCTTTTACGTGGTGTGAAGAAGATAAAATGAAAAGCATCTGAGCTCAGTTGCAAAAAGCCCCTCCCATCTTTTCGGCATTAGGAGAGTATTTGTGGCTCCATTCAATCCTATTGTCTCTGAAAAATTGTTTTCTACTGAAGTTTTCGGGTGAGCAGGACTGTAATTGTGACTAAACGTACACAGAGCTTTGCTATTTGATTCCTATTCTCTAGGCAGCAAACTGCAGACAAGTCTCAGTTGTGAAAAATTCCAAGAAAGGGTACTGTTGAGCTGGTAGAGTCATCTTGGTTTTCCAGCCCTTTTTTGGGCTCTGTCACCAATGAGCTGTGGTTTACTGCATCAAATGAATGTAGTCCCTCAAAGGTAGCATCGCTGGGCTAAGCTGGGCAGCTCTGGTGGCGGGGTATTGGGGAATCAGATGATGTGTAGGAACAGCTCAGTTCTTTGCCCACAGCAGAGAATGTCATGCTGTAAATGTGCCTATCTTCCCCTTAAGAAAAACAACTGTAGAGCTGTTTCTTTTTAATTGTTTGTGAGAAAAAGAAATTACATGTACAATACCTTGTCATTACCCACTCAGCACACCCCTGGGGTAGCGTGTTTTCACAAGCATATATTGTTTAGGTGAAATAGAAGTGTTGCTAATTCTTACAGAATTTTTCATAGTCTGTAGCAAAGATAATTAACACAGAGATAATACATCTTCTTAGTGCTAATGCCTTGTTACAAATATAAGCAATTGGATTAAGAAATGAGGGAGAATGCATTTACTTCTTCCCAAAGCCCTAATGGTTTGGTTAACCCCCCCTGACAGCTGGTCAATATTTCTTTACATAGATAGATGTACTTAGTTTGTTGCACTTTCGTGAAACAATTAGCAGCCTCCTCTGGGTGCATTTGTCTCAGCTTTTCAGCTGAGAGCAAGAGAGAGTGTGCCCTTGAATCGAGCCCCTGATTGTTGCCTATTTCTGAGCCTTGGATCTTGCTGTAGAGGGATTTGGGGGAGAGCAGGGCCAGGCTCTGTGGAGAACAGGGGCACGGCCAGGCTCAGGGAGAACAGGGAGGGATGCTGTGCTTCTTACTGAGTGTCCAGCCTGGGGCCAGGTTAGAGCTAGTCCCAACAAAGCCCTCGATGTGTGTATGAGAGGGGGAAATGGGAGAGTGGACAGGGCAAGGCTGCAATGCCAGCTCTTTTGTACCTCCAGCTGGGCCATGCTGCTTTGCTGGTGTAAAGATAGCTTGTGTTTGTGTGTTGAAAGGGTTTTAAAGATGGGCAGAACCAAGAGAGAGTTGTCGCATAATACATATAGCAAAATCTTCAAATGGTGTTTGTGGTAGGGTTTTGATCATGTGTGGATGATTATTTGTGTGAAGCTATTTTTATTTTTCAGCATAGATACTCCATAACAATCACTAGCATTTTAAAGATCTCACTTTCTTCTCGCCATAAAAATGGGAGGCAATTCTTATGGAGTGCTGCTGGGCAGCCCATTTTTCAAACTGTCATTTGAGTGTAATTTCTTCTTCAATCATGCTCAAGTTTTTTGAAGTTACCTGAGTTAGGCAAAGTTTAAAATGGTGTTGGTTAATAGATTTGCTTTTTCTCCTTGGCTTAATACAACTAATTAAACAATTATTAAGCTGCTAACATAGAAAACAAAACTATCCTGGAGTGCAGTATTGCTTCTTGGACAAGCCATGTATATGAAATTAAGGGTACCTTGGGGACTCTAGTGCTTTGCAGGATGTGGCTGTTGTGTGTTAGTGTCTTGAAAAGAAGCAAACAACTGTAAATGAAGAGAATTTGATTTTGTTGTTTGTAAAGGGAGAAGATGGCTAACTGCTGTGGTGCAGATATCAGTTCGTCCACTACATACATGTATTTACTCTGTGATGCTTCACGGTCACAGTAGAATTTAAATAAAAATTTCTTACAGTGGGTTAAACACTAATATGGCATAAAGGCTCTTTTTCTATTGAGTTATTTGTATTGTACACATGGGCAAGGAAGCTATTCAGTCCTTTCTGAGTGTTCTTGATGGAAAAAAGCATTTAAAAGACCTTTAAAATAATACTTTGATTATTCTTGGCCTGTTTTACAACTTTCTTATCCTTTAAAAGTACTGGAATAGAAGCAAATTGGTATATAGCAATGTATTTTCAGGGGTTTCTTTCCTAATACTAGGGGAAAAAACAAACAAACAAAAAGAGGCAAGACATCTAAGTCATTCTCTTTGATTTTTGTGGGTTTTTTTGCAATCACTTTATCTCATTAAAAAATATTTTTTTCTGCCTGCAAACTGTGTGAAAAATACATATGCAGCAAAGGAAGTTAATTAATGCTGCTCAGGGGAGTAGTTCTGGCTATGAATAAACTGCTGTCAAATGTAGAATGTAGACAAACTGAAAATTTAGGATTTCCACCTGCCTAATCATTTTTTCATGGTAACATTGGAAGAAAACCCATATAATACCAGTGAGAGCTTTGCCCAAAGAGGCTAGAGTTTAAAGCCAATGCAGCATTGTCTCCTTTAAGTGCTGCACTGGCCTCCTGTCTCTTATTTTCTAACTCCTCCAGCCCCTACCCTAAGGTTGATAGGAGGCAGCATGGTCTGGGAGAATTTATTCAGGAAGTGGGGCTGCTTTCCCCTCTGACTAGCAGAGTTCAACTCTTCCTGCCTGACATAGCACTTTCTTTTGTATAAGAAGAGTGTCCCCATGTTTCCATAAGGCTTTAGTTGAGGTTAGTAGGCTGGGCATAGACCAGAATGTTGTTTAGTCAGACCATAGGGAATTTTTTTTCCTTTTTTTTTTTTTTTTTTCTTTTTTTTTTTNGTCGTTTCCTTTTTCAAGGGAGGAGGAGACCATTCTGCTGAAGAGAGAGAGACATCTTTGCTCCTCACAGCAACGGGGAGTTGTGGCCACCACAACTCTGTGCAAATATGTTCCTCTGCCCTCAGTGCTGGCTCTGCTGGCTTTTGGGACCTGGTGAGACACTCCTGTCAGAGCAGCACGCATGCTGTGTTTTGGGTTCTGTATTCTTCTTGGCTGTGGAGATGGAAGGACTTATTAGTATTTAATTTGTTTGTGGTCTGGCAGAGGGAGCTTGTATATCAAAGTATAGTGGCTTAGGACTGCCTCCAAACCTGAGTGCAATAACTATCCTAAATATTTATTGTGGCTCTGCTCAGGATCATCTGAGGTAAGACCATGTTTAAAACCAGTTGAAGATCCATAAGAGAGCATTTCCAGCTTTGTTTGTTAAATCTGTTCTGTTTCTTTACAATTCTAGTGTTTCTCCCTTCCTTAAGGTCAGAGAATATAGCAGAGATTCATTGGCCAAATGACTGATATTTTGGATGTACCTTGGAGTGAGCCACCGAGGTTTGGGAAGCTTAGGCAGCTGCTTCTGTACTTCTGCCTGCCTGACTGGGTACCCCAGGCTGTGCAAGATTCACCTTGGAGGGGATACTGTCTGTCTGGGCTCTTGGTGGAAGCACTACAGCATTTGCAGGTGCCAGGTGAAGACCCAGAACGTGCTGCTGGGGTGCCCACTATGTGAACCTGTATAGGCATAATCAAGCTGTTTACTAAAAACAGCTCTGAAGGTAACTCTTAAGATCAAGTCTCATCTAAAGAAGCATCATCTGCGGCTATCACATATTTATATTCCTAAGGAACAAAGCAATCACTGGATATCTTATCAGCTGCTGGTTGTTTCTCCAATTTAAGCTGAATCACGGACAGAAAAAGCTTTTTTGATTTTTGGGTTTTATTTCATGCTTTTTTTTTTTCCTTTTTTTTCCTTTTCTTTCTTTTCATCTTGAGTAAAGAAAGAAAAAATGTTAACAAATGCTGTTTTCTTATCTGCAGCTTTTAATGAAACAAATTGCATGGTACTGTCACCTCCGCAGTCCCTGCAGTCCTTCATCCTGTGCATACAAAGGACAATATTCAAACCTGTACTGTGCTGAAAATTGCTGTGGAGGCAGTCAGCAGGCACTGACCCAGACGGTTCCTGGTGGTGAGGGAGATGAATGGAAAACTGAGAATCCTTTTGTGGTTGTGTTGTTTGCTTCTTGAAATTGGAGGGACTGTTTGAATACTTCATGCTTCCTAATTTTTACCCTCCCTGCTCTCCCCCCAGGATTTAAAATATTTAACTTGCTAAAAGACTTTGGTTTGAAATCCCCTAAGTGGGAAAGCACTGATTGTTGGCAAGTTCAAGTGTAAAATTGGTTGTAAGTACTCGTGGGGGAACAGTGCAATGGAGCCGAACAGTACACTGAAAATGAGAGTACTCTAAATCAAAACACGTTTGTTAATTAATGTTCACTGCTGGTTTCTGAGAGCACAGCTAGTAAACATGCAATCCAAAGTCCATTTAAGTCAATCAGCACAATCTTACTGGAATTAATTTGGGCTGGATTTTTAATTAATTCCTTCTTCCAAGATACTTTACCTTAAATTTCTATTATAAGGTGTGGATCTCTTTTCCTTGGATGTTTCATGAACATGATTATATAGTGGTTTTATATGACTGAGGTGAATCAGATAAGTATCTTAGCCATTAGTTAATTTGGAAATCTATAATTAAACAATTTTGATTCTCAGGAAGGAACAGATAAATGCGGATTCTTTGCATTTATATGTATTTTAAATACCTGAAGCATTAAAAAAGAGGAATTAAAAGCAGTGTTTAGGGACAGCCTAAAGTAAGTTAATATTGCTGCTTAAGGCTCGCTTTTGCCTCATCAGAATTGCTAGATGCTCAGATTAATTTCATTTATTGTCTAAGCTTAGTCTGACCCCTCTGTAGAGATGAGGGTTAATCCACTGAAAAATTGCTCTGTTCTGCATTGTATGCTGTTAAATCTTGCAGAATGGGTTTGGTTGTTGATTATATTCCATCATTCTTGTTACACGAATTCAGGAAAAGCAGTATTTGAGGTATGTAGTGGTCTGTTGGTCTGATGCTGTGCCCCAACATCAGACCATACAGTATCGAGGCATTTTTGTATTTACCCAGAGCTGTGCTGGTACTGCTGTCTTGCAGTACTGGAAGCTGATGCCAGAGCTGTTTGGCATCTTTCTTTCCAGCTCTCCACACAGTGCACTCTCTCTGGCTCTTCTCCCACTTGTTTTGGAAGAACATGCTGGATGTTTCTCCCCTTACTATTTCTGTGTAATTTCTGTTTGCTTTGTGAGGGCCGGGAAAGAAGTGCTGCTCCTTCATCCTCCTGTGAGCAGGCCCACTCCTTGGCCTCTGGGGCCCCCCAGGGCTGCTCTGTGTTTGGAACCAGCTGGGTCACAGCTCCTGTTTGCTCGGGGAGGCAGTTCTCAGCCTTGTGAGGGCTTGGACATGGGGCATTTTGCCATGTGTGGTTTTTTTCTTTAAAGCTCACCTAAATAATTGAGCAGGAATGTATTTTCCTTTATCTCCCATAAACAAACAGCTTTTCCTACATTAAAAGATCATCAGTGTGGTGGTGAAATTAGCTCTTGAAGGGAGAATATGGCAGATTTTTGCCCCAGTGGTCATGCCATGGCTTTCCATGTGTTTTAATGCTCTCCTTTATGGTTACATTGGTCAAGCAGAATGTTTTCTCAGAGACTCCTATTTAACCAGCACACAGGAGTGGCTTTTTACCTAATGATCATCTCTTCTTTGTTTTTGTCATTGTTGCGTGTGTACCCCAGGCTATATTTCGTATGTGGTGTTGAAGTGATGATGCTTTCAGGATAGGATTATTCACTAACTCATGAGCTTTCCCTTGTTTCTCATTAGTGTAACAGCTTAGTGTTGCTCAGGCAATAATTACTTGTGCCTGCAAACTGAGGGCCTGTCTTTAATTTTATAGACATAGTAACTGAGACATGGAGAAAAGAGCTTTACTTAGAACCTGATTTAAAAGGCTTTTGTTTTGAAGAGTCCTCAGTATTATATATCTGTAAGAATGGATCAAAGAGGGGGTCATCATATTTTTCTGACACATCAAGACAAGGAAGAAGGGCTGGGCTTTCCCCCCCTCTAATGTCATTCTTGTAAATTGCAGATCTGTCTGATTTGAAATTCAGCTGGTGAAAGACAACACTTAATTTGCACAAGGTGGAGAGTGTTAAATAACCTTAGGAGTAATCAGGCTCATCAACAATTAAGTCTCTGTTTTATCAGGAAGATGCCTACTCTTCCGCTGCTGTTTGCCTGCTCTGAGCTAGTGATGTTCTGCACGCTCACTGGTGGCAGTGGCAGATGGTTGCTACCTCCTCCATACCAGCTACAGCCCTTGCAGCACTGAAGTCTAACAGTTGGCATCAGGATGCTGCCCCCTTTCCTCCTCTGAGTGTTGTTTGCTGGAGCTTCCAGGGCTTTTTGGACACATGGCACCAAGCAAGGCTGGCTAACCCATGCTGTGGGAGTGGGTGCCCTGGGCAGCTCCTGGGCAGCCTTGGGAGTCCCTGCATGTGATGCGGGATGTCACCATGGCCTGGTGTTCCTGGGAACTGCATTGCAGGATAAATCCAATTACCATCTTATTCCATGGGATCTGGTAGTAACTTTTCAGTTCAGTCAACCAATCAGCATTTTTGCCTTGTTTTCCTGGGACCCAAAGTGAAATGGTAATCGTTACATTTGGCTGTGGCCTTTTCCTTAGGAAGTTATTTGTTTTGCTTTTTCTTTTAAAAGGGCCTAGGGACTCAGTGGAGGGCTGTCTCAGTCCAGGTTCGTGTCTGTGACAGTGAAAATGGATGTTTGCATATTAATATAAAAAAGTTAAATGGGGACCAGTTAGATTTATAGTTGCTTTAATTTTTTTCTTTTTTGATGCTAGAAGAATGTAAAGGGCTTTAGTGTAAGGCGAGTGATGGCCAGAGTGATCTAGCTCATCTGGTTGTGAATGCATTCTGACTACAATATAATACACATCCAGTGCAGAAACATAAATCATAGTTCACAGTGAATCATGTTGTGAAGACCAGTGGAAAGGGTATGGCTGTATTAGCATGTGTCCTTGTGAGTAAATTCAGATGTACATTGCAGTAATACAGACAATGTGGGGTTTCGGGGGCTTTTTGTATGTATGTGTTAATGCGTTATTTTTTCATGTAGACTGGGTGGGTAAGGAAGACTGTTTACAGAACAAAATAAAATAGGCGTATGTGTCTTGTTTCATCAGTTTCCTTGCTTTATATGCTTGAGTGTCTAGAGTTTGCAGCACCTGTGCCTGTGTAACAGTGTTGGATGTGTACTTAGCATATATTTATTCAGTACCAGTTTTTGTAACTCATTGACATTTATTCTTTCTATCCCTTTGTAAGCTTTCTGTTGGTTGCAGCATGGTGTAACTTCTCTTAGCAGGCAGGATTGAAACCCTTCTGAGTCAAATCACTCATTTGCATGAACACATCTCCTCTTGCTGATCGCAAGACACATAAATATGGAACAAAATGAACCAAAACATGTAAATAGGCTCCTGCAGCTACTGATGTTAATAGTAATTTACAGTTGTTTTTATTCTAACTTCCCATTCCACCTGCCCAATCATCAGGGTTATGGTTGCCTCATGGCCCCAGCTCAAGAAAGCACTTTAATATTAGTCTTAAGGATATTGTTATTCAAGACAAGCCTTTTAATGTTTTCCTGGTGTTAAACCCTGTAAGAGCTGGATTGAATCCCCTGTTTGAATTTCAGCATGTCCTTTTCTATTCTGAATATGGATGCTTTTTGTATTGAAGCCTGATGGGTAACCGCGTAGGGGAAGAATACTTCTTTAGACCTAATTTGATATTTTGTTACATAAAGAGGGAAAAAATAACCCTTACCAAGGAGGCTATTTTTCCCATTTCCCAATTTTACTTTTTATTACTCATGTTGTTGGTAAGGATACCCAGAGATCCCTGCAGTACAGGTGGTGGTTACAGTGCTAAAACAAAGCACACACAGATGTCCTTCACCCAGGTAATCCCTTCTGAAATGCTGTGGCCTGGGAAGGGCAAGGAGGCAGCAGGGCTGGCTGGGTGGGCACATGGAGCCAGGCACCAGGAGCTGCTGCCCTGGGCCTGCCCTGCACCCCAGCTGGTCCTCACTGCCTTCTGCCAAGCTCCTCAGGGCTGCTGTCCCTTCAGGGGGAAGGCTGTTGTAGGCCAAAATGACCTTGTTTCCCCACTGCCTTTACATCCATCCTGCTCTGTTGGTGTTCAAGTTGCTAGATGTTCTGACTGTTTTTCTGATTTAAATAAAAACCCTGTGTGAATTAAGTGGAGACCTTTGCTTTTTAGTGTAGCTTGAGCTGGATTTGTTTTTAAAATGTCCTCTACTGGTATATGGGAAGGCTGTTCAGTTGTACCAACTGGTTCTTAAATAACTGTGTGTTAATTAGGTGGGTCAGCAGTTTATCATGTTGCTGGCTGTTCTGGTGGTGTTTTTGAAATAAAGATAGAAGTATTTGCAATAATTTTTCTCTTCTGAAGTTACTTTTTATGCATTAGAGATGCAGACTGTTCTGGTTTTGTTTTTTTTTTTGTAAGAAATAATACGCCTCAGAAGTTTTTTGTGTGTTTTGCACTCAATCAAGTGAACTAAAAGCATGTAGCTGTGCCATTTATTACCCTCATTCATTGCTCTATTACCCTTGTTTATTGCTATTAGGTTTGTAGATGTTACACGCAGGTAAGTGATTGCTGTGCAGCTACATTTTGATTAATGTGCTTATCTGGCTAGAGTGATTTTGCTTCCTTGTTCTTGCACTGCTTCCCTTTTATTTTAGACTCAAATACCAAATACCCAGATCACAGAAGATACACACTGTGGTGCAGAAGTCTGAAGTTCCTGAGACTGCTGTGCCATGTTTCATGTTTTCAGTGTGAGGAAGCAATGAGGAGGGGCAGTGTGTTTTGCTCCACTGCTGTCACCCACCCAGGCATGCTGTGTGGGCACAAGGAAATTGTCTTTACAAATTCTAGAGCACCCTTATGTTTAATTTTAATTTTGATTTTTTTTTTTTTTCTCAGAAGAAGGGGCAAAAAAAAAAGGAAAGGAAGGGGGTGAGAGGGTGTTGGAAAAGCAGGGGAGTGGAGGCAAACTGACCAAGGGTTTGTTTCCTTAATGTCCTGAGAAGCTCGACCAGAGTAGCACATAGAACTTTTGGAGAACTCAGTATCTTACGGTAGACATTTGTCTTCTGAAATAAGGTGCTCAGCTGGAAGGGAAAAATTACTTGCAATATGGAGTCCGTTTGATAGAGGAGATTTGGAGAGAGATCTTAGTACTAAGATAAAAAGGCAAAATTCTGGAAAATAAGTGCCATTGTCCAAAAAATATAAGAGACTCTATCTAGAAAGGGGTATGCAGGAAGATACATAGCAAGAAGGACAGTCTGGAGAGATGCAGCTAACATAGAAGACAGCTACAGGAGTGAGGGCTCTTGGTTTGGTATACAGGAGAAGGAAAGCACTACAAAATTAAGAAGTTTGATTCACAGATTTTTGCCTCATATCCCCTTAAATTCTAAAAGTCTTGCAAAATGGAAATCCAGAGACAAATTGACTCGTAAGGAAAACCATGAATGAACGCCCATCGCATTTTCTAAACAATTTTTTCTTCAGAGGGAAAAATGCAAAATGCATTTGGTTTATAATTTTCAGAGAAGACAGTTGTCAGTGAAGACCTTCATAATGTCTCACTAGTGTAATAGGAAAAATATGCATTCATCATCTAGGGAATCAATGCCTAAAATCTACAATAAATGTGGCTTTTGCTTACTTAAGAGACTACTAAGACTGTGACAAACTGGCAATTAATGCCATCAATGATTAGTGTTTGGTTGTGTTAGAAGTTATATTTAATGATCAATAGCAACATCAATGTGTGTATATATAAAAGAAATTCATTGCTGTATTAGAATTTACTGGCTGAGGAGAAAATTGGTTGCTTCCTGTTAAATATCAAATTATTGCTACTGTAGTCGGAGTTGTATTTGTAAGTAGGCAGCATTGTCTACTAGTGAAATCAACGTAACTTTAATTTTGTGAAATGTGTTTAGGGCAGTTTCTCAAAGCTAGATAAATAGAACTGAAAGAGAACCTGGAATTTTTGTATTGTCTCCTTCAATTATCTGTAAGTGAATTCAGTTTGCACTAATGTTTTTCTTAGCCTTATCATGGCTTGATGAAAATGGGCATGCAGAAAGTTCAGGAAGAGGGAAAACTGCTTTTAAGTCACATTCCCAAGTGTTTTCCTGATCTGTAGTGGAGAAAGACAGGCAAACACTCTGATCAGTGTTTTGTTGGCCCCTGCAATTGCATGTTAGTTTCATGTAACTTAAAGTCTGGATTTGCTACTTCTTTATTTTATTTGAATGTGCAACACAAAATGAATGAAATTGTACATGTTTTGAGCTGATCTTCTAAAGCTGTCATTTCAATAATCAAAACTGGGTTGCCGTCCAAGGGACCCTGAGTTTTTATGTAAATGAAATTACCTAAGGAGCACAACTCTGTGCAGGAGAAGGAAGTGCCTTGATGAATACAATATGATGTTTGGATGTTTAACTTCTCAAAACACACTCTGATTCCCAAAGAAGTGTCTCCAGGCGTGTCTGCCTGGTTTAGCTTGGAAGGGCAGGATTTATATTACAACCACTTTGAAAACTACACAGAGAAATCACCTTTTTGTTATTTAGGTTTAAGAGTTTGGGTGAAAGTTAACCATCTAGGGCTCGAGTGTTATGATGGGTTTGAGGCTGCAGAGGAAGCTGCTGTGAGTACAGAGGCAGTTCTTGGTTGTAGTTACTCTTCTGAGCTGTGCAAGGCATCCTGGCACTTCCTGGCATTGCTCTCCCTTGCTGGAAGTCCCATGGCAGCAGTGCTGAAAAGGGGGACTGCTGGCTTATTTTTCTCTGGATTTCTTGTGTGTAGTTTTTGCATCTCACATGTTTCTTCAGGAACAGCTTCCCAGAGAAGGCTTTTAGGCTCAGTTTGAGCTTGTGCATGTGAACAGGTACAATGCACAGGCTTTATCATGGGCTCTTCTCTTCCAGTAAATTCAGGTGACCTTGGGTGAGTTGTTACTTACTATCTTCATGCTTTTGTTTCCTCTCCTACTCTTTGCCCTTGTCTTTTGTTAGTTGGGATGGTATCTTTTACTGAGCACAATGGAAAGCTTGTCTTAGATGGATCATCCAAGTATTATTGTAATCCAAATGAAAAAGAGGATGTTTTTTCTTCTTTAGTTGAAGACCTTTGACTATGAAAAGCACTAATATTTTGTTTCTGCTGTTACTTTAGTACTGATACGCTTCTTGTTGGGCTTTTCTCTCTATTTTGGATCAGAAAAACATCTATTTTATGCAAATGCCTGATACTTCCAGTTGTTGATCAAACTGGGAGGATGGAGAAAAAAAAGTGATTCAAAGGTTATTTTTACTAAAATAAAGGAAAACTGAATTTTAAATTTTTGGTCAAATGCGGCGTTTTTGATGTGTCAAAATAATTGATTCTGATGTATGTGAAGCTAATTCTGTTGACGTTTTCAAAAACATGTTGGTTTTCCCGTGCAAGGAAAAGTGAAGTTCTCAAATCAGGACCAGAAGTTAAATTCCCCCTTTGTGCCAGCTTGAACTAAGGGCAGTGTGCAGGGTTTTCATTCCTGTTGGAAGGGCTGTGGAGCCAATTCCAGCGCTCCAATAGCAGGCCATGAGCAACCACCATCCTTTAGCAGGTTCAGAGTGGGAATGGAAACTGGGATTTCCATGACTTCTCATGTAGGACAAGAGTAGTGCAAATAGGATCATGCAGATCCTCCACAGCTGGGGAGGGACCAGGGTTGAAGGGTAAAAGGGAACAGTGGTTGGCAAATCTAACATTAATTTTTTAGTGGGCAGGTGTTTATTACAAGAGCTTGAAAATTTAATGTTGTGGAAATATTTATAGTTTATTCTGGAACTGCTGGAATAAACTGTTAAGAGATATTTTTTCTGGTGTAATGCTTTGCAGAATCTGAACTAAATAAGCCCAACATTTTCAAAACATTTTTTCTTTTGTTGTGGCCAAAGTGTTTGGAAAAATTCACCCTGTTTTTTGAGTTACTCTGAAGTACAGGTTTTGACAAGATGAACTGTCTCAAACAGAAGCTGAAAAGTATTAAGTCTGGTTCTCATTTTATAGAGAAATGCCAACTGTCTTTTCTACCGGCTATGCATTTTATAAATTAATTCAGTGGTTACATGAATTAAAAATAAGACTGTCTGTTGGCATAAAACATTATGATAACGTAAAAAAACCTTTTCATTTCCATTGCATTTCCTTGTTTGTGGTACATGCAGCACAGTAGTCATAGAACAGTAACAGTAGTGAACTGATTATCATTCACAAAGTAGCTGAGACTGAGGAGTTAGAAATATGGACTGGGAATGACATTTATAGTGTTGGCTGTGAAATACTCATGGAAATCCACTTCTTCCATAAATATTAATTTGACATTGGTTTAGGATTGAGTAAGTGGAATGACTCAAGATGATAAAGATGCTTTATTACAGCTAGATAGCCTTAGGAAATATTTCTGTCTGCCATTAAAAAAAAAAGGTATGAAACAGATATGAAAAGGTTTTTGAGGTATGAAAATAAGAGGGTTGAACGTAAAGTTAATTGGTATTTAGAGCATATAAAGTAGGGTCATATTTTTCTTTTTCATTTACATAAATGGAGTCAAAGCCTATTCTGAATGACAAGGGAATGCATCTTGATTTCTTTCCAAATTTCACAGGTTTTCAAGGCACCTGTGCTCTGACTTTAAAAATGCCCATGTGCAAAGTACAGGCTTTGTTCCACTGTAGCACACATAAAAATGCTTTAACTGGGGAACCAAAATAACTTGGAGGTGACCTTTCGCTTCAAGACCTAACTGCTTTAAAGGCAAGTTATAGAATCATAGAATCCTCTAGGTTGGAAAAGACCGTTAAGATCATTGAGTCCAACCATTAATCCAACACTGCCAAGTCCACCATTAAACCATGTCCCTAAGTGCCACATCTATACATTTTAAATACCACCAGGAATGGTAACTCCACCACTTCCTTGGGTAGCCTGTTCCAGTGCCTGACAACCCTTTTGGTGAAGATATGTTTCCTAATATCCAGTCTAAAACTCCTCTGACACAACTTGGCCTATCACTTGTTACTTGGGAGAACATTCCTTGTTAAGTGGACCTGCAGATTTCCTGAAGTGAGTTCGTTGCAAAATGAACATTTCCAGAGAGAGGAATGCTTCCAAAACCGTTCTTCATTCTTTGTTTCCTTTTGTTGCTTTTTCTTGCTATGTTATTTCATTGCATCCTCCAGGTCATAGGTTTGTTGTCACAGTGATGATACTCATCTTTGTAAAATAATAGAATTTAATTTTTTGACAGCAGGAAGAGAAAGTAGATCAAGTTGTTGATATGCAGTATCATAAGCATTCTTCTTGGCAGAAAACTTGTACAGATAAGTCTTCTAACAAAAACCAGACTTTTATCATCATAGGGAGATTTTAATTGAGTTTCTGATAAAAAAAGGTTGAGACTGTTTCAAGCTGTTGTTTACTTTTCTATTCTACAGCCATGACTACTTTTTTAAGGCACATGGTACTAAAAGAAAAGAAGCAAAAAAAAAAAAACAAAACCCAAAAACCCAAGCCAACCCAAAACCCTAAAAATATGAAGTTAAAATGTTCCTGCAGTGTTCCTTGGTAGCTATTTTGGTTTGACATTTTAATTATAGTCCGAAGGTCTCAACATCACTTTAAACCTGGTATTTCTATTAAGCGGAGAGTTGTCCTTATTCTCAAGAGCTTGTAGTCCCAGAGAACAGACAAAGCAGATGTTTGAAGCAAGCATGGGGACTGGGGTCACTTCAGCTGAACTCGCACACTCAGTGCTGCCTGGACTGGCTTGTATCATAACCTCCTACTGGCGCAAGGTGCAGTTGATCCTGTTGCCATAGATAAATGGTTTGAACTTGTTTTCATATGAGTATCTTGTTCACTCAAGGGCAGGCAAAGCTGGCTCCCCCAGGACATCAGTTTGTCTGCAAATTCACTGCTTACTTATTGTGCTTGAGTTGTATAGACTTTATTTTTTATTTCTGGACTTTTAATCCCTTGGGTTCAATTTCTTCTTGCTGGGCCAAAGACATTTAAGAAAAGATTTTGTTGCAAGTCCCAACCAAAATATCTCAACCTTGTGAGAATGTGCAAGCGAGGTAACAGCTGCACGATTGCTCCATGAGAAAGATCCTTCCAGCTATCCAAGGACAATTCTAGTACGATGGGAACGCCTGCAGGGATATTCTCCAAAGACGGTCCTTTTTAGCTTGCAAATTTATAATAACTTTTGACATCTGATATATAACAGTTGGGAAAAGTTGATTTTCTTCAAAACCCTGGGGGAGGTTCCTCTGAAAAGGTAAGAAATGCAATGATAGAGACTTCACGATGGAACTGCAGTTAAAGGCAAACCATTTATATACTATTGAAGGCAGCTAATGAGCTAGTTCTGAACACTCTCCTTATTTAGTTTACTTTGAAATAAAACTAATGTGACTCATCTACACAAACATCAGCTTCCAGGGAAATACCTTTGTTGTCAGTGAAGAGCAGTGGTCAGTTCCTCTGCTGCGGAGTCCAGGGCATGACGTACTGCAACACCCAGGTCATTGCAGTTCCAGGTGCTGTTGCCCCTTCACTCCTGAGGGTGGTATTTTTTTTTACCAGTGTGGGAGAAGGGACTGGATGGTTTCCATTTTATTATGTAATTTAATGATATTTTAATTTAGGGGCGAAAAAAGTTTTAGAATTAGCTTAGTTGCGTTTTGAGGAAAAAAAAAGAGCCTGACACATGCTCCTCTCAGATGTGAAATGTAGTTGGCTGGTCCCCTGTGCATATCCTGACAGCGAGAGCTAACGATCTCTGAAAACACTTAGGAGCAACAGTTACTGCAGGATCAGAAACCCCAGCAGTGCCTACTTTGGTCCTTGACCAGTCATTACAAAAAGCATCTTTGTAGAAATGTGAAAAGGCAGCAAACCATTTGTTGCTTTTCTTTATCACATGCTTTGAATGAATGCCGAACTTGATATTTTTTTGTTTAGCATATTGGGGTTTTTTTGCTGGTTTTGCTCCCCCTTCTACCTCCACTGAAATCTGGATGCAGATATATTTGAATATAGGTGTTTAGATAACTTATTTCTCTCAGAATACCATCTTAGCATGAAAATGGAAGCTATTTAGAGGTAAATGTGAATAAACCATAGTGCAGCAGGTGGGTAATTCCTAGTTTGGGCAAGGTATAAAAATAGCCAAAGCTGCTTGTTCTTTTGGTTTAATACACTGCTAAATGATTTCTTGATCCACTTAGGATATGCATGGCTGAATTATTTAGAAGAGGAAGACCCTAGGCACAGTGTAGCTCAGAAGTGGGCCTTTTATCTTCAGGTTGAAAGTTCAACCAGTTTGTAAAGGCTGTTTTAGCATGTGGTGAACTGGATAGTCAGTGCTGTCATTTGGCTAAAGCTTAGACTTAATCAGGGTTCCCAGGCATTCAGGAGAGAGCTGAGGATGGCTGGGGCTCTGAACACTGCTCCTCCTTCTGTTTGGGGCATAGTGCCTTGGAAATGGGACTGGGGCAGTATTTTCAACAATTCCTACTGCTGTAGCAGTGGGACTTGGCTATTGGTTCAGTCAGAACACAGCAGCTAGAGGAGAAAGAGAGGCTCTGTCACCACATACACCACTCCTTCTCTTGATAAAGTAGGAAAATGCTATTTTAAATATAACTGAAGGTAGCTTTTACCTTCCCAGTAACACTGCTCTACTTTTCAGCCTGCAGATTAATTTTAGGTTTTTAAAAGTATTTGTCAAGTAAAATCTGAATATGAAATCTTCTTTTAAGGGCCTCTTTCTTCAAGTAAATTGGCCGAGTATGATGTTCATACATGATGCTTTTTGTTTTTCCACAGATAAAGCTTTTCTTTGTGTGTATGTGGTAGTCACACTCATATTTTGGTTTTTTGGTGTTAATTTTATGTTAATCTTTGTGGAAGCAAAGAGTATATTTAGAGGTGGCAGAAAATAACTGTTAGTGTTAATCTTCTGGTTAATAGTTAAAACAGCAGGGAGAGCCAGTTGAAATAAACCCTTGTTTTCCTTCAAATTATGACAAGATAAAACTTTGAGCAGTATCAAGCCATGGAGAAGACTGCAGTATTCAGACCTTAAACAGTGGTCAAGAAAAGGCTTTGTTATTCCTCAGAATGATTTGCCATCTGGGAGATTTTAATCTAGGTCTCTCATGTATGAGAGCCATCAAAAATTTGGTGATACACCTGTGATTGCAGGGTTCAGTATCTTTTTTTTTTTTCCCCTTGCAGATGATCTCCTTCAAAATAAAAATTAAAGGAATGCTGGGATACCAGTCCAATAATGTCCTGTGCCACTTCACTACCAATTTGACATGTAGTAATGAATGAATTAAATTCTTCAGATTTTATAGCCAATACAACACATACTGGTTTTCATTCATGCATGCTTTATGAATGTGATGCTGTGGGTGTTAATGAGTTCATCATATTGTTAATCTTGTTGAAAACAGGCATGCTAGGATTTACTATGTTAGAGAACTGCTTTAAAAGTAAGAGCCCAAAATCAATTTAAAAAAACCCCAACAAAACAAGCCCAATGCATTATACTTATATTTGTATTAAACTTTAAAAATGTGAAGCGCCAGATTGATAGAAAGTGTTCATTCTTCATGTTCTGCTTTTATAGAAAATAGGCAAGATACTGGACTAAAACATTGACTCAACTGAACTGAACACCTCAAAATGACCAAAAACCCCAACGAGTTTCTGGAGACTCCTGCTGTTTGTGGGTGGAGACCAGAGAAAAGGAAAGCAGTTGGTAACACCTCTAAGATGACCCATATCTTGAACATGAAGTGAAAATGTTAGCCTTGGCATCACATCTTGTGCTTTTTTAAAACCAGATTAGTGGAAAGATGTGGCTTGAGCCATACACAGTTTGTAGGCTTGGATGCTCTGGAATTGCATGTACCTATTAAAATAACTGAGAATGAAGAAGGCAGAGATTTACACAGATCAAGAGACCTGTTAAGTAGAAAAGCTCTATGGCCTTCTGTATTGTAGAGAAGAAAAATGGTAGTGTTGAGACAAAAGGAGTTTACCTACTGCTGGTTTTGCAATGAAAGGTTTATTGACTTTTCACAGACATCAAATAAGTGTTCACTTGCTTTTTAATTTATTGCCACGCTGATGAGCTTCTGAAGGGGCCTCTGTCTCAGTGCAGAGCCCAGGCAAGCTGTCCAAGTGCTGGTCTCAGTCAGCAGCCCCCCACAGCCTGGCTCAGAGCCTGATTATTCAAAGTACAGCAATGGGCCTGGGCCATCAGTGTCTCTTGGATAAATCTGCTCTAGCAAAAAATCATATTAGGAAAATATTGTTTCTGAGAATTCCTTTGCCCATTTGAGAGGAAGCAAGAGGAGGCCAAGGCAGTCAAGTCTACTTTGTCTACCTCTGGAGGCTGACAGCCTTGCTTTTGCAGCTACAGCTCCCTGGCCCCATGAGCTATGTCTTCTGGTGAAGGTACACGCCCTGCTGATGCTGCCCCTGCACTGTGAAACTACCATAAACCATGTCTAGGAGAGGGCCTTAGACAGAACAGAAGAGTTGCAAGAAATCTTATTAGCTGCACTTTATCTGCAAACTTGTTTTGTGTGAGACTGACCCTGCTGGTTCTGGGAGAAGATAAAACGGAGACATTTCTCAGAAATGTGTGTGCACCCACTTGTATATACAGAGACCTGCATCAAATGGTTTTTCCATGTTTGGTGATGGAGTTTCTGCCAGACCATTTGGCGTGCATTTAATCAGGGATTAAAAGAGAAAGGAAATGTCCTTGTAAAAACTTTAGCAGTTAGGAAACACTTTGAAGTTCAACTTTGCTGTTGCTTGCTTCTTTGATCTCCAGATGTACCAGTCATTTTTATTCCCATGCATGTGCTTATTAATTGCTTTTATATTTAATGTTTTAAGGGGGAGCACTGTTTTACTTTTAATCAGCAGTGAAGGTGCTGTGATCCCATCATTCACTCCAGAGCTATAGAACTTACTCAGGAAATATGATAGCAAGCTTTAGATTTTTTTTCTAGAGAATATTGGCACTATAGCTGTCACTTGTAATAGTGAACCCACAGATTACATCCAGTCCTTCGCCAAGGTTTTAACCTTGAGATTGTTCATTGTAGTACCTCATTGTAAAGTATTACAATTTGTATTTATTTTGTCAGTGACAGGGCCTTCCCCACAGTGAGAGAGCTATAGAAATATACAAATTTCTCATGTTTGGTTAAAAAGAAGTGGGGGAGGAAGATATTACTAATGCCCTCTGCAACAGTGATTTGTTTCCTGTATCTGCCATGCTTGCAGTGTAATTCTGATATATTTGCAATATAAAACAGTTTACACAGCTCAGCACAAAGGCCCAACTTTATTCACAAGTTCTAGAAACCAGAACAGAAGGGAAGGAAATTGAGGTGCATCCCGACAGAGTAAAATTCTGGCTTATTTAAAAAAAAAAAAAAAAAAAGTGCTAATGTTTTTTGATACTCCCGGCCCACTGTCACCAAGACTACCGGCTTAAAGGAATACAAACACACAATGCCCTTCACTCTGTTTGGAACAACTTCGGCGTGACTATGGATTTGGGCTAATAAAATTATGTAGAGATTTCACAGAGCTCACACTTTCAAATCTGCCAGTTTGAGGGCTACAACCTTATTTTTACACCTAAGCCCTGAGATTATAAGGGTGGTAGAGGCACTGAAACAAGTTGCCCAGAGAAGTTGTGGATGCCCCATCCCTGGAAGTTTTCAAGGCCAGGTTGTTTGGGGCTTTAAGCAATCTGGTCTAGTGGGAGGTGTCCCTGCCTGTGGCACAGAGGTTGGGATTAGATAATCTTTAGGGTCCCTTTCAGACCAGACCATTCTGTGATTCTATGAATAATTTTTTTAAGTCATCACATCACTTAAGGAGCTGTGCTTAGATCTGGTCTTCCTACTCTGAATTTATAGTTCTTTGAGGTGATTTCTTTCCTATTTGGAATAAAAGTGAAATAGTTTAAGAATATTTCTGTAACATTTTTCATGCAAGCAATGCAGTTCACTTTGTAGTGCTTAAAAGCCAATAAATAGTCCTGGCTTTTCTTTGCAACAGCAGCATGCAGCAGTTGGGGCTGTTTGCCCTGAATTATAACACAGACTGCGGGACTTGATAAGAAGACACTGTGTGGGAGCAAGATAAAATTATATCCTTGGGATTATACTAAAAATACATGTGTGGAAATGGTGTTTTCATGGCACAGTTTGATTTAACCTGTCCTTGAAGATACCACACCTCTTTTTGCCTGGTACTGTTTTATCTTGCTTCCCAGATGACATGTGGGGAAAATAAAGCACAGTGATAATGGCCAGTGTCCTGCGTATCTGAAGCTTTGCGAGCAGCAGTTGCACACTGTGTTTATAACCTCAGGCACTGCACGATTTTTGTACTTATCCCTGCTTGTCAGATCAGGATTCCCCCTAGGCATAACAGCGTGTTTGACCTCCTCTCTTAGGAGCAGTAGAGGAAATGTCTGTTTTTCAGAGCACATTGCTGGAGCATTGCCTCTATACCTGCATTCTGCAAGCTGTGTTCAGTTGGCTCAAAGTTAAGATAATGTTATGCAAACAAATAGGCACAGAAACACTTCAAAATAAACACAGCTTTTGTTTTGCACTAAAAAAAAAGTTAATTAGAATATTTACTGCTTGGAGCTTGATGTATAAAAATTAGTACGACGTAAGAAAGGTTTGACTTCTTACCATAAATCAACATGTACAGTTGGTTTACTCTCTTGTAATCACCATTATACTCAGGCTGTAGAGTCCTATGTATCTTAAGTCTTTCCTAGGGTCTTGGGGCTTGAGTGAATTTGCTTATAAAGATTGAGCCATGACCTAGTATCCATTTAGTCTGGGAGAGGGGGAAGAAATCTGCACGTCTCAGTCTGGCTTTACATCTCTGGAACATCTTGTATATCCACATTACATTGGGTTTTTTGGTTAAAAATGAATAATCTCACTTTTTAAGTAGTGCTTGCCTATGTCAGTTCATAGAATCATAGAGTATGCTGTGTTGGAAGGGACCCATTCTTACAGGATTTCTTACAATCTTACTAGATTCTTTCACTTTATTTCTTGTTTGTCCTTGCTGTAAGGGAAGCTCTGTTGCTGTGTAAATACTTCTGCAATCCTAATAGGAAATAGTAGGATTTGCTGGTGTATCTCTTTTCCAGTTTGATTTTGAGTTACTCCCTATTCCTATTCATCCGCCCTCCTTCTCTGCTGTAACCACAAAACAGTCAGTCTGAAACAAAAATTAAAGATTAGAAGGGTTAGAAGGCAGCAATTATTCAAAGCCCTTCTCTGAGAACTGTAATAAAACTGAAAATCCTTTATGTAATGTGCTGTATCCACTGAAGTTATTCCTTTGAATTAGGAAGCAGGCTATTACTGTCAGCATTTGTTGTGCATGGTGAGATGCTGTGAATTTGGACGAGTCCAAAGGGGTCAAGTCTGTGATGCAGCACTCCCAGTGCTGTAGAACTCATGAGAACTATATAGAACAGGTTTCTAAATGTTGTCCCAGAGTGAGTAGAGCACGTGCTTATTAGGTGGAGATGGATCAGGCCTTTCAAATTTGTCATTTCATCACTGAGCTGAGTTATTTTATTTTGTCCTAAGCAGTGGTTGTCTTGCCTCCTGTGGTCAAGAAGTGCTAGAGCAGGGTCTGGTGGAAATCAGGAGTGAATGGCCTGAAATTACGGTGGGTAGCAAGTGCTTGTTGGGCTTGACTGTAAAAACACTGTAAATGTATTTCAGGAGAGAAACAGTCAGACACTATCTGTTTAGGATAAAACAAGGCTTCCTGACTTCACCATCTCCAGAGCAGCCTGGGCTGCAAGTTGTGTGATGGCAGTAGCCCTGTGGGACAGAAAGGGAACTGAGGGGTTGCCGGTGATCGGAGCTGAGCAGGGCAGGGAGCTGGAGAGAGCAAAGACCTGATTTCAGCCAGGGTAGCATGTGGATCACAGACACACGCAGTTCATGGACTTTGAAGGGATGTGTTGAAAAGAAAAGCAAGTTTCTTTGTTAGACTTACACTTCAGACCGCCACTAGAAAAAATACAGGAGCCTAGTTGTTAAAAGAAGTTTGAAAACTGTTATTTATATGCAGCTTTTTCACTATCACCATCCAAAAATCACCCTTTTCTGCTTCCATGAGACGTGCATCTGTGGGAGAGGAGTGGATATGCCATTTTGGCTGCTCTCTCCTACTTGTCATGTCATATGAATAAATCTCTTCTGAGGGCTGAGTGGGGCAAAGGCCAAGATGCAATCAGGTTTTGCTTCACAGGAATAAGAGATCATTCTGGCTCAGCATTTTTGTTTCTATTGATGTGCTTTTTTTCTCCGTCCATTCAGGCATCTGGTTTATGCACTAAGCAGTGTGATAGCTCGTATTTAGACTTAATTTTTGTGCTACTTAATTTAGCATTCAGGGTGTTTTTGAAGACCTGTGTCAAGCATTAACTTGCTCCACAGGCTAAGAATAACTGGATTGTGGATGTGGTTGTAGCTGCTGGTACTGTCTTTGCTTCCCTGCAGGACAGGAGAGGTGATTCAAATGCTGCAGTAAATGTTGAAAAGCCTGAAACTTAATTCCTGATAGATTTCACTCTCCCGCATTCCATGCCTTTTGAGATTCCAGTTTTGCTAGGAGTCATAATTATTTGCCAACTACTTTCAGAGCTCTCTTGACCCTCATGAGACAGATTCTGGCACAGCTCGTCCCATTGGAGGTAGTGCCTGGCTTCTCATGCTGGCAGGTGGAAATTATCTGGTAGCTCTTAAGCGTGCAGTGCTCCTGAAAAACAGCTTGTTTGTCTGGGATCCTACTTCAAATTTTTGAAATACCCTCTTGTCATCCTAAATAATGTTATTGAATCCCAGGGTGAAGTTGAATTTTCTTCAGTACCTTCTCTTCTCTGCATAGTAACAGAGGAGTTGAAGGCATCTATAGCTGACCGGCGGTTTTGTCTTTGGATTTTGGAGTGCTTTTTTTCAGGGATGGGGAGGTGAGAAGCAGAATCTTTTTGGAGAAGGATCAAAATTAAATTGATTGATGTGGTTAGTTTATAATACAGCTTGCAGCTTTTACTTTCTACTTATTTTCTGATCTCCTCATTGTCTTCCCAGTTCGGTTGTCTGGATTTTGCAGTTTCAAAATACAGTGGAATGTGTTGTGTTATCCCATTCAGTGTTTACTTGGTTATAACAACAGTTTGTCTTTGATTCTAAAATCCCCATTGTACCATAATATGCAATAATGTCTGCAGAAGAATTAATGATGAGAAAAAGGAGGCAAAACCAAAAACCCTGGAGGACACAATAGGCCAAATCAATTCATGATGTCTTTTTTATTTGCTAATTTTTTCTGCATTTATTTCCTCTTTGCTTTATTATTTTCTCCTTGTGGTTTGACAGAAGGTGCCAGGATGGGAAGGATCCAGTTTTGACAGAGGTCGAAGAGCCTCCTCTAAATTATTGCAAGGCAATTGCAAATGTAGTGTGGCCAGCACTTGTGGTATATTTTATATAAACTCAGTACCCACCATCTCTTTTTTAGTTGTAGTGGTTTTTGGAAGTTTGCCTCATTTCCTGGCACTGCTGATTTAATTTCACAAGCTGTATGAAATCCCTTTTTTTTGTTTAAAAATATCTTAAGGGGTTAAAATATTAATATATTATAATTCTGTTATAAATCTTCTGAATAATGCGTCTCTGACACAGGTTTGTCTAGGTTTGCCTACAAAAGCAATCAAAAAACCTCATTTCTTCCTAAGGGCTGTTGTAGTCTAGTTCAAACACAGTATGTAGCAATTTGGCATTTCACTGAATTATATGCAACCATGTAGGCGAAGCTGTATCTCTTGTGTATATTTTCTGCAGCCCTCTGGACTTCTTTTGCATAGAAAATCTGCCTCATTGTTCATTTGCAACTGCAATTGCAAGTAGCTCCGTTGCAATAGCACCCAGAGGTGCTTCAATAAAGCAAATACAACTTATTAAAAGATGACCATAAATCAGTAGGTCTCCAGAGTAGATTTAGTGGTTTGGCTATATTCCAGCTGAAATTAAAATCATGGAATTGCTATTAAGTTTATTAAAAAGGTATGTTGTGGAGATGAGAAGCAAAAAAATTGAATATATAAAATGTAGCCAAGATATGAGAAACTGCTATTATTAAAATAGAAATGTTTTACATCCTACATTGGTAAGTAATTTTTGCTGAAAACAGAAGTGCCACGGGCTTCCACTAATGCATTAGGGAGTTCCCTAGCATTGATTTTTTCACAGAAAAATACTCAGCTACTGCAGTAAGGAGTGACAGCAGAAAAGAGGGAGAAAAAGTAATGCACATTATATTGTGTGACACATGGATTGCTAATTATTTAGAGCATGCAGGAGTGTGGTTGGGATTTCTGGCCATGCTGAAAGAAGTGAGGAAGAGTGATGGTGGCAGACAGAAGATTAGTGTTCATTAAGAGATGCTGAACACAGGCTGTGGAGATTTCTGTGGCCTGTGCCTTTGTGGGGAGTAGATGTGGGCTCTCTCCTTGAAGGCCTGAGCAAACATGGCTGTGTGCTGAGCAGCAGTGAATTCCAGGCATTAAATCTTCTTCCCTGGTGCTCACTTGCACTGGCAGAGCTACAGATTGACGGTGCGGGCTGAGATTCTCAACCTTGGTAAATGAGGAAGTCTGGAAAAGCACAGCAAAATTACTCTGGGGGACTTAATGATTTCTGGGTAATGGTGTTGAGAAGAATTCATCTGCTTGCACTTGCACAGAGCTCTCTGTACTAATACAAGAGTCTCATGGTGAGGGTAGATGAATCCCAGCTGTTGGAATACTACTGTTCCCTGGTAAATCATACAGATGTCATTCAGGAGGTGTTACTCTTGTACAGGACTTGTGCAAGAGTCAGTCAGTCTGGACTGGGGCTGACCTGCTACAGGGGATAACAAGAGAAATGTTTTGAGTGCAGAATGGCTATCAGCCATCAAATGTATTCTTGGTCTGTGTTGGAAGGAAATACAGACATCTGGAATGGGAGGGAGCTGTTGTGTACCTTGTCCAGGTCCTCAATCTGGCTGAGGTTTCCACAGTCCCAGGTAAGCAGGGAGACCTGGCTTCCAGGCTGGTACACCAGAAACAGGACAACTTGCAGATCATACCATATTGACAAGAATTGCAAGTACATTTAAAGATGAAGAAAATAGCAAAATATGACAGCTTGAGACATGAGGAATGTGAGTAAGAGACAATTAAATTCAGCCTTGTATGTAATCAAGTGTATTGTGTGGTTCTCTATAGAAGAAAGCCAAAGCAGACATTTCAATGGGGCAAGACATTTGACACGCAATGGTGGTGGAGGAGACTTCAGTCAAAGTTAAATGAGAGCCTGCTTATAGCTTACAGACCTGGTTTATAAAGCTGTGGTATCTGCATTTAAAATGCTGTTTTATTTCTGTGCTTTTTCAGTGTCAGAATGACACAGACTAACTGGAAGGAGTTTAGATAAGAAAGCAATAAATAATTAAAATGTTGTAGGAGAGTCTGAAGAATGAAGCAAGTACAGATTAAGTTTGGCAAAGTGTAGACTGTGGAAAGCTATAAATCTACACCCCTTTGAGTGTACTAGCGAGGAAGGGAGTGCAGCACTGCTGCTGGGTATGTGTGAGCAGATTGTTCTGGCCATTGGTTGTGAGAGAGGTCTGTAGACCTGGCTCTGCAGGGCTCTGCCTGAAGAAGTCAGACTGCAGGAGCAGGGCCTGCGTGAAGCCCGAGTGCAAACAGTCACGAAGGCAACAAACAAGATGCAAAGCTCAGGGTATACCAGCTGCTAGAGAGTGAAATGAGAGTAATTCTACTGTTTAAAATGGTTTAGCTTTAGAATTAGGCTAGAGGAGCATAATAAAATACCAAATATAGAGAAGACTCACGTGGAGAAGATGAGGATTAAAACCACCCAAAAGCAGAAACTGGGAAATGCAGGAGGTTAGACTTTAGCCTTTCTTTTTATTCTTTTGCATGTATGGCTCATGGTACTATAGAAAATATTACTGGGTGTTGTTTTAACTTTTTGAAGTTTTGTCGTTTGGTTTTTTGTTTGTTTTTTGTTTTTTCTTTTTGTTGTTTCTTTACAAGCTGGAAAATGGACAGGATTAGATTGAATGTACAGAGCTGCAATTTTATTACTGAACTGAGCTGTGCTCTCATAGATTGAATGGGTTTTTTTTTAGGAAAGTAATTAAAGAACAAAGCAGACTTGATAAAATAGCACCGTGATTTAAAGATCTATTTTTAAAAAAGTTTTATGTTGCAGTGTATCTTGATTTAAATAGCAACGTAAGTAATCTTGATGTTGAAACTCTTTTCTGCAGTGGAGACTGTGAGTCTTGAGGCAGTCCAAGAAGTTTTCTGTGTTTTGCTTAGTTTACCACTGGTAAGGTTTTATTTGTTTCCTAGCAAAACAAAGAAATTAAGAAATCCAGCTCCGGAGCAAACAAGCTTTTCTGCCGGCTCCAAAGACTGTGTGTTGGCTGCACTGATGTTTATCTAGGATACAGCCAAGGGCTCCCGGTGCCCCACCTGGGGAATCCTGCAGGGCTCTGCCTGCACCCACCCAGTCGGCAGCCAGTGGTCTCCCGAGGCTGCCTGCCTTTCATCGAGCTGGGTTACAGCCACATGATACCGCCTTCCTCAGGCACAGGGCTGACAGAGCCCCCAGCGTTGTACCCGCATGGCAAAGGCCACCTGCAGCTTCAGTAGGAGAAACAGGAAGCAACATCTCCACGATCCTCAGATAACCTGTGGTTTATGCTACACAAGGCTCTTACTGATATCTGATTGTACAGAGAAACGAAACCAGTGCAGTAATCTTGAGTCTGGTAATGCTGTACAGGGCTTGAGTAATGCTGCCTCACATGGAGACTTCTGTGATCCCCATCCCTGCCCTGCTCCCCAGAAGGATATTTGAAGCTCTGAGACGTCATCTCTTGTCTGCAGTTGAGGTCAAGACAATGAGCTGCTTGGTTGATTGAAAAAGTCCTTTAGGGCAGCTGGAATGGAGCTGATGAAAGCAGAGCCTGAAGTGTGTTTTCTACCAAAAGCAAGCTACTTGGCTAAGCTACTCTACAAGATAAGATTGAATCAAAGCCGTTCCATATTTGGAGCAAACTGCAACATTTGTCTGTCTGTCTGCCACAGCCCCTGCACTGTTGTCATCTATAAAGAATAAAGGGAAACAGGAAAAAAGGCATTTTGGGAAAGCAGACAGAAGCAGTGTATGAATCTGAACACCCATTCAGCTGCACAGCCTGAGGTTCTGTATGCACCTGCTGTCAGATTTATGTAGAAATGAGACCTTATACTGTATATTTACCGGTTCAACTAAATGTAATGCAATCTACCACTGCCTGGACTTCCCTGGATATTTGGCTGGGGGAGGAAGGGGGTAGAGCTAATGACTTTGATCAATCATCTGTTCCACTGCTGTGGTTGTGAAGCAGATGCTAGTTGTAGTCTTGTGGGAAACCTGACCTATACGAACTAAGTAGTGTTACCACTGAAAATAGGTGTTAGGGTAACAGCAGTTTTGGGATCAATCTGGGGACAGTGCAAATGGGATCTTTAAAACTTCTGGTGCTTCAAGACCCACCCTCTTTGAAAAGCTTCCCAGTGACTGTCATGACCTAAAATGCCCCCTTCCTCAGATCAGAAAAGTGGGGCTGCCCTGAGAACTCTGCATTGTTTTAAATGCCATTAGCTACTGAGGACAGCTGACTGTGGTTTGGATCTGGAGGATGTTTGGTGGGGAACCACCTGTAGGTAACCTGTGAATGTGTTCTGTGTCTGTGATAAGTATAGTGAGGGAAAGGGCACCTTGAGGATATTGGGATGGAGCTCCTGTCAGTCTCATGCATCTCCAGTCTACTTGTGGGAACACTGGCAAAATCTTAGGAATGTAGCATGTCCAGTAGTCCATAAAGTTTGCTGGAGTATTACCTGTCCTTTATGCATAGAGGAGAAGTCATATTGCCTTTTTTGCAAGTTGCTTGTTTTTCAGACCTCCAGATCTAATGCTTCTTTGGTTTCTTTATTTTGAAGTAAGGGTTGCAGTAATGGTTATGTACACATAAGTTCAACAACTAGAAGCTTGCAGAACTGCATATCATTTACTCTGATAAAAGATGACTCATTAATGGCTCAGGTTAAAGGAGTTTATATTGTAGTTACCAATGGTTGTAGTTACCAATACCCCTCCCCCTGCTGCTTTATTTTTAAGACAAGTATCACATGTGTTCTATACTGGAGGTATGCCTGTTGTTTGTTCATACATTTTCCTCACATTCCTCAAAAATGGAGCAGTTAGATGACCTCAGGATGTTGTTTCATCCTGAAAGACTGTTGAGACTTCCAGTGTGTGTTGCTATTTGGCAATCTTTAACTTGTTTAGTGGGTGTAAAAAGTTCATACTGATGAAACTGCCGAGAATAAACTCCAGAACCTGAACGTTTTTGTTTGCTGTAGCTTCCCATGTTAGGATTAGCTTTGTTCAATTTGGTTTGGTGCATATTGCCAAGGGGAAGTCTAGGGATGTTGGAGTGTGTGAAGTGTATGTTTTGAGGGTTCTAGGAAGGTTAGGTATTTATAACAGATGTGTGTATTTTAGAACACAAAAAATGAGTGTGCTTTTCATTTAAATGCTTTATTTAGTGGAACCAAAATAGAAAAGGAGGATAATGTTGGCAGAGACCAGAAGTAAACAGGATTGTATCACATCAAAATTATACCAAATTGGGATAGGCTGCCGAAACAAATATTTATAATGGAAAAAACCCAAACTTGTGCCTGTTGGAACAGACTGTGTTCAGGCCTTTTTTGGACTTCCAAGGTGATTGAAGGAAAGGAGGAAGAGATGGTTTATGTACGCTATTTCACAGTTGCTTTTACTGTTTTTGGACAGCGCAGGGAAAGAACTCTTCAATGCAAAAGCTTAGGAATTTTGCCCAAAGCAAGTACCACAGAAAATATTTCATCTGTGTAGAGGCACAGGCATAGATACTCATGCCTTGATCCAATAAACTAAGCATGTCCATAGTTTAAATGTTGTTGTAGTGTGTTTTAAAATGATGCATATGCTGAGGGAATCTGCTGGACTGGGGATTGCTGCCAACCCAGGAGATCTGAAGGATGCCACATGGAGTGAGCCCACCCACCGCTCTGCCTTTGTATAGGAGGAACCCTGGTCCAAATGTTTGCATTTGAGGGTACAGACCTCCCAAACTGCGAACAAGTTTGCCATGGCATTTGCAGGATCCAAGTACGTTGCACTCTGTGAGGGATTTCACTGTGGCTAAATGCCACTAAATGCTCTGGAGCTCTTGGAAGCAGCCAAGACAACTCCAGCATTTTCTTAAGGATTAGCCCTTCCCATCCTTCAGCTAAGGCTGTTAGCATTAAAAATCACAAAAAACCTCCAGCTTGCAGTGCCAGATTAGAAAGGACAGTTTATTAGCACTTTTTCTTTGAAAAAGGGAATATGTTAGTTCACATTTTGGATTAGAATCATTTAAACTATGCTTGTTGCTGAGATGTTTCTTACAATGTAGGTTTCTTTCATTGGTGGTATCAAGTCAGAGCTCAGTGGCCTGAAGGCATGAGCAGTTACCTCATATATTTATTGTTTTGAAAATGCCAAGCAGAAATGATACCTGTTTAACTTAATGAGTGATTTTTTTGTTTTCCTCTTTCTGAAGCAATAAAAGAGTACTTGTAGGAATTTGCCAGGATACATATGATTTCCTGTGGGTCCCATTAGGTATTTTTCTTTTATACAGGCAGGTTTTCTCTTATGATGGGAAAAACCTTTTTTAGATATAATAGTCATGTTGTTATTAGGCTACTAATAAATGATTAGTGATGCATTATTGGAAGAAACTGAAGCGTTACTTTCTTAGTGCACGTAACAATTAGTTATCTGCAAGCCATTGCTTGAGTTACTTACTGCTGAAAATGTCATAAAGATGCTCATTACCACTGACGAGCCTTTCAAAATATTTGAGTGACTTAAATTAATGCCTCTAGGATGGTTTACGGAGGTTCTCATCTTTGGTTGAGCCTTGAACAAAGCTGTGTAGGGGGTAGTAAAGCTGTTCCAAGCATTAGAGCTTTCAGTATGGTCAGGTGGCTCCTTCCACAAGATGGATATGAACTAGAAAGTTATTATTGAAAAGGAAAGGTGGGTGACTTCAGTCACATAAAGGATTGGTGCTAAACAAATAGTTACTATGGCTAAAAACTCACTGAGCTGACAGGGAGTAAACTCAGCAAACAGATGTCCCTTTTCATCCAAGGCATTGCTGTGGGTAGGTGTTACTTTGTTAATGCCATCATTAAAATTAACTCCTGCCTTGGAGAAATCTCGGCTTTGTAAGGAGAGGCTTAATCTTTTTAGGCTGCTTGCAACTCCAAGCAAGCCAAGCAAGCTGTGGCACAGTGATGTAGTAGCTGCTTCCAAGTGGAGATAGGGGCAGCTGAACCCCTCTGAGAGCTGCAGTTGTGTTGAAGTTGTGCAGGGGAGCTGCAGTGCTACACCCAGGAGCGCTGGGCCCCTGACACTGCTGCTTGTCCTCTGGGTGCCCCTGCTCCCTTAGTAGAGAAAATCCAGTTGGGCTGCTTTCAGCATAGGAGATGTGTTAACCAGTTTTTCACCCACAAAATTAGCATGAAAGAGAGTAATGCATGGCAAAGAAACAATTTTTTCTTAACTGCATAGGTTTGAGAGAGCATTTGACAGTTTCCACAGCAGTTTGCTCTGGCACATTTTCAAATGGTAGGGTATGCTAATAGAAAAAAAAAATTACAGTGCTGAGGCTTTAATTCAGGTTGCAACTTCTATGTTTAAATAAGTCACTCAAATTGTGTTTGCTTTTACGTAAACACTGGTGTGAAAAGGAAACCCCCTTGCATCCTCCTACTCAATACTGCTCTTGACTGTTGTAGAAAATCCTAGACACAGGACAGCACATTTGTCACATAGCTTAAAAATGGTGTTAGAACACGTCTGTTTTGCTGATGGCACAATTATCTTACATGGCAACTTAACCAGTGTGAAAGAAAAACCATGCACTCACTGCCCAGAAGATTGTGGGAATGGGGAAGAGCAACAACTTCACAGGTTAAAAAAGTATAAGATGAGAACAAGTCTTCTTGCAGCATTGTGATTCTCTAAGCTCAACACAGGCTTCCCCATTGTGTTTAATATTTTTTGGTAGATACTTCTTCCATAAACTTGTCTGATCACTTTTGAACCCTTTTATGCTCATGGATCCAGGCAGTATTAGAGAAAAGAGCTCGCTCTCCTCCTTTCCGAGAGACTTGTGACCAACAGGAGGTAGTCGCAAGAAATAAGGCCACTGACTGGCAACAATTGCTCTGGGATGGAGTTTTCATTCTAAGACACGAATGGGTGAAAAATGCAAACCTACAAAAAAGAAGGAGGTAATGCTTAGATCCATCAGAGATGAGACCTCAGAAATACGGGGTAGTAGATGACTTGGCTTACGTTTTTCCACTGGAAAGAAAAATTTTTCTAGGCTGCTTGGATAAACGGTGGAATATTACCTTACTCAGGTTTCCAAAGGTATGTCTACTTTTAAAAATAGAGGATAGTGGATCAGATTTTAGGAATTTTTTTTCCCCTCCCCTCTACCAGGGCAACCCAAAAGTGGTGGGGGAGTTGCTGCTAGAAAGTGATGGTGCTTGAGTTTAGCTTCCTTGAACTTCTTCTAAAAAGATTTAAGTTATAAATATGGTTTTCAGAAACTTAAATTAATATTTAAAACCAACATATACTGAATGAACATCCTGCTGAAATGCAGAGCTACTGTGATGCTGCCTAGTATGTAAAGAGCTCATTAAATTTTGAGAAGCTCTATGTATGTTCACAACTGTCTTGTTCATAGAATATTCCCCATAAACTCCCAGCTATGCAGACCTGGTTGTTAAAAAGTCTTTTTTTTGCATGTTTTCAGGTAATTTTAAACAGCTAAGCAACTCCATCCAGGTAGTTATATTTGCTGAAGTTTGTACAGGCTATGCTGTTGCTAGATGGTGAATCCTGAACAGGGCTCAAATTACCGATGGGTTCAAGTCCTTCTGTGGCTGCTGCCCGCACAGCCCCTGGCATTGCCTCGTGGTGCCTGCAGAGGAGTTGCAGAGTGTTGAGTGGAGGGAGATGTGTCCTCTTCTCTGTGCCAGGCTGAGATGTACCTGTGCACCAGAACCCCCAGCACGCTGCTACCCTGGCCCAGAGATCGAGCCCTGCTGGCTGGGCTACATTCCCTGGATTTGGTAAGGGTTAGCAAGCCTTCCTCTCTCTAATGCCCCATTCTTTTTAGCGGGCCCTCTGGGGGGTGAGGAGTAAAAAGAACAACTAGACGTCATGAATGACTAAGAGACATGCTGTCGGTGCTATTGCTTGCTGGATTTAAAAGCAAATTAATAAATACAATAGCAAGGCTGATATGATCACCAAATGTTTTCTACCCTGTTTATCTGACAAATGCAGTTTGAAGGGTTTGTCTAGTTATTCTTTCTAAGCAGTTATTTATGGTGTACCACATAGTGCCATAATAAAGGCAAACTCACTCTTTGTTTCTGCTTTATTGAAGCTACCAGACTGTGAGAGCTTATCAAAGCTGTGGGTGCAGAGAGACGTCTGCTGACTCCACTTAGATGAATCCTAGAACAGAAAGCTCTCAGGAGCAAGGTCCCTGAGAAGTATTTTGGGGTCTTCTCCTTCCCTTATTTCTGCTTTACCCCAGACCATCCCTTTTTACTTCCTTTTCTGACAGTTGCTTCCTCTTCCTGCATAGCAGCTGGCTGTGACCTTTGTGGGAGGCCCATCACAGGGACCTGCGTACCGTGATAAAGCAAACACAATCCCATAGTTTGGAGTTGTAGCATGAATTTAGCACTGCACCATGGGGATTTTCTGACTTGAGTCTCTCTTAGTTTGGGCATCCCCTGTAGATTCACTCAGTGAGAACCTCTAAACTAGCAGGCGCAGGTTAATGCAACAGCGATCCCTGAAATTCCCCTACGAGCATCAAATCATGGCTCTTGCTGAGGTTCTCCAAGCATGTACAAGTACTTGGCTATTCTTGCTCAGGACCTTATTTTGCTCTCCTTTGGGCATGTATTACATAAAACACAGGGAAGGATGCTTACCTGAGTAGTGGTTTTCTGAACAGTGTTTGAACTGAAATGCCCTGAAAGCAAAATGATAAAGTTTGAAGAAGAAAATCCGGGTCTGCATATATGTGCTGAATGCATTGCTACAGCAGATTTGGCAGGGACTTGTAAGGTGCACTAGACACTCTAAGTACAGACTATTCATCCAGTGTTGCTTCTGTATTTAAAATAAGAAAAAAAGAATACTGTTGTAGTGCCATAAATAACTTCTATATCTTCCTTGGCTTCTCATACAGTTAGCCTTTTTTTTTTTTTAATTTTGCATTAATGTCGACAGTATTTAAAGGTGCATTTGAAACAGAGCCTAACTACTTACGTTTTTGTTACTTTGACCTTTGTGGTCCTTGCAAATACTTGTTGATTTCTTCTCTGTGGTCCCAGTGATTTTGATTAATGCATGAGACTGCAATTAAATACTTACATGAGTGCTTGGCAGACAAGAGCTTGGCTTAGAGGAAAAGTACAACTATTAGCTCAATTTTATTTTTAAAGGCTTTCAGGATCATTTCTTCAGGTCTCACACATGTTAAGAATGGAATGCAGTCACTGGAGGAAGCACAATAGTTTCTTCTAGGTACAAAAATGAGGCATGGGGTTTGGTTGCTGTGCCTTTACCCCACAGATTTTACTTGTTGACTCTTATTTATCCACTTGATGTAGGGTATTTCATTTCAGTGACATTGTTTAGAAATGTGAATTTTTGTTTATGGTGTATTTCATTCTGACAGGAGTTTATAGAGATTTCTGTAGATACTGATTAGAAAATATTGACATCTATAGGTGAAATAGCTTTTGTCATCAATTCTTTGTTTCACTGGGTGTTAGACATTGCTCTAGTTGTTCCTTATAAAATTGCATGCTCTGCTGTATCAGAAAGCACAGTGCATTTCTGGGGGCTGTCAGTTTGTGACTGTTCCCCTGACAGTAGGATTTTTCCTCCTCATCTTTTTGCCACATTGTGTTGGGCTGTGTTGAGAGGGCTGAATTGGGCATGAGAGGCGCTCCCACACCCACGTGGCCTTTTCTTTTTTCCTTACCTCCTGTGAAGATTACCCTGTCCCGTCTGGTGTGCTAACAGCTAATGACAAGCCCTGATGCTGACAGAAGCAATGTGATCCCCAGACTGCAATGCCAGCTGCTTTGGAGTTGGGAAAAGATCCAAATGCTCAGAGCAGGCCGTTTTGCAACAACAGCAGTAGTATTGGATTGTTTTGGGGTCTGTGTGTGAGGGAAGCTCTACTGTGTTACTTGTGTAGTTGTAGATGTCTAGAGATAAGAGGCAAAACATGTCCATTCCCATGTCTCATGTTTGCTAGCAGTTGCTTGAATGGGGCAGGTGGTCTTCAGATAACTGCACTTGGATAAAATAAAGTTTTTTACATTTTAGTTTTTAATTTTGAGCATTCTGAGTTTTTAATTCCCCAGCCCCTGAAGAGAGGATTCCACCTGGCATACAGTGTCATGGAAGATGGGGGGGAAGGAGGTTCCCTGCTCAAGAAACAACTTTTTTCTGTCAGCACCATTTCCATCCTAATTTTTGTTTGCTTTGGAAACATTTGGCTTGCCAGAAGCCACTGACTGACTTGAGGCAAGAACATGCTGTGTATCTTCTGTGTAAGACTACCTGTATTCAGGCATCTGGAAGATCTAGTTAGATCTTTATTTCTGGAGTAAGAACCACTCAGTAGGGTTGTAAGGTGGCAAAATGATGACAAATTATGCTTTGTTACCTTGTGCTGACTCATGTCATGCGTATCATACCGTACTGCAATAGTGAAGAGTGTGGAGAGGGAGCCTGTACATCATTGCTTTGTCCTCTGTGCTGAACTGGATGTGAGTTCACCTTTGGTTTTCCATAAGGTTCTCTAAAAATAGGACCAAATTTGCCCTTTTTTGCGGGGTGTTGGGGTGGGGAGTGGGATGGGTAATGGAGTGGTGATGGGAGCAGCTCTGTAGCTCCATATGTGTTTGATAACTGTGATATGATGATATGGCTTATTAGTGAAAAACTGAGATCGCAGGTATACAAGTGGAGATTGCTGAATTCCAAGTGGGTGTGATTTTAGGGTTTGTGTACCCCTGAAACTGTCCTCTGGCATTCCTATTTTTCCAAAAGTTGACATCATTTTATAACTCATCTTACTGCCAAGTGAAACAGTGGAGACTAATGAAATGATTGCATAACGCCATTGAGAATGTGCTGAAAAATACTCAGAAGACATGCCAAAAAGTGAGCAGTCCATTGTGACTAACTCTTGGAGCAAGAGCATTGGTTATTTAAAAACCCAATAAAACAAAACAAAAACCAACCCCATAGAATTTTCCTTTGAATTATTAAAAAATAAACACAAAAAAATATGGAAACTAAGTAAGTTAAACTTCAGAGGGGCTTTTGATAGCTGTACAACTCAGGCAGCCTGCAGGAGTATGGAGTAATTGGAAAAGTGATGGTTGTAGCTCTGCTGGGAAGAGTATATAGACAATTAGACTTAAATTCTATTTAAAAGCAAACATGATTGCTATGGGATTGGTTTTGAGGTGGAGAAGAGGCCGTATCTTGCTCATATTCAACTAGGTGAACTGCAAACAACACACTTAACTTGTTCAAGAGCTTCTGTTTGCTACCAGAACCTGCATGCTTCTGTAGAGATGAATTGAGATTGTGTATGTCAGCATGTATTTGGAAGGGCAGCCAGTGGCACTGAGTGCTTCTGGAGTGAGTTGGAAGGGCAGAACCTGGAAGCACCTGGTTGGTAAAGGGTGGGGTTCGCTCTGCCACCTCGCAGTGCCGTGTGAACAGACAGAAATACTGCCTCAGACTTGCATTTCTCCAAGTGGGTTTTATCCTCTAGCAGAGCTGTGGGAAAGTTTAAAGGAGATGACAAAGTGTTTAAATGGATCAGGAAAGAGCAGATCGATGTCAGCTGCTTCATCTGCTTCATCCACTCCATCCGCTAGAAGCTGGGGAATAGCTGCACTTGCAGCTCGTAATTGCCAGTGACTCTGGTTCCCTGCTCTGGAGGAATGGAGCTGCTGCCAGCTCCGCTGAGCCACAGGAAAGGAAAAAGAGGTTGCAAAGGGCAAGGAATGGCTCAGAGGCAGAAAAGTGGGAAAAGAGTGAAGTGTGAAAAAAAAAAAAGAAAAAAAATCCACTAAGTTAAGCTACTGTGCATGTGGTCATTGCATGTGGCTGCACGCTTATTTGGAGTGATGTTTGATGCTGGGACAGGCATTTATGACAGCAGATTAAAAGATTTTTTGGGTTTGCCTCAGTAGTTGCACTTATCCCTCAGGGCAAAGGCGTATGTGTTTGGTTTGGTTCCTTCCTTTTAAAAGCTGTTCTTGCTCCCTTGTCAGTAAGCTTGCCTGACAAGTTAAACAGATAGTAGGTGGAATGAATTTACGGGTGGTTTACTGAGCATCTAAAAAGAGTAACTAGTCATGAGATCATTAGTAATTATACTGGCTTGGCTGAAATAATTCCTTTCCAAGTAACTGCTACCAGCAGGCATAAATCGTTAGATGGAATCATGTGATTCATATAAGTGTGTACTAGAAAAAGTTAATATTCTAGGGAAAAGATGGGATCAGCTGTATTTATATGGAAGTTGCAACATTTCATGTGATCCCCTTCACTGTATAGTATAAGCCAAGAAATGTAGTTTTCACACGTTTTTAGAAGAAAATTACCCTTACAGGTACTGTACATTAGCTCAGAGAAAGCAACATGATCAGTAGGGCTATGGGAGAGGATTGAGGAGATGTTTAGGGCATGTGATTCTTTTTAACAGTGGTAATGCGTTTGTTCATCCTGTTCTGGTATGATTAATCCAAAGCAATGCACTATAACAAATGAAACATACAGCATGGCTAATGTGGGAATTTTAGTTGGAGTAAATCTGTATAGCTCCATTGGCTTTTACTGGGAAGATGCCAACTTTCTGCACTCAAGTATGTGCCCAATAATTTCTGAAAAAAAGTAGAGCTGCTTTAAGATGACTATTTTGTGAAGGAAATACATATTCTGTACTAATTTTGGTCTCAAAAACTGCTACAAAATAACCATGGAAAGCAGTCCAGCTATTTGTTGAAATATTCCAGCTACTAGTTCAAATAACGTTTGTTTGAAATTACATTATAGTTTACTTAAACTGATAAATGAGTCTTGGCAAGAGGAGGCATTCAGGGCTGAGCTCAGACACGTGCAGATGGTTCTTGTTTTCAGCAGAGCCACAACCGACAAGGAAAGAATGGAGTGGTGCTTCCTGTGGTTAACACAAAGTATTACTGATATTGAACAGTTTTCTCAACCTTGTTGGTCAGGAAAAATAATGTGACATAAATATCATACTAACCTGACAGAATGAGACACAATTAGTACTAAAGTTGTCTATTTTGTGACATTACTCCAGCAATTGTCCTTAGCAGTGTTCCTAATTTCTCTATTGGCCTAATGTCCTTTTTTTTGTAAAAGCACTTTTAACCCTCTAAACAAAGCCACTTTTCCTTTAAATCTGTGAAAAATAGCACTCATTATCATTAGAAGGATTTATGTGCCCAGTGAGAACAGAGTTTGTAAATTGTAAAAGTTTACATTTTAGTGTCTTTTCAAAAACAACAGCAAAAAAATCCCCAATGCAGTGGAAAGTAGTAAAAGTTATCGCTGTCTCCAGATACAGCTACACTATGAACTGATCTGAGAAAAACTCTAGGAAAAACTTGTACCAGAAAACCCCCTTTTGCCAACAGTGTACAAGGCAGTTTTTCAAGGATGCCCGCTACTGGGGAGAAAGCTCTGGGCTATTTCACTGGTGGTTCTACAGAAATTTAAGCTAGCTGTGGAAAAATACCTACAAAAGCCATTAGCTGCCACAGGAGCCATCAGCAGCTCACAGTGGTGCCCTGCCTGGAGGGACGGGGATGCAGTGGAGGAGGCAGGGCCGGGGTCATTGCTTCCTTTGGGCGGGTCTGGTGGGGGTACCTCCCATCCTTCACCCTGCAGGCACCTTTTATGGGTCCCCACTGGGGTTGAAGGGCAGTCCTGGATATGGGGCATGGCCTGGCAACGACAGCACAGATAGCTCAAATGTGCTATATTTATTATAACCTGTATTTCCTCACTTCTTCACACAGGCCAAGGTCAGTTTTGTCCCTTAAATGCAGGAGTGTCAAAGCAGCTGTTAACAGTCCCTTGAATGATCTATAATCCAATAATGCTAACAGACTAGGGAATACCTCCTTTCAGAAATCTGAAAAAAAATAGCCTTGTGCAGCCACAATACAAAAATAAGTGTAAACCATGCTTAATATATACACAGCCAGATGAGCTGCGTAAACCCACAGCCTTCTTTTCTGGGTGAAAAGAAGAAAGAGGTGCCCCAAAAAGGAGGATCCTGTGGGGGGGAAAAATAAAATCAACAGGCTTCAGAGTCACAAAATTATGTATAGCTCTGTAGCAAGTGAGACAGTTTCTTGGCTCTGATCTAGAGAGGGAAGTCTGGAGAAGATCAAGGAGCAATAAACAACATCAGGTTATAAAGGACAAATTCTGCCTGGCAGATTTGATCAAAACTTTAGATCAAATTACACAAGTAGGTGATGAAGTGCTTGCTCTATCTAGGAAAGGATGAAACTGCATCGTAATGAAGGAATTAGTCTCGCAGAAGCTTCTTGCTGAGCTGTGGGATGAACAGGGCAGCTCAGGGAAAGGAGTGGGGAACAGCAATATGCAGTACTGGGAGGAGTATGCAGGGATCAGGTTTTGCATAAGGGCTTAACTGAGGAGAATAAAAGCAGATTCTTCACTGAGGCTGTCAGACATGTAGACTTGGGTCTTCCTTCCCAGACTGACTTGCTGGTGTTATGTGCAGAGTCCTGACCCAGACTGAGGGTGATTTCACAAAATGGCATGTGCTGTTTCTCTATAAAGGCAGAAGTGAGCTGCAGAGGTGGTTGAACTCGACAGTGGAATTTATTTGCTCATGCTGCTTGGCAAGTCAGAGAAATAATGTAAATGGGAGAAAGTTTCTGGAAGCTTAAAAACATAGTCAAGAAATAAAATGAGGTTTCAAGTGGAAAAATACAAGCTGGCATATTTTTGGGAAATAATTAAAAATGCAGATAGTCCATGAAAGAAGACCCTTGGAAAACAGTAATGCTGGAAAGGATCTGGGGTTGGTCACGGGAAGAGAGAGGAGCAGGAGCTTGGTGTGGAGCAGAAAGGACATTCCAGCATCTCTGTCACATTGCCTACGGGACTCTGGGTGACCCTGCTCTGAGACAGATGCTTTTTCCAAAATTAGCAAGGAGGTATGATTTAAAAATAAGGATTTTGTATATTTCAAAGTGTTTTTTTTAAGGAGTGACCTGTTGGTAGGATAATGTCAACTGGCTCTGTTAAGAACACTTTTTTTAAAATGAAAAGTTTTGTTTTATTTTTCTAAGTGATAGCATCTAGGCTGCAGAATCAAAACGTCAGGATTGGAAGAGTTTATGTCCTAAAACTAGGCTGACTCAGGCAACTGGAAATGTAGATGTCTTAAGGGAACTCTCTTTGGTGCTGTAGTTGGTGTGTGCCAATCAAACTTTAGCAGGCTTAAGTAAGTTGGTTTGAGGAACTGTGTGGTTAAGGTCCTCAAAATTCAGACACCGATCCATAAGAAAACTAAGTACAGAACTTTGTCAGTTTTTATTTTTATAAACAGATCTTATTTCTTTTGGAGATATGTATGGTTTACAGTGTTCAAATGTCTGGGGAGGGAAGGGTCTCAGCTAGGTTAAAAAGTAGATTCTTGTGTTTTTGCACCCAAATTGCACACTATATCATTAGTGTGAAACAGGCATTAAAATAAAAGCGTGAAGTTAAAAACATCAGAAGCTTCCGCTTACAAGACATTTGTTACTTTAGAGCAATTCTAATTAGCTGACTTGCCCTTCACAGAGAAGAATATGTCCAAAGGGCATGGCTTCAATCCAGCCGTAATTGTGAATGTTTCTTATATTCTGCAATCACAACTGTTGCCATTGGGAAGCAATGAATGTATTCACTGATCAGGGAAGGATTATTTTTCTGAACCCAGTCCTTTAATGAGCACCTCACTATGTAAGTAGCTTTACTACCCAGTGTTAAACAACATGAATTTCCAAGGATTGGGTGCTTAGCAGCAGGAGGCAGGGGTGGTGCTGATCTCCCAGCATCCCTGGGCAGAAAACAGTGTTCTGCCTCAGTAGTCTTCTGAAGTCTCTTCAGTAGGCTTATCAAGCACGTTGTGTCAATGGAGTATGGCTAATACCTGTACTTCATTCATAATTTTGATAGCGTTTGGGGAGACTTCCTTCTCAACATGCTGGTATGATTGGTTCACGTTTGAAGTTGGTACTGATGAGGGCTTCTGTCCAGCAGCCTAAAATCAAATACTTTCACCAGTAGCTGCCTGGTGCTCTGCTGAGACAGTGTGGGAGGATCTTCCTCACTGAGACAGCTCTTGCTAAGCATCCTCATTTGGGAATAGAGAGGGGATAGATAATCTTCCCCCCACGTTGCTTTCTCACAGGAAAGAATCTGTCTCCTTCCCATGATCTGTTTTTGGGGAAAAAAAAGGTTCAGCCCAAGCAGGATAATATCTCTGTGTTTTCTTGAACTGTCACTTAGAACAGTTTCATCATGTTCTGACATGATGAGCTTTTATGAGTGAGCATGCAGTCTGAGAGCGTTTTTAGGGAAACGTTATGCAAACATTCAAGTCAAGGGATAAAACATCTTCAGGCTAGATTTTTAGACACAACTATAAAAAGAAGTCTTTTTTTCTTTTTTTTGGGAGGTAAAGCGGACTTGAGAAAACAGTAATCTAAGTTTAAAAAACCAAACTGACAACTCTGCAATACAGCAGGGTAGGGGTTGTTACATATTCTGAGGGGGGCATTTTGACTGCTTTTCCTTTGTACTTGTTGCTGCAAAGAAGGAAGGTGCCCTAAACTATTGATGGATAGTTCTGCTAACCAGTGTGCTGATGCTGGAAATACAATGCAGTTTTACTCCTGGTAGTGAAGTCATGGACACTCCATAACTGTGGAACTGGACCTACTACTGGAAGTACTACCTGAAGTACAGGTACTACTTCAGCATGTTACTATCTTGGAGAAAAGGATTCATGAAAATCCAGCTATGGGGCATCCACAGGTCTCCTTTGATACTTTTATACTTGGCACAAGAAGGTGTTGTAGTGACACTTCTCTTGTTAGAGCTGTGCATTTCCCCCAGTTTCACACCCCCAGAGTTTGGATTCCTTGTGTCTGCCAAGGGCTCTGCCTTGACATCGCTGTTGGACTCTTGCGCCCCTGGGTTATATGATTAGAAGGGGATAAATACAGGCAAAGCATCCCAGATTGGTGCTTATGCTCAAACTTAGTTTTGCAAGGCTCTTGCACAAAGAAATTAATGATGATGCACTTAGTAAGTACTACATGGAAAACGTTTATTATATTGAGAGGGAGATGGACAATTCCCATAAGGATGGGAATAATCCTACTCAAGGTAACTGAATGACACAAACTCCTGCTAAGGCAAGGCCTGTAGGAGCTTCTCAAAACATGAAGGAGATACCTCAGGTTATTACAATAAAAGAGAAAATTCCCATACTTCTCTCTTACTTGAAAATCTCAGTCTGTGTATTGTAGGAAAACATGTTTTACAAGTGACTGTCTTTTGAGACAAATGTTTTACATCTGTTGTCTAGGGCTGACGGTCTAAATGACGTGAAAGGGAGAAAGAGTAATTCCATCTATTGACTGTGCAGCATTTTATCAGACTTATTGGAACTAAATTCACCATCTGTGCCTTTTTGTCAGGGTCAGTAATAGCTTTTCCTAAGCTTTTTTTTTTTTTTTTGAGAGGACTTGTTTTTTCCAGCAATTTAGGTAACTTTGTGTCAATGCACATTTGGAACAAAATCATGGGGTAGTTACTACATTTTTTAAAAGGCATGTTTGTAAGAAGTTAAAAACCTAATTTTTTGAATGAGCAAATCTAACCATCTTTCCTTTGCTTCTGTGCTGAGAAATTATTCCCAGAGCACCTTGTTCCTTGTGAAGCTTTTTAAAATAGGCTTTGTTAAACCTGGTAAACCAGAAATGTAATTTAAGAACCATATTATGAGCTAGAGACACCTCTGATTGGAGCACCATGTCCCATGTTTATGTTAGAAATAGGATACAGCTCCCATGTGGAGTACTAGAAAAAACAACCTCAGATTGTACTGTGCATGGATTTCCCCCAGCTTGAATTTTATCAGCCTTAAAAAAAGGCAGCAATTGGTTTTGATCCCTACCAAAATATCTCTCTCTGGTTTGAGCAGTGAGGGTTAGCATTTAGCCCTGGATATACCTGTCAATGTTGCACTCACTGCCTCCTTTTAAAAATCTTCTTATTTTAATCTCTTTGGTGGACTTTCTTCCTGCTCCTTTTCTCAGTTTTGAGAAAGTTCTGAATCTCCTTGAGGAGCAGGTGCTTTTGATGAACTTCGGGGGAAAAAAAAGTGTCTGCAGTCACAATACCGCTCCCCAACTCCAGCCAGATCTGGCTGCTGCCTTTGCTCATTAGAGTGAGGATGCAAACAGCAGCAGATGCCTGTTGGTGCTAATTAGATAAACGAGTGCTGCAAATGCTGCACTGAGAGGGGAGGTGCTTCCCAGACAAGGTTGGAGAGGGATCATTCCTGTTTTGAAGGGCTGTTATTAGACTTTCCTTAGCCCAGCTTTTCTGACTGTTTTGCTAATTAAGCAAGTGCACCTCCTCTTCTCTGTCCTAGTTTCTTTCTCTTTCTGACTTTTACATGTCCCTCATTCTCCTATTTTCATTGCACACGACTCTATTAGTTGTTAGTTGGTTATGGTTAATCTGCACCCCGTGTAGGGACAATCGTTTGGAAACACTGGTCTCTTTCTGCCTTGCAGTTTGCAGACTGTGGCCCCAGGTGCCTGGGGACACAGAGCAGAAGTGACCTCTATTGCAGCTTAGGCTCTGATTGCTGTATTTCAGGGCAGTTGAGTGTCGAGCTTGTGGGCTGGCTCTGGCTTTTGAGACAGGTCGTCTTCTCCTGTGCTAGAAAGAAGTGAAAGACTGCTGCACAGAGCAGTGTGGGGCAGAGAGACAGGGAGGAAAAGTTCTTGGTTAAGAAGGATGAGCTGCCTTATGATAGCTGCTGTGCTGAGCTCAGTACTTCTGTACATCCTCAGCCACGTAAGTCATTCTTGCATGCAGAGGGGCTGTGGACAAATGAACTTGGAAAGAGGAGGGACATGGTGACATCTTGCTTTTTTAGGCCAGTGCTTTGACTGACCTGGTAGCCTTAAAATAGGTAGTTATAAGTGGCAGGAAGATGGTTATAGCAGGACTGCAGGAAGGGATGCCACAGACACTGGGGAGCATCAAAAGCATCCTCTTGTGCTTTATCCAAATTGACATTTAGTCTGTTGGCAGGTTTCAAGCCTGCTGCATTCCTGTCTCGGGATGCGATGTGAATAGTTTGCATTTAAGATGAGGTGTTTTTTTTAACATAAGCTACAAGTAAATGTTTTGTTGTGTATTAATATTCACAGTTCTTTGGAAACTGTGAATATGGTGCATACTTCTCTTACATTTAGTGATGATGTGCAACATTCATTCCAGCCTGTTGGCTTTGTGTTTTGTTACATCTTTGTGAGGTCCTTAGCCGTGAAGTGGACTTTATCAGCAGCTATGTGTGATTGCAGCACTTCAGTCCAGGTATGGCAAGCTCTCTTAAAATGCATTTTTGTATGGTGTTCAATCCATGCTTTACTTCTTGTGGTCTTGCTGTGCAGATTGGCAATTCCTCATCTGCATGACCAGTCTTCCATTTCAGTGTGCCTGTTCAAAATGCCTGGCTGCTCAGGGTGCAAGCACTGCCCTTGCCTCTGTGCTGTACCAGGGGTGTGCCCAGCCAGCACAGCTCACCTGAGACCCCGTACCAGTATAGGCCAGGAGCCGGTGTCACCCATGCTGGCAAGTGCAGCTTAGTTGAGGGTGTGAGCTGCACTTCAGAGAAGAACATGCGAGCTCTGGGCATTGAGAGGATACTTCAGCCCCAGTTTTAACTTTTACAAAGGCAGGGATAAACAGAAATGAAAAGGTGTGCACAAAAACCCTATATACCTACCTTTCTGTCTATTTGGATTATCTCCATAGTCTCCTCATCTCGTAGCATAGGCAGGGCTTCCTGGTGGAGGCTTTTATGTTCTTTATTTTCATTCAGGTATTGTGCAGGAGGTGATCTGGGTCTGGGGAGCCGTGGCTCCCCTCTAGGCTTCCAACCCAGCTGTGAGTTTTTCAGATCCAAAACCTCCCTTTGGGAATTTCTTAATCCTTACTTTGATTGAGAAGATGTTTTGGTTAATTGGCAGGGTTTTTTTGCTTTGGAGAATTACGAAGTCCCTTGGATGTAGCTGTATGAGATAAGACACTTCCTAGGTAATACAGTGGAGTCCGTTCAGATTTTAGCCAAGCAGAAGAGCCCTCCTTAGCAAATGCAATAGAATGGCACTGACTCCTTTCCAGGCAAAATGGTAACGCACTCTCAGAGCATATAGTTTTTGTGTTATGAATCCTATGACCCCTATAAACACTTAAGTTGATATTAACATTTTAGGCAGTTCTGTAACTTGAGCTATATGAAGATGATGCCTTGAACTGGCCACCTAAAACACAGACTAGACAAGAATAAGAGAATAAAAGTAGGTATTTATTAGAAGGGCCTTCACATGTACACCCTGGGCAGCCAAAAGGCTGCACCCAAGATGGACCCTGGGTCACGGGTTCCTCACGTTTTTCTAAGTCTGGTCCATTTGCATATCAGAGTTAATTCTCCAATTATAACCTCAGTTAGTGATGTAATTACCCCAAGTTTGCCCCCCACCTCTAGGCTTCAGTTTACACATTTTGAGGCCTGGTGTCCTCGAAGTGCAAACCTAGAGAGGTTTGTTATGTCTAACCAGCATGAGAGAACAGCAGCTAACAGGCCACATGAAACTTCAGAGTTACACGCTAGACAATACAGGATTTGAAAAATATAAAAGTTAAAACCTAAGGCATCAAAGGCAGCTTGCTTTGGGCTCTTATCCGAGGGAAAGAAGTACAAATCAGTATGCAGTGAGCCACAGCTCTCAGAAAATCAGTTACATCTTTCAGGGAGAGTAATCTAGAAACACTGTTAGGTAATTGTTTGCTCTGATGTATTTGATACAAAGTTAAATAAATAAGGATGCTAAGTAGGATGGTGTATCATTTTACAGTGATGGTAATAAACTAATCCTGGGGATTCTTTCTGTGTGTCTAATGCCATACTTAGTTTGCAATACCCTGCCCTCATATTATATTCCTGCTTTTTACAATAAGCCATAAGTGCTAGTTATCAGAGAGGAGTTAGATCTTCCCACAAATTGGCTTAGGGGAATGTTTTAATGCATCTGTGCCTGTATCCTTGACTGTCTCTCCTGATCCTATAATTCAAAAGCAGATGACAGCTGCAGATAAAACGTATGACATAGCTCTTGCTTCAGATGGGAATTGAAGAGGAACCTCTGAGAAATACACTCCCTTTGCAGAGAGAAACATCAGATGTGCAGTTGAGTATGACACTTAATGAGCTTCCTTACTCTGCAGGTCAGACCTGACATTAACCAAAGTGACTTGGAATAATTTTGATCGGATGGCTTAAAAGGTCATATATAAATTGAGTTTTGAGGTTGCAGATGACTTTCTAATGGATTACAAGCTTTTATCATGAAAGCAGCAGGTACAATCGGTTTATACTTATGAGGGGCTCTGACTAAGACTGATTAGGTGAAATTAAAAAAAAATGGAAAGCCAAGATGAATTTCTCTTAGGATTCACGGGGTTTAATTTCTTCTTAGACACTGAGACCCCTTCAGTTTGGGGATTATCTCCCAAGTAAAATAATCACATTCCATTTAGGGGCATCTGAAACTAAACTGGATGAAGTACTGGAAAAAACCTTGTCAAGAGCAATCCAGCACTAGTAGTAAAATGGACTGAATAACCTCAGATTCTTTGAAAAGGCCATGTTTACCATGTCAGCAGAGAGCACACTGCAAAGTCTGGCATATTGTAATTATTTTGCTCCTAGTCTACAAAAATATGGCAATGCCTCAGATATGCCCTGATAAAAGCTGCTATGACTCTGCTATATTTTGTCCCTTGTACCTCATACTAAGATACAGGGAGACCATTTTTACCCTGTGTTTTTACCTTCTGGCTACCTCAGGACTGAGCCATTCTATCCAGCTGTACAGCTGATGAGGATATGGGGGCTTGTTTTCTTGCCTCAGAAAGCAAGACTCCCTTTTGCATGTTTGATACCCATCTTATCAGGATATGCATGAACCTTTTCCTTTCTTGTCACTGTTAAAATGAAGAAAAAAGAAGTGGTGAGACAGATGAATGCAGTATCAATGCAGTAAAGGACATTAAATAAAATGCTGTGGAAGGTTTGCAAACTCTGGTGAATGGTCATAAATATTTTACACAGTGTTAATCCCACAAATGCTGGTGGCTGGTTAGCTGTACACATCTTTGGGTGTTTGGAAGGACTTGCTGTGATGTATTTGCAGGCAGTTGTTTTACACAAGTTCATTCATGGGAATGTGGCTGCTCTTGAGGATCCAGTCAGTGTATTCTCACAGACCAGGGAGTGAAAGTAGCATCAACTGGGGTGAAGAACTGTGTTCTTGAAAGTCAAACCTGGGTCTGGCTTCCTTTGAAGCTGTTTTAAATTTGGAATTTCAGATTCCAGGGTTGACAGTCCTTTTTCAGTGGCCTTATTGAGCTTGTAGGTCCTTCAGGGTTAGCAGGCTATATAAAACCACAGATGTTCATTCAGTGTTTAGTCTGCAATTGCTGAAATAACTGCACAATCTATGTACTTCATGTAATTATTCAAATAAGTTTTTTTAAAATTTACTATTTACTGTTCCTGAACCCTTTAGATCTCAATTAAAATGATTTTGTAATTGGTTTGGACTACTAGGTAATGATGAGAAGTGGAGATAGTGATATTTCAATCTAGAGGATATTTGAGGAATGTTAGTTTAAGAGCAAGCAATTTTTTTCTCTCACTTTTTGGAACAAAAGAGATAATTCTGTTCATTTGAGAGCAATTTTCATTTCTAATGGTAGGTCATGCTGAAGAGTGTGTGGCAGTATGACTCAAGGTTTTAAAAATGACATCCATATGGTTGGCTTGTTTTGAAAAGCAGTTTGAAAAATAATATGGGCCAAAACAGAAGTCTCTGCTGTTCTTTTTCCCATCTTAGTATACAGAAGATGGCACTTGTTGGAATGCCTAAAGTTAATTGTTGTTTGAAATCAGAAGTGCAAAAGGTTGCATGTTGTTTAGATGTTGTAGTTTTAGGGAGTTTTTGTTTATTTCTTCTGAGTGGTACTGAGAAGAAGGAACCAAACGTAGAAAGCAGGCTGTTTCTGTGGAGGCTGAAAACGGCTGCTGAGCCATTCAACTAGAGATAATTATGGGGGAGTCAGCAAATGTTGTAGGGAGAGCTGTCTGTGGGGAGAACTTGTAGGTCTGGCTGGTAGATACTTACTGAAAGACTTAAGGATAATACAGCATAGTTAATGAGATAATTAATTAGGCAGGGGATATGATGAAACTGTAAAAAAAATTATGATGAAAAAAGCAAACATCTTTCTTATAAACTGTTCAAACTCAAGAGATACCTGGTTTTGACGCAGTAAACCACTGCTATCACAGAACTGAAAATCTGCAAGTTTGCAAATCCGTCTGGGGCACAGACTGAGAAAGACGGTTGGCAGTCTCTGGTTGAACATCTTTAGAAGACAAATAACCTTTTGTTTGAGTAGATATTCATGGGAGAAAATTTCCATCTGTAACAAAGTATGGGGAATGTTTGGTGTTTCTCCCCCCCTTCCCCCTGGTTTATTTAAAAGAGATGAAAACTTGAACTGTTTATATTCTTTTATATTTTCTGGCAGTCTCCTAGGCCGTGGGAGTGCCAGCCCTGCCTTCCCAGGCCAGAGTAAAGGCCTGGACCTTTGGCATGCTGTACTGTAAGGTATGGGTCTTATCAAACTAACTGCTTTGGGCTTTAATTTAGAGTTGAAATGTGGAACTGTCTAGTACATTTCTGTTGCACGTAACGCTTAAAAGCAGGTTTTAAAATTTGTTTTCAATTTTCTTTTAAAAATAGATGAAGTTGCAACGGATACAAAGAATAGAGTGGTGCCAAAACCTTCCTGTAGGCAAAAATGTTTGCTGCTTTGACCTTCATGTGCAGGATTCATTTATCACATCAGTGGCAGGGCTGGAGTCAGGTCATCTTGTGGCATCCTTCAGACATTCATCTTACTGTAGGACGTGCAAGTCATATCAAATGCTTCTGGATTGCAGGTCCCATAATAATTGGTCATAACCTGCATATGGCAAGAAACTGCAGGTCTCTTCTTGAACTGACAAGCAAGGAGGGAGGAAACAGAGCAGAGTGGCAAACAAAGGTTGAATAGAGTCAGTGAGCACAACCCACAGGTCTGTGCAGGTGACTCCCCTGTTGGGCTCCAGGCCCGTTTGATGTCCTTTAGGGATGGATCACAACAGAGCATATGGAGAACTGGTAGCCCTTCTCAGGCTGCGGTGCTGCCCATCTCCTCCTGTAGAGTGTCCTATGGGAAAGAGTCAACACAGAAACAGCAGTGTTCTAATGGAATGGGTATAAAGATTGACAAGCAGACTTTCTGTCACCTTCGGTCCCCTCTCCTACACACTTTGGTTGGTCCATCCATTGCCCTATGTTAGAGGGGCAAGATCCACGGTCTGTTAGACTGGACTGTGTGGAAATCTAAATTTTGTGTTTATAACACCCAGAACAGCTGAAACGGACTGAGAAGGTACAGGCTAACTCCAGTAAAACCTGCAACTTAATTTGATGACAGTGAGCAGTGAAAAACAATTTCCCTTTAATTACAAACTAAAGAAACATATGTATTTCTGGTTTTTGAATAATGTGAAACAGTTTCCAGATTTTCTGTGGCTTTAAATACCAAAATGAAGATGTGTTCAGTGGAAGCTTTCACAAATGTGACACAATGTGGAAACTTGGAATATTTTATGAGTATAACAAGGCTGTTTTGTTTTATATGGAAAAAATACTCACTGCTTCTGCAGTGGCAGTTTATATTCCTGCAAGACTGCTGTCTAGATGAAGAGTCACAGTTTTTCTTGCAAGTGGAAGCAGGGGCTTAAACAGCTGGCCCATCTTATTTGTATTACTCTTACATTTAATTTATTTGTATTACCACATGTAGTGATTTAGGCACAGGGTAGAGCTATCAAGCACTTAATCAAGAATGTGGAGTCTAATCTATTAAGAGTTCCAATAAGGCTTCCTCGATATTTATGGTGTATCCATATGTGACAAGCAGAGAGGGATGAGCAAGTCCTGGTTTGGTCACTTGGCAGCTCAGTTGTTTTCTCTCCTGCAGTGAGGCTCCACATCTTCAGGCTGTGTTTGTCTGCCAAGCCTGGAGGTGTCAGGGAGAATGGGTCTTGTTCTTCCCCCAACCCATTACTCCCTGGAAAACAGGCAGGGCTCAGGCTCCTTTTATGCCTCTACCTCTCTCACAGCTGGGCTGGGGAGCTGAAGTGAAAGGTTGCTGGAGGGCTGGCTGACTTTTCTGCCTGGAAGGGTGAAGGACAGGTTAATACCAATGTTAATCCTTGAAGGGAGGGATGTGCTTCTACAAGCAAAGTCTGCCTTGTGCTGTCCAGAGGTAGGGCAACCAGGCTGTCTCCTGTAGTGCATTTGCTAAGATTTTAAAGGATGCTCTTTCCCTGCCAAAATACAATTATCCAAAAAAACTGATATGAGGAAGAGGGACCCAAACTGCCTTTTCAGAAATGACTCACTGACCCTTATAAAGCTTAATGCTCTGTGCTGTCTCTCAACAACTGGATTTAGTATTAACTGAGAGAGAAGATGGTCTCCAATTTACTGTGTTTCAGCAAGACTGAGGAGTAAAGTGGAGCTGATTTACAATGGTGAGTTGTGCAGAGAAATCTTGTGCTCTGTAGAAAACAATGCTCTGTGTGCAGAGGATGTGCAAGGCCATGGTCTAACCTCTCTAAACAGTGGTCTAAACATCTGTTAGTGGGGTTAAGAGCCAAATGTGGTGGAAACATTTTGGAGCTGGAGGTTGTGTGCTGGAGGTTGCCATCAGGATATGGATAAAGACAAACCTCCCTTGAAACAAGTGTTACTTTCTCCTTCAATTCCAAAGTGCTATCTGTTGAAGACACTGCCACCAGCAAAAATGCTCTTTTCTCAAATAACTGTTTCCCTTTAAAGTTAGAGCATCTCCTTTCTGTTTGGTTTTTCTTTTTTTTCCCTCTAGCTGTGCAAAGGATTGCACAGATGGCCTAGCATAAGGAAGAAGGAAAATAAGGATGATGCTTTTTGATGGATTTATTTGTATACAAGTCCCAGTGGACCTAAGTATTAAATAGCTTCCGTTTTTTAAAGTTGGCATGAGTATACAGAAGACTGGGCACATGTTGCTAAAGCTGGATTATTTTTTTTAGTAGATCAAGTGGATTTTAGTCTTAGAGTGGATTTTTAGTAGAAGCTTGTAAATGATTGAACTTGAGTTTCTGACAAGTATAACATAGTGGGGGAGAAACACAAATGGTGATTGAAAGGAAATAATATTTTAGAAGAAACCTTGAAGCCGTTGTTGGGACTAGCAGATAGAAATTGCCTCTACCTATTAGTTTTTACATGCAGAAATGTTTAAACAGATGATACGAAGTATGATTTTGTGAGACAGTGATGAAAGTTGATGTGCCTGAACCCTGTTGGTCAATACCTGCTGAAAAGCTGTTTTCCACTAATCCTCCATTAAAAGCTTTGGCTGCCTACTAAATGTCAGAAAGAAGGGGCTGGTCAGAAAGAGGTTAAAGAGCTCACCTCTGTGATAACATATGCTGCACTTTGATTTTTCATTTCTTTTTCTTTCCATTGGTGGCAACTGCTCAGTTATTTTGGGGAGAGAGGGTATCTGCAGTTGCTTCCAGCTCCGTTTAAAATGCAGTCACTGTTTATATGCATTATAATGCAAAGGAGTCTTGACTGAAAACTCAGCTGACAGCAGGATGTTTGCATGCAAAGCATTGAGGATGGTCTCTGAACCTTTACATGTAAAGGGCTAGTCAGTATTTTTGGCATTGTTAGGGTTGATGATAATCCCTGTTCATGAGTGGCAGTGCTTAGGGTGCTGTGGAGTTATAGCTATAGGGAGAAATGGCATGTGTTAGCTGAGTGTGGACACCCTGGGATTGGACTTCAGACATTTTAACTTCCTCCTTCAGCTACTGGAGAGGAGAAGGAAATGATCTCTCTTTCCTCTGCTCTTACTCATTGACCTTGGAGACCCCATCCATAGTTAGTTATTGTGTATTTGAGTTATTTCTGGCTCATTATACAGTTACATAGATGCTTGTGCTGGAAGAGTGCAGGGGGTGGGAATATTCTGCTAGAGAGCTGGAGGCAAACCAGAGATACTTTGCTTCTTCCCCTCCTAACAGCAGTGCCAGTTTCAGTGGGAGTGGGTTTAGGGTTTGGGAGAACATGCTACTCTTCCTGCTCATCCTACTTCTTATTTTGCAGTGTTTTGTGTGTCTGCCCTCAAGTACCGCTCTGTGTTCTCACAGGTTGATGTGGTTCTTGTTTAGTTCTGTGTGCCTTGTACCCCTGCAGTGTTGCTGGATCCTGCTGGATTGAATTGTAGGCATTCCAATTTTGCTCCACTGACAAGGTGATAGCAGTGCTTGGAGGTACCAGAGATACCAGCAGTTTCTGGGAGAATCCCTGCGTTTGATATAATTTGAAAACTGCCTGTCTTTTACCCACCTGAGATGTTTAACTCATGTTTTGCAGGCAGAGTTTAGATTCTGTGGGAATAAAAAAAATGTGGGCTTGCCAAAGGAAACTTCCCAGGCAGAGGTAATTGAGAAAGTGGGTTTTGTTTGGTTGAGTTTTTTTCATGCCAAAGGAATGCTTCTATTCAAGAGGAACTTTCTTGAACACATACCTTTCTTTGTAGTGCACTTGTATGTTTTTCAGTGTGAGATATATTTGCAGTTTAACCGCAAACTGTTGCTTGGCAGTGAGAGTTACAGTAATTGAAATCCCCTGTCAGTAACTATATAGATTGGCCTTGTCTTTCTGGGCATCTTCACGAACTGAAGCACGAAAGCATTATCTAGTGGTGCCTAAAGATAGAAGATAATTTCTTTAGAACTGCCAATACCGATAACCTCCAGAGATGTGCTGTGTTATTGTCAAGTTGTTCTATGCATGTATGAGCATGTAGGCAACCTGGTTTCTGTATAGTGTGTACAGTATTCTCACATATTCTCCTAGTTCAAGACAAGTATACAGAGGAAGCTGGAGACAGTGATACAGAGATGTTTTGCCTTCCAGTCACAGAAAAATGGTCTGATTTGGAGCAGGGAAAATGAAAAGTCATAATGAAAAAAAGTCAACAGGTAGTACAGTATAGTATGTGTGGGAAATTAAGTTCTTTGAGCACAGAAAGGCAAGTTATAAATGCCTGGTGACTCCCAGATGAAATGGAATTGGTCCCACAGCTTTACAAATGGATCAACATCTTTGGGTATCAAAGCAAAGAGGTTGGTCAGCCCTTTAAGAAACGGGGAATAAGCAGCCTGTTCGGTGGGATTGAATGTGGAATGTGCAAGAGGCAAACAAGCCCAATTCTGGGAAAGAACCATGCGGGTTCAGTGCCTGTGAGAATGAAGGTGGCTTTTGTGGTCACCCTCATAATGAACTATTAAAAACACCTTGCAGGCCATTAAAGGATGGACTAGCTTTTACTTACAAAGTACATTCTATTCAAGCTTTAAGAGATGCTAATAAAAGTGAATCATATGTGGAAAATATATTTATCTGTAACTTAATCTTCTCTTTATTATATGTGTGTTTCCACATATGGGCATCTCACATGCTGATAAGTGGGATCTGTTTGCATGGATACATGATGCCGTTCAAAACCACAGCAACAAAAGATTTAACAAAAATAATATTGAAGGTGTGATTTGCTACATAAATAACCCTTTTGTCCTGGTAAGTACTTTTTTTTCAAGTTTAAAAGGGTAGGATTTTTTTAATAGAACATCTCAAATCAGAATGTTCATTTTGCACAGCTAAAGTATAAATGTACACTTAAACCTTGGCTAGTAATTAGCTTATTATCAAGTCTCAGGTCCCCTTGCCTGGGGACCAGAGGCAGTGAACTGACATAATTGCTTTGTGATGTGGAGATGGCTGGTTGTTTCTATATAGACTTACTTTCAGTGTTGTTGAAAATAGACTATTGTTCCATTTCCAAAGAGACAACAGTAGAAAGAGCAGAGAAATCAGGCAGCATGGGCCTTTATGAACAGATTAAAAAATGCTCAGGTCAAAGAGTTTGAGCTCTAAATATTGTTTCTTTTCATTCACTACCAGGGTCACAATGCAGGGTGGTGGCAGGCAGCACTGCAGTGATGTGTTTGCATTTCATGCAAGCAGTTGAAGTGAGCAGGGCTGCAAAGCTGCAGTCTGGGGCCATTATGTTTTACTGAGAGATGCCAAGCAGAGCTCTGGTGCAGAAGACTGTGAAATTATTAAAATTCTCACATGGTGGTTAACATGCTTCTTATCAGTATCGTTATTTGAGATTCATGACTGTACATCACAGAAGGCTGCGTCGTGATTAAACCCACTGCACTGGTTTCCTCTTCTGCATCAAACAGGTGGAGACAAAGAGGCATGAAAGGATAGCTGGCTGGGAAACACAGCTGGCAGAGGGATGAGGTGACAGTTGAAGAGTCAAACTCTTTGTTGATCTAAGCAGGCACAGAATTAGACTGTAGTCCTGGAAAAAGTGAAGTAGACTGTTAGCATGGCTGAGTGCCAGACTTTCTTTTCTCCTTGTTTCAAAAACGATGGTGAAGTTGGAAACATGAGTGAAATGTTAAGACCTGTTAGTAAAATCTCATTCTGTCAGCCACTGTGTAGCTGGTATTTCCCTTCTGGAATCAGAATGAATGGGTGAATGGTTATTAATATGTAATGAGATCTTATGGGAACAATAGCATTGCAGGCAAAGGAAAAGAGGGATTTAGAGAAGGGAATCATTCATGTGGAAGTTAGGCTTGCCATGCTGGCGTGTTAGTGCTAATAGGGCATGGTCCTGAAGGTTTGTGCCAGTGTTTTAAAAGCTAGAAACAGCAGGATGCTTGAACCATGAAAGCAGGCGCCCTCCTGACACTGTGCTGTATCGAGTCTCTTGTTCCACTTCCCTGCCTTCTACCATGTTTTCCTCTATCCACTGAAAACTGCTGGAGGCAGAGGTCATGCCTTTTATTTGTCTATAAAGTGCTGCTACTTGTGAGGAACATATTTTGTTGGTTGCTAGAGGAACAAGAGCATCGGTAATAGACCCTTGCATATAAAATTCTTTAGGTCTCTATAAAAAAGCATTTTCCCCAATCTGTGTGGGAGCCTGTAACTCCTGGATTTTTAAAAACCGAAGGTGTACACTAGTGAAAGGCTCAGTCTGTACTCAGACCAAGCTCTGTTCTGCTGACTGTCCGCTGTTTGGGCTGGATGGGCATTCAGTCTGACCCATTCATTGCCCTGGTGCTGTGTCACACGGACAGAGCAACCCCAAGAGAGCTTGTGTTCCTCCTGGGCAAGGGAAACGCCAGAAAACCTCCCTCCAGGGGATATCCCTCTTTCAGTGACTACACAGTGTTCAGTGCAAGCTTTGTTGTACTGTACTTTTTATTAAACAACTTCATGACTTGGGCTTGATCACCAAAGAATTTTGAGGTTGGTCATTTCTGATGGAGCTCACCCTTACTGTAGCAACATGCACCTTGCACTCCAGTGCACAAACAACCATATATTGTGGCTTTGTGCATTGGAAGATGGAGAATGAATATATTTTTAATACAGTTTAACACAATGTTTTCCAAGCTTTTATTACCCAAGGACTATATTGTGATGGAACATAAACCTGCTGTTCCCAGATGTAAAATGTTACTGTCTCTTGTTAGCTAGGTATTAAGCAAAGGATATAAACTGGATAGGATTATTTTTTAGTTGGCCAGTCTTGCTCAGATGATTTTGCCATAAAGCCTTTCTGGTGCCTTTTAATCAGCAGCATCTGGGCTATTTGCAGGTTGTGTTGAATTTGTTTCCCAAACAGCTTCTACTGATCCCTTATGGACACAAATAAACAGCTAATATGTACCTAGGTGAATATGTTTGTGGTACTCTAAATTGCCTCTTGCAATAGGTTGCTGTAATACTTGTGTGATATCTAATTCTTCCAGCACCTTTGTGGGTGTCTGCCCCATTCCCTGTCTGTAAGGTGGCATTTCCCTTGCATGGCTGAACCTCTCAGTGTGAAAGAAAGGGCACTGGAGGCTGAGCAGAGCTGCAGGTAGACAGGTGCTCGAAACCTGTGCCCAAATAGAAAGGGCATCCAACAGGTACAAATGCTCATTAAAACATTATTATTTTGATATAGTTCTCAGATTTCAACTTCCCTGCCCTCCATCCTTCAGTGAGTTACTTTTCAAGTTTGTGTGAGCTTCCAGGGTAATTTCTACTTCTAAGATCAAAAGGCTCTTCAGAGTTGTACAAGTGAAGCTATGATGGATTTCAGGTATTTCAGAAAAGCTTTATGGAAAGAAATTTCAAGAGCTGCATCATAAATATAACTGAGCAAAACAAATACACAGGTGGTAGGCTGGCGCTTCAGTGCTGAAGTGTGTCTCACACCCAAACCAGACAATGAACAGATTCAGGAATTAAAATGCACAAAGTATACTCAGAAGCAGAGGAAATACAGATTCACAGCTGTGTAATGAGGACTGCTTCTTGTAAACAGAGCAGCATGAGGGCATAGATGCTAATTAAGCATGCAAATTGAATTTGCAAGGATTTCCAAGCAGGGAAGACATCTAAAAGCAGGTTTGATTTTTCTAGAGGATAGCATTAATGATTTGCCTTTTTTGCTTATCAGGATGCCTCTAGGAGCTTAGATTTAGTAGAGTTCGGAGCTTTTTAGAATCAGCAAGGGAAGTGCCAGGGACAAAGTGATGAGCTCTTAGTCCTTTCATAAACAGCAGATTTGTTCTCCTGGCTCAGGAGTTAAAAAAAGAAAAATTATAAAAGAATTTTTTTAAAAATGGTTTAAACTTTTAAAAATTTAAATGAAACATTTATGACTTAGTTGGTGATTGACCTTTTAGCTTGCTCACTCTGATCAGTGCTTTGCTAGACTGTTAAAGGATTTTTTCTCTGCTGAGAGTTACCTGCATGAAGCTGTAATTGTGGGTTTTAACTAGAGCGATCTTTGCTGACACACCTTCCCGGCAGGTTAAAGAAATCACAGCATTTTATAACTTTCCGGAGGCCGGCGGCAGCTGGGAGAGTCTGAGCCAGAGTGATCTGTCACTGTCCTTATCTTCCCATTCACAGAGCTGTGGGAGAGGGCTATTAATCATCCTGCCTAAGACTTGGGAGCGTGTGGAAACGCACAGAGAATTGCCGTAGCTTCTGAACAGTCAGCACGGCAGGATCTCATAGCTGCTGCCTGCTTTAGGTCTGAAATACTGACAGATTCATCAAAGTCTGAGTGAGGACCCCTTTTTCCTTCTGGGCTGGTGTCAGAGCTGCCACCTTATCTCCCCTGGAGAACGCAACAATCGGTTTCTTGCTGAATGCCCTCCAGGAGCAGTTAGTGTGGCACGAGAGTTGGTTTTGGCAGGAGGGACTCTAGCATGTTTAGGTTTGTTGTAGGTGTGGGCACTGAGGCAGTGGTGGTGAGGAAAGAGAGAGAAAAGAACAGAGGGCCCCTTTCTATATCTTTAGGGAACCACTGAGGTGGGATGAGAGCTGGTGCTGGGGGGTGAATATGCCAGTTTATCGTCAGCATAACTTCTGGTGATCTGAGTACTTTTAGGCTGGAGTTAGAGTTTGCTGAGGTCAAGTTCTGAAAACACACAAGTTAGATTTTGTGTTTCTTGCTAAATAGTCTGTGGTTCTCAGCTTTAGGATACAGGTTGAATTGAGAAGAAGGATTTGCTTCCTTTACTATGAAGTCAGCCGCAATTACTGGTTTGTGCATTTATTACATTGGTATTATTCTTAGAGTTTGAAAAAACCCTCTATTATAATTACATCTGCAGACTTTCTGCACAGATAAAAGGTAGATATTACTGTCTTCCATACAGTACAACTTATTTGCAAGCACTAGTCCTTCCTTTCTTCTTCCTACATTCCCCTGTAGAAATTTCCAAATAATTCTCCCATAGCCTCAGGGTGAAATCTTACCTCCACCAACGTAAGTGGGAATCTGCCACTGACTCCAGTGGGATCATTATTTCATCCTGTTTGGGAGGAATCTTTGCCTGAGTGAATGCTGCAGGACTTGGTCCAGCAAGAGCTAGTGCTCTCTTGTCAGCAGCACAAGCCCTCCCCTTACCTAATTTCCATAATAACTTGGAGACAGCAAGGCTTTTTTATTTTTTTTTTCCTTTCCTATTAAATCTAGCTGTGATGGATGCCCAGTGGAAGCTGAACATTACCTCTGCAAAACAATCTCTGCAGTAACTGCAGAATTTAATGGCTTTACATTCCCCAAACAGGCTGTGTGTACAACAGGCAATGCTGCCAGCCCAGAAGTTGTTGGTATTCTGCTTTCTGTGGATATAAAGTCCAGTTCTCTTCACTCTTCCCAGTTAAAAGCTTCTCTTTGGATAAAGAAGCAGCTGAAATAAAAGGGCAGTTCTTGTCAACAGTCTTTATTAATAATGACAACCCTAATATCACAGTCACTTCCATGTGGTTTCCATCTCAGTGACTTCACACACTTCCACTCAATAAACATTCTTATAGCTGGGTAGTCAGCAAAATATTGATTATCTCCTCTACTTCCTTTTGTCTTTTATAATCTAGGATATAATAGTGAAATTATGTGACCTCCGTGCAGCAAAGCAGAATCCAGAACTCACATATTTTCACCCTCCATATTGCTCAGGCTCCTTCCAATCTCTAGTCACAAACAGCTGTTTCCCTCATTTAAGCCATCTCTTGATGTATCTTAAAAAGATACCGTAATTTAGGTAAAATATAGTTCAGGAACACCTACAATAACCATTTCCATTAGTACTGACGCCAGCTGAAGGAATTCTATAAAGTAGGCACAAGCCTGGTATTTGCAACACTATAAGGGAATTTCAGTCCTTCATATGGTTCATGTGCTCACAGTTTGCCTGCTAAATTTATTAGGTAAATGTTAATCACTGTTGATTGTTGAATTCAAACAGACAATTCAAGTCACATCTTCTACACCAGCCCCAGCAGACTGCTCAAATTTATAATTTGTACAGAAGGATGGAAATTTTAATTATTATGACAAAGACCTTCCCAAGCTGAGCATGACGTGTCATTCCAATACCTCTGGCATTTTATAGTCATTCCCATTTTTAAACAGATGTAACTCTCTTTCTATGGCCTCCAAAATGCTTGTCTTTTAGGAGGCCAGATGCAACAGTCAGATATGCCAATAGCTCATCTTACCTCTGAGAAGCAAACATCACTTGGGCAGCGTAAATTTCAAAATCCACAACCCTCTTTAAAAACAAACCCAAACCACACACACAGTAGGAGAGAAGAGTATGTTCAGGAAGATATTGTACCCCTCCTGCTTTACAAGACAACCTTGCAAATGTAACAGCTGAGCCATTCTGTGGTAGAGGACTCGCAATCAAAGAAAAGCCTGGAAAGAAGCATTAATTCACACCACACTGTGTTAACATGATCCCCAAATCCTAGACTGGTTTCATAGGAGAAGAAATGCTACTGCATACTTTATAGAACAAAAGGACCTTCCAAAGCTTCCTTGTCAAAAATTCTGACTGCCAATTACTGTTTTGGAGACTAATGATGAGCAAAAATGTGTTAGTGCTTCTCTGGAATCAACAGGCAGGCTTTGCAGAAGATGTTGCAGAAAGGCCCTGAGTACTGTGTGCACAGGGATGAACACCTAACACCTTCCACCACAGAAAGCTGAAGCCTTCTGGAGAAAGCACCTACCCATAGCTCTCTTTCCCCTATTACTTCATGCTGACCTTCAAGAACTGAAAGAACAGCAGATATTAATTTGCTGTTGGAGCCTCATCGGTGGCAGAAGAATGTAAAGGGTCCTGCTGGAGTTCACTCTGCCCAGCAAATTCCAACAGTGAAATCCAGCATCCTGTTAGGAAAATGTTTTTCTGCCTTGGCTATGACAAGAGCAGACACTCCTTTGGTTCCTTCCTCTTACCTAAGACAAAAATTGAAATATGTCAAGCAAAAATCCTGTGAAAGAACATTTGCAAGCAAGAGAATAGAATAGATTGCTTCTTCATGGAAGATGCAAAGTAATCCAGTTTACCTCTCTGCAGTCATGATCCAATCTGCTGTACTAGCACACGTACACACCCACTCTCCCTGCTCTGCTGTTGCTGTACAGACCAACTTGAATATACAAAAGAGCCCATATGCCTGAACATAAACCTTTGGCACTATATTTGCACTCTGCATAAACATGTGAACTTTCAACTCTGCAGCTGGAATCAGCCAGAAAGTCTCAGGCGTCACACATTTTGTGAAGATAAGTTGTGATAATCTTTCTGCATTTTCAGCCAGCACTTGCATATCCCTTAACAATGAAGGTGCCAAAAGGCATGGCTCAGAGCCAGAGGAAGAACTGCCATCATTCTTAGCAGTTTTCAGATTCAGTGCATAGATTTTGTTACATTATAAAAAGGTGCCAAAGGCTCTACAGAGATAATACACTCGCCCTTATTCTCCACTGTGCTGTGTATCATGCTGTAAGACTGGAATGCGGAAAGGCCTTTTCACATATTGACATTGTAAAGCAGACCAGGGTCTTGAATCTTACAAAACCACTTCATGTGAGGGAAAGAAGGGAAAGAAAACTGTTGTTCTAGCAACATCAAGTGAGACAAATGCTGTCCCTCCCTGTGGGATAATGGCATGAGAATGCATAGGCATGTGCATGGGCAGGTTTCACTACAGCTTAGCTCAAGTAGGGTTGCTCATCATCTGTGGGTTTCAGAGCAACTTACTGAGCACCCTGAGGAAGCGTGGGTGCTGCAGCTGAGTTCACCATAAAGCAGAGAATTCCCCAAATTGAGGGAAGAAGACTGAAACTCCCAGCTCATCAGATTGGTAAGGAATTTTTGAAACACTTGCCAAAACTATATGTTTCTAGTATTTTGAGCTTAATTAATTTGCAGCAAATCAACATGATTTTTTCCAAAAAACTGCAAAAGGAGACTAATTGTCACTAAAGGAGAGTTTCTGAAGGTCATAAAAGGGTAGGGGAAGGTCCACCTTTTGTGTTCCTGAAATCCTCCAACACGGTGGATATTGAATACCTTAGATGTTAAAGAAAGTCAGGGCCTTTGACATAGCCCTGGTCACATGGTACCTGCTGGAAATAAGACAACACGTACACACAAATATCATATCTACATAAACAGAGCACAAATCATTGTGCAATAATGCTAAAAAATTCTTCTGTGTTAAAAAACCCCAAAATGAGTAATACTTTCAATACTGGTGTAAAAGCAGTTGACAATATTGCACTTAAACACATTCATTAATGCTCCAAGGTGTTTTTCAAGCTTTCATAAAAGCAAAATTAATGGATACTGCTAAAACAATAGTGTGGTTTGATTTTTATAGTAATAGCTAAAAAGCCTTGTAAAATACAAGAGCAAGCAGCAGTGAGGCTGGGAACTAGAAAGCTCAGGCTTCCTTTTACACTCAGTTAAATAGTTAATCATGTCATATGCTCATTTTTTAATCACTTTAAACCAATACAGTGGTATGATAAGTAATAAATTTGTTTTTATGAGAAAGCTTCTGGTGTATCCTTAGTTGCCAGGAATGAGAACTGTTTATGAAAAAGTAATTTATAGCAAAAGTTTGTATGAAATATAGAGCTTCATGCATATCAGACTGTATGAACAACAATTCAGAACTGACAGAAACATCAATATGCTGAAGTTCAATATTAATTCCTCATAGTTCTGGGACCTTTAATCTACAGTTTGTAAAGCTTATATTTATATTACATTTTCCACTCTTTCATAGAAATTTGTATCTTTTCAGGTCTTCTAAAACTGGTGAAATCTTGTTCATAATGTGCATTGAACAAGGAGATTGGTATGGCTTAAAAATTGGGACTTCATTGTGGACTCTGTTGCTTTCCCATTAAATAGGTGAAAGAAAACCCAGAAGAAAATGAATCATATAATTTACACGACTTTCATGCAATCTTCTCCTAATCCTAAACCTTACCCAGCTGTCTCTGTACATTACGCAGCTCAAACCCAGCATAAGGTCTGAGCACAAGCAAACGCACCACTGCCAGCAGCACCCTCAAACCCGGCCCTGCAATCCATAGAAGTTTCTCCAAAACCAGAAACTTCACCTCACTTCTTTTATGACATCTTTTATTTGAATTTCTCCTTCTGTATAGGTGCCACCAGCTTCAATTCACTCCAAATGTGCTTTACTGTACTCCAGGGTTTATTTGCATTAATTGCAGCACATTTATTGCCCTGCAAGAGCTCTTATAAAGCTACTGTTTTGTGCAGGCTGACAGACTAGAATAACTTCCCAGTGCTCTCACTTTGCCTTTAGTTTAGTTTATTCCAAGTGCAGCTTTTCTCTGGAAAATATCTCTGTCCAAATGACATGGTAGCATACCAGGGCTGTGTCCTTGCTGCCAGCTGGATTCAAATACACTGTACAGACAGGTCACCTGCAACCTCTGCAGAATTCTAAGTCAGATCAGCTTCATGTAATTCATTTGATATAAGTCATTCTTTGTACAACTTTTTGCTGTCATGTGGAGGAATAAAAAATTGTGTTAGGCGAGTATCCTTCCAGTAGCAGCAGTCGGTATTGCTGCATCCTTTTTTAGGACTGACAACATAGGGAGTTAATTTTCTGGAGATACTTGGCACCTTGCACTATTGGCTTCTTTGGCTTGTGTCCCATAACAGTCAGGAGGTGGGAAAACATCAGGAGCTGGATGGGGTCTGTATTTTTTTACCTCTTGCACAGGACAAACTGTATATTTTGGCTGTTTACCTTTAGGGATAGAGCTACCACTTCTGCAGATCCCTTTAGGTCATCTGGCAGCTTGTTTATACAGCTGGGACCACAAAGAGCAGTGGATTGCATTCAAAAGGATGGCAGAATGAAAACAGATACTCCCAAAGGCTAAAGTCTGTTTTTCTTTGCTGAAAGAAAGGGGCATTTTTCTGTGTTTCGTGACACCAAGTTATTCTCTGGAGTCATGTTCCTAATGCTTGTTCTCGCTTGCCCTACAGGGCTCAGCAGTGACCCCATGCATTTCAAAGACAAAGACCAATCCTTTTTTTCCACAGGTGTCTGTTCCCTCATCAGTGTCATGCACATCACACAGTTCCCGGTAAAACTGACAGAACTCCTGATTTTCATGGGAATATGATTAGGCCCAGGTGATTGAAGTCCTTGTTTAAGACTCATCCAGCAGAACTCCATGTATCTGGACCACTCCCATCATCCTGAATATGATCTCTGAAATGAGGAAGGCTAATGTCATGCATATATTTTTGTAAATTGGCATCTTGGTATAACTTTTCTTTTCTTTTCTTTTTTTTTTTTTTAAAGTCAGCCAAAAACAAACGTCCCAGTAAATTCAAATGCATGGGAATTAGTGGGTGATGCTGAAGGAGGCTGGGACTGCACTGTGAGGCGGTGATGGAAGTTAAGGTGGTCGGCTCCACAGGGTCAGGCTGTAACTAAGCTGTAAACAGAACACACTGCTTGTGTCAGTAGGAGTTTCTGTTTTAAGTGTAGTGAAAAGGTTTTTTGCTCATGGAAATGAAATAGTCTCCTAAAAACCTGCTTAAAAAACTATTTGATGGAGAGCCTTGCTCTTTCAGCTGTTAAATACAGTGTTATAGAGTTCTACCTGGCTGGCTTAGATTTTCTTTAAACTTTTGTTTAGAAGGGTTATTGTGCACTGTTAAATTCTGCAGGATTTTTCCTTTATGGGAGGACAGCAGATTTTGATCCAGCTTTCATTAAAAGGAAGTGGGTTAGTTCATGGCTTGGAACTGCTTTTGAATTTTTATAGAAATAAAAGGATCTAAACAGCATACAACTGAAATTAAAAGCCATGAAAGGACAGTTTCAACCAATCTATTCTCCTGAACATATTTGGAAAACAGAGAGACAGGATCTGTGAATTTATAAATATGAAGCAATATAAAAAGAACCTTGAACTTTCAGTCAAAGAGGCATGTAATTAAATTTCTCCCTGCTCCATAATTTTCTATTGTATCCTTGTTACCTTTTTTGTCATATCTATTTGCAGCTTCACAAATCCAAAATATCTTAATTTGAATAAAACAAAAGCCTATTCATGCTTGTACTATTCATGTGGTTTAATTGGTTTACAAAATACAAATGTTCTTTGAAAGAAACTGATTTAATTTCAAGAGGCTGGTAGCTGTCCATCATATGTGGTCCTTCTGCTCACAAAAGGCAAAGGAACAAAACTAGACATAAATGGTTTGCTTCAGCTTGCTTTGTTTTTGCTTCTGTTTGGGCTGAGCTCTCACTATTGCTCGGTGAATACAGTAGGAAAACATTTGGATTGTAGCTTATTGCACAAACAAAAATAGTTTTCCACATGTGAAGTTTAAATGGAGAATTGAAAATACTTCTAGGTAATATTGGCAAATATCAGACTGCAAAATTCATTATTGCCCTTGGAACACCTGGGCAGATGGCATTATGTGGTGGAGGTAATAGTGGTGCATACCAATGTCAGTTGTGGTTAGATTCCAGATTAGTTTGATATTCTTCCTCTCAGTCTCTGCTCCCAGAAGAACAGTTCCTTCTTGGGATACCTGGAAAAGGGAGGAAGGGGATGCAGCCCTGCAAGCTTTTCCATCAAGGGTGGGACCTTCTTGCAGTAGCTGTACAATAGCAATAAGGCACTAAAGCACAGGCTACACACCTCAGTGTGCAGGATGTCTGGTATAATTCAATACAAAAGAAGGAGTTAATGTTGGAAACTGTCAGTCAACTCATTAAATTGATCCATGTGTTTATCTGGAGAATTATCTATTCTTCTGCAGGAAGAACTGCATTTTATGGTATGACTAGTTACTGGTTTATTTAAATTTTTTTATGTTCCTTAATGCAACCATGCTGAATAATATTAATGTTGTCTTTGGGGCCCTTCTGAGAGTGGGGGAATATATGCAGGGTATTTCAGGAGACTGCCTGCCACTGAAGCATCTTCAGTGATGTCAGCCCGTCATCTCTGTGCCTTCATGAGACCATCCACAGCGTGTCTAGGCTAAACTCTGAAAGGGAAGCGCACGGAGCTGTCAGTCAAGTCTCTCTAGCTGTCAATATAGTTTATGTGTAAGCACAGACCGAAGGGCACAAGAAGATGCACAACTGACAAAGTAAATCAAATCATGGTTGGCAACAGGTTGCAGATGCAGGAGAGAGCTGACAGTGGATGGGCAATGGAATTATAAAGAAGAGGGAAGTCTCTGAAGGATACGGAGATCATAAAAATGGAAAATACTGGTTACTGGCAGCAATAATCTAAACCCACACTGTGTTACCTCAATGGGAAAGTATTTGCATGTCAAAGGAGAGCTTCATGCACAGCCTAATGTGGTGATAATCGGAAAAAAGGAAGATCTATTTGGATTGTCATTTGTTGCTTTGCATCTCCCTGACTTCTGAGGCTACTTTAAAGAAAATATTAACTCTACTGAACTGCAGATTAATTAGTCAAGCTAATGAATAATTCAAATCTCAAATTTACCCAAAGCATCGCTTCTCAGTTTATCTGCTTTGCTAATAGGAAAAGAGAAGATCGGCTTCTTGTTGAAATTTTTTAAAAGCAAAAGCCTCAGTTTATGCTTTGCTAAAATGAACTGGATCAGGAGTTCACAGTAACAGATTTAGCAACCTTCTGAATAGGCAACTGTTAACCATGGAGTGCTTTTGTTGTATGAGAGAATCAATAGCTAAATGTTGGTTAATGTGTTTCTCTCTTGACTTCTACAGATAAAAAAAGGTGTAACTACAATTATTTTTTACTTTTTATTTGCCATGTGAAGCATCTTGCTTCACTTTTTCTGTACAAAGCAGAAATCAGCCTGGAATACATGATCAGTATACATTATAGAAGTATTTTACAGTGATGGAAGTAGAGTTGCTAACTTGATGTTTACCGATGCTAGGAAGAATTGATCACATCCAGTCATTTGTAAGAGTGTCGTAAGTACTGTATTTGCTTATGGGAAAACTGTGAGGGAGCAGGTCTGTGCCCAACCCAGTGATGCTGAGAGCAGCCTCTGCATTACAGTGAGGCTGCTGTCACCTTCTGGTAATCTCTGAGCACCGTGGTGTGCCTTCTCCCTTCGTACGCTGCTCACTCACAAGAACGGGAGCGACAGGGCCCAGTGCTTCTTGCCCCCTGACCTTGGCACAGGTGCCTCCTCTTGACACCAGCACACTGCAGTGGCTGGTGAGGAAAGGGCTCTAGCAGGGTTGTTTCTTGTGGCTGTGAGTGAGGCTGCTGTGCCTCTTGGGGACAAATGGGCCAACTCGGTAGGAAAAAGATCAGATTTGGCTCAAATACTGTGACTGCTGAAGAGGAGCCAATACCATGTCTAGGACTTTGTTGAGCCATGGAGGCTTTGATGACCAGAACCTCTGGTACTTTGGGTAAAATTACTTTCTGAGGGAGGTCATGAGGATAATTAGTGATTCATGTAATCAAAAGGTGCTGTCCCTGGACTGCTTCCATGCTATCTTCTCTGCTGAATGAGAAACTTCAGAGCCCACTGTGTGGCTGGAGCCAGCTGATGCCCAAGTTTGTGCCGCAAAGTCATAGAGCACTAGAGATGGCTGGCACATACTGGATGACTTGAGTTTTAAGTATTGATCTGGAAGGGTGAGTCCTGCTTCTGAAAAGCTGGTAACCAGCCTGAGTTCATTGGTAACTTGGTGAGCACTGCCTTTCTGAGCAGGAGGAAAGGGGATTATGGTGGTTGGAGTGGGCTGCTGAAAAGCTGTGTCTTTCTGCCACTTCTCTGAATGTGGCATGTACAGAGTAGTGCTCTGCAGAGCAAAGAGTACGCTTTGCACATCTGAATTTGATTTGGCCTTTGCCAATGAAGAATGGTTAATAATACTGTCACTGCTCAGTCTTTTAAACTAAGACTATTCAGAGCCAGCTTTCAGATATCATCTAAAAGCCCTTTTCTGGTGTAGGCAGATTTGCAGGGACATAATATATTCTTGTTCTCTAAAGGTTTTCCTCCACCTGCTTAGGTATAGTTCTCTGATGTTATACAGTTGCTATGGAGATAAATGACATCACTGTCTGGGGAACATGGCTTCATATGAGAAATCAATAAACTAGAGCAAATGAATTGTCAGGCAGCTATGTTTCCTCCCTGTCTTACTAATATGGAAGAAAAGGACATGGATGAGAAAGTGATAAATAATATTTTTTTTTCCCGAGGAAGTATGTGTTTTCTGACCTAAGTATCTAGTCAGTTTTTAGACTTCAGTAGAACTACTAGCAATCCCCTTAAAGATGTGTAGGGAATTCCAGTCAGTGAGTTGGTAATTTCCCACTAGAGGCATCGTATCTTGTGTTCCAGTTATTTCCATTTCATTTTCTGTTTTTGGTACCAGCTGGACAGTAGAATGCCATAAAAGGAGGTGGGAGAGATGTAGTCAACCGACTCCGGAGATAACTGGAACTCTTGCAGCTCCCCTCGTTAGGTGCCTGGGTCGCTGGCTCTGCCTTCAGGCTGGAGGCAGCGGGGGCAGGGCGCGCACGGAGGCACCTGCCTGCGGAAAGCCGGGTGCCACCGCTGCTCCTCTTGTCCGGGGAGCTCGGTACAGCCCCGCTGAGCCCGGCAGGTGGAGGTATGTGACACTTGGCAGCCCCACTAGAGCCCAGCCCACTTCTGGCGGTGATTTTACACGTAAGGTATCTCTTCCTGGGAATAAAAGGGCTTTCCCTGTTCCTCCGGGGGTTATTATGGGTGGATTGCTGAAGATGTATGGGTGCAGGTAAAAGATGCTGCTGCTGCTGTTGCAGCATCGTTTAAGTAGTGTCAGTGCAATAATCCCCAGGAGGAACACAACCAAATTAAGGTCCTAATGAAAAGTGTGTGTCCTAAATAGCTCTTTCTGACACAGTACATCAGTTAAGGAAATTAAATTAAAAATGCTTCAACTACTAGAAAAAAAGACTCTAGACTAAGTGTGAACTTCTGTACTTAAAAGAAAAAATGTTTAAAAAATCTAGATAAGGTCTATTTTGTGTCATGTATGAAAACAGCTATTATTATCAGAAGTAAAGCAGCTACTCCTTTGCAGATTACAACATTTTTCATTGTAACAACACTGGTCCTTACTAGTCAATGTGTTATGGATAATCTTAAAAGGATTAGCAACAGATTCACTCCTTCACAGCAAGGCTGAGCACAAGACTGTGCTATTTAGTGGATTTGTTGTCACTTAGTGAGGAATTAGCCAGCTCTCGTTGTGACTGGAGCGCATTTGAATCCTGGGATAATTTCTGGATCGATAACCTATGCAAGAAAAGCACTTTTAGAGGTGGAATATATATGTTGTATGTACCCAGATATACAGTAGTGTGTTGTTTTGCAGTAGTTCCTTAAACAAAAAAAGCAGGCTTAGATTTAAAATATACACAGAAAGGAGTCCAGCTCTGACAGGATGTGTCATTACAGCTGAGCTGCCAGTGTAGGACTGCTGTGGTTTATGGCTGAATGGAGGAGTTCAGCCCTGCATACTGTGCGGTTCATCTCTTTGTTCCCGAACATTATATTTATCGCTTACCAGTTGTACAAATTCAAAGGAAGCAGTAACAGTGTCACCCAAGCGTGCCCATTGTAGCAGCCTGAGCTGCCTGTACAAAGATGTTGTACATATGTAACTTCGAACTGAAACATATCAAAAATTGTCAGGTGTTACTTCTACATATGAAGTCATGTATCTGTGCAAGGCACAATGGCAAGAGGGTTTGGTATAAAACCTGGTTTTTGTAACAGCCTTGAAGACACTGCAGGTTTGGCACCTGGTGTGATTGGGCTCACCTTACAGCTTCCTTTTTGCAGTAACTTTCCATGTCCCAGCACAGCACAGCGATGACTAATTCACTAATCCCCACACTGGTATCAGAAACCCCACACAAGAGGGTTGAGTTTCTAGTGATGCCTTAGGTTTTAACTTTTATATTTTTCAAATCCTGTACTGCCTAGTGTGTAACTCTGAAATTTCTTGTGGCCTGTTAGCTGCTGTTTTCTCTTGCTAGTTAGACACAACAAGCCATTCTAGGTTTGCTCTCCAAGGACACCTAGACTGTCCCAGGCCCCAGAATATGTAAACTAAGGCCTCTGAAGAGGAGGGCAGACTTGGGGTAATTACATCATTAACTGGGGTTGTAATTGGAGAATTGATCCTGATAGCAAATGGACCAAACTTATAAAAGTGTGAAGAACCTGTGACCCATCTTGGGTGTAGCCTTTGACTCCCCAGGGTGTATCTTTGAAAGCCCTTCAAATAAATACCTACCTTATTCCTATGTAGTCTCTGTTTTTAGGTGGCCACCCGAGGTATCAGTAGCATTTTCCTATTTTAAGCACTGGGGAGAAAAATAGTATTGGGAGAAATTAATCTGCGTGAAACAGGCACTGAAATGTGATAGAAATATTTTGGTAAGGAAAAGATCTTACACTTTATTGTCTTCTCTTCTGACTCTCTTCTGTAGAGCTGCATGTGATAGCAGGAAATTGTTTTCTTTAATGTCTTTCTGTTTAAACTACTGGTACTTTAAAACTTTGGGGTGTGAAGTCACCAAAGGAGCAACCTTCAGGGACACGGCACATAGTTCTTGGCAGAGGTCAGTCCATGTGCTTCACACATATAGTTCTATTGAAGTTGATAAAACTATTTGTGTAGCCAAGGCAAGCAAGATTTGGCTCTCTTGAGACATAGCTTTTAATAGCAGAGGTTCACTAAGAAGCCATGATCCTGTTGTCCAGAAATGTCCTTCATAATAAAGAAGAGAATAGAAACAGAGGAAAGGTCTCGAGGAGCAGAATAGCTCCTAAAGTGTATGTTTTTCATGAAGTATCAATTTTTTATGAGGGTTTTTTCCATAGCATCCAGCTAGTCTAGATGAGGAGCATTCATGCAAATACAATCAGTAAGTTCACAGAAACTGCCTAAATAAATAAAACACGCACAGTTTTGCTTATTAAATACTGACTGTTTTTCAGCTTTACTTTAGCATATCAGGGAGCTTGAGTGTGCCTCTCCAAGTCAGGGGAAGGAAAATAATAGAGAGGATGGAAAGTGAGAAGTGGTAGAAGGCACAGATTTAGCTAATGATGACAGTAGGGGCTGACTGATTGCCATCTTGGAAATTACGGATACAAATATCCTTAAGTTTGTGCTGCAACTCTTCAAATTTATTGTAGACTCCTTGCTATTTTGGAGCATGGAGGAGGGACTGAAAGTTCTCTGGAGCCAGAAAGGAGTCTTGATGTTTGCATAATGCAAAAGATGGGTCTGGAATATGATACATTATTTACTATTTATTCCTGTTTCTCTGTAGAACTAACAAATGTTTGTTGCCCCTTCTAGCCGCCTTTAAATATTTTTAGTCCACAAATGACCAATGAAGGCATGAGGCAGCAACCTCTGTGAGCATATATTGCAGTAGCTAGTGCAGCTGTACCCAGAGGAGGAGGCATAATCAGCTCAAAATAGTTGACCAGACAGCTCCCACTTGGCAGGACAAGGTCTCCTGTCACATGGGGCAGATCAGTCCCCTGCCCACGCTGAGTCAGCTCTGCTCCATGGGACCCTAGCCAAGCACCTGGCAAGCAAGCGCAAAGAGACCACAGCTACGGGAGAGATCATCAAAGTGCAGTGGCTTGGTGTCCTTTATCAAGCTCCCAGATAATGCATGCAAATTCTGTAGGATGTGTGTGCAAACACATGCACGCATGCTCGAAGGTTAAAGCTCTCTTGTGCAGGGAGCAGCTTTCTGATGTGGTGGCAAGAGGAAGTGATGTGTGGAAAGTGTTAATTAAATGTCACATTTTGGAAAAATTACATGCCAGGTCATTGGGTTAAAATACTGGTGCTGTGTAAAACAGAAAACATGAGTCTTGCAATTATTTCTAGAAACATTATCTTTATAATTTGCTTATAGTTTTGTTGTTGCTGGAAGCCCCAGTCAGCAAACTACCCTATGCTAAGTGTGTTCATGAAGTACTTCAAAGCAGTCCTTTCTTTAAGGGGGGCTGGGTTTTTCTCTCTTCCAAATCCATATGTGAGAAGCCACAATTGTCTGTTCATTTATGCACTGTGCCTACACAAAAAGATAACGTGCCAGTACACAAGTGGCTGTATCTTGAGGTAATATTTATAAAAATTACATATTGAAAACTATTTTATCTGCTGTATATTTAAGTAAATACAAGATGGAGGTGGGAATTTGTTATAGGCCATTCAGTCCAGGAGAGAATGGGCTAAATGGCACTTTCCAGAGGGCTGGTTACTGTGGAAGGGGAGAGATGCTTGGTGTAAGCACCAGCCAGGCTGAAGGGCAGGATGTCTCCCCTTGTGCTGTGGGGTGCATGGAAGGGGATTCTGTGTGGGAGCAGAGGTGACAAGGCAGTGTCTGCTCAGGTGTTTTGAAATCCTTCAGTGCTGAGAAGTAATGCCCAGGACAGTTTGGGAAGCTGGTTCCAGCAGTCTCTGAAACAACACTGATTCTTAACAAATCTGTGAAAACTGGGAAGATTCCAAAGGCCTGTGGGACTCTTAGGCCCTTCTGGTGTTTAAAAAGAACTGAAAAACAACCCTTGAGCACAGGTCAGGTTGGCTTAATATTAGCTACAGGCTAACAGGGGCCAGCTTGTTTGGGACTCTGTATTAATTTAATGCTCCAAAGTATTAAAGGCTAAATATTAATTTCTACTTACTATGATTTAACCACTGGTAGATTTGTCAATTCTTTTTTTTTTTTCTTTCGATAGGGTTATGTGCTTTCATGATAAAAAAACAGCCTTTATGTAATATGCTTGGATTTCTCTAAATCGTTTGAACTATTCATGTGTCTTTTTGATTAAAAACAAAATCCAGAGACCTCACATTGTATTGAATTAACCTGTTAAGTGGATTTAAAAGTTGAGATTTTTGAAATGAATTTAGCATATACATATGAACCATGAGACCTATTTGTGTCTTCCCACAGCAATTGTTGACAGTGCAGGTTTTGTTGGTAGAGTTTGCTTATGGAAGTGCAAGCAAGTAGTGAGGACATCAACTTACAGAATGATGTAAATCACTTTTGTTCCCATTCAGCCAAAAGTAAGGTAATATGGCAAGAAACTAAGAGCCCTACTTACACAAATAGGGTAAGAAATGATGTATTTGTTAAATGGTAATATTAAACAAGCCAGTTTCAGCTATTACAACCAAGCCTAGCTTGAGCTATTATAAAAAATCTTCTCTAAACAATCCAGCAAGTGAAGCCTGCAGTGCAACCTGAAATGCAGGGAGAGAGGTGTTGATCTAGAAAAGGGATTACATCTGTACCATAGAGAAATGCAATAGTGTAGGGAACCATGAAAGTCAATTCTGACGTGCAGATGGTTCCATTTGTACTCCCTTCTCAGAGCAGCCACTGAATTGCAAAGGCTGCAGCAGCACAGGCAGCGGGGTCTCACAGGGGGCAGAAGTCAATGGCTGGCAGTCTGTAGAGGCTGATGAGGTCAGGATTGCTTCACAACCCCAGCACAGCTCCAAAGGCATGCTGACTAATAGGTACATGTTTTGTGAATAAAATATCTATGTGGGAGTGCAGAATTGTTATTGTACTGTTACTTAACTCAACAGACTGAGTGTCCATGGGTTGAACAGCTTCTTTTTGTGCACAAACTCTGGGGAAGGTGTTTAGAAAAGAGTTTCTCTTTTAAACTGCCATTTCTGAGGCCCTGATAGCTGTACTCAGCTTCTTGGAAGAGCAGCATCCTTTTTTCCCAGCTTTAATTCAACTTTTCCCCTCTTCCCCCATTTTCTCCCTCTCTTATGTGAGGGATTCTCAGCTTGCTGCCCTGGAACAAAATGGTCACAACTGTCTTGAATGTTTTCTTTTTTTTTGTAAATCTGCTGTCCTCATTTGCTGGGGACATTTGTGAAGGGGGTACATCAGCATCTGCTCCAGAACAGCTCCGTGTGCCAGTCAGCAGGGCAGTGGGGAGATGTCTGGCACACTCCTCCATCCCGCCCGCTTGCTTTGGCAGCTGGATGCCACCAGCAACAGCAGGGGGGCTTCAGCACATCAAAGAGTGCAAAGCCCTGCGTGCTGCTGGGCTGCCATGGCTGCAGTTGCAGCTCAGTGGGTACCTTGGTGGCAAATTACATTTTCCATTCCTGGACTCAATACAGACATAACAATTAAAATTTAAAAAAAGGAGAGCAAATTAAAAGAAGGATAATTGCACTCTTTTCATGACACCTGCATTGAGCATCGAAGTGCCGAGATGTGCAAATGCTGTGAGTCTGCACACCATTTGCAGGAATGAAGCTTTAGTCAATACCCTTCTATGAAATCATTAGAAAGAACAAACCAGGCTGTTAGGGGTGTGTCTTTATTAATTGAGCTGGAACTTTAGATTGGGAGAGAATGTGGCCGGCAGGTGCTGGTGGATGCTGATTGCCTTCAGCTATTAGTAATGACCCCAAGACATTTGCTAAATGTTACTTTGAGATACCTTAAATGAGTTGTCAGCTCTCAGTTGTCAGTGCTTTAAAATCTACTGAAGCAGTGACTCAGTGAGCAGAGCTGCCCACCTCAGCCAGGCTGGACTAGTCTGGAAGGGCACAGTGTGGGGTGACAGGAATGGTCCCAGGTATGGGATGTCTTCTAAATGACTACAGACTTCCAAGGTGAAGGTTCTTGATCTCAGAAAAAAACTACAGAAAGGAGATACAGACTCTACAAACTTGGAGCAGTATGAATAAAATAGACTGGAAACAAGTGCTTATTTTTGCTCATAATAAAGCTAAGATACCTCAAATGAAACTATCAGGTGGCAGTTTCAGGACCAAAGAGTATACTTCTTTTCCTACAAGAAATGTCTAAGCTTAACTACACTGTCAGACATATTTTGATGGGAATGTTAAAAGCAGAGCTGGTTTCAAAAAAGCAAAATCATGATGAAAAAATTGTTTGGGAGTTACTGAAAAGTCACTGCTGGCCCAGGAAGTCTCTTAGTCATAGATATCTAGAATTTGTCCAGGGGGGCTGCACTAGAGGAGCAAGCATCCTGCCCTCGGGAGAAAGAAATCATTCTCTTTTTTGAGGCCTCCCACTGACTTTAGTGAGATGATCATCATGACTAACGATTTACAAGCAAACTAGGTGATGCACAGATACTGGAGGTTGAAGAGCATGCACGTGAACAAAACACGTTTATGTTTTTGCCTTGTTGGCTGGGCTAGTACAAATGTCTTGCTCACTACAGGTGGCCTGAGAAAAGGCCCTCATTCTAGGAGGTGAGCACTTAACCACTGAAGGAAGAAAACAGAGTGTGACACCAGAGAAAGTTGGTACAGTGGTTCTTTTTTTAATATCAATTTTTTTTTTGTTCTGTCTGCATACTCCGAGAGGAATATTTTCTCCCCTGTTGTGGAGCTGTATTAGTTTTTCAACAAAAGGCACAAGGGGCCTGACGACGCACAGATAAAATCATACTGAGCTGTGCTTCCTGGAATGTGGCACATCAAACAGGCCTTTGTTGGGTGGTTAAAGAGCCTGTTTCGTTTAGATGCTATTGAGACAGAACACATTGTTTTCACAGACCCTGGGAATTATGCCCATAAAATGCATTCAGCAGTTACATTTATGAGCTCAATTCAGCACTGCTACGGTGTTGTCTGGGGACCTTCAAAGACCAGACATGAAAGCAGGGCCGTAATCCTCACGCTGAATCTCATCTGTTGTGCTGGGCTGTCTCTTGGTGCAGCACATCCAGCACTGTGCAGAGAGGGTGGGCAGGGGTCCAAGAAGCCCCTTTGCCCCTTGCTGCCGAAGGGAGGCAGCTTGTGCTTTGTCTGGCTTTGTTTGTGGGGGCTTCTAGGGGCGGTGGGTTGTGCTGGTCACCCATCAAGGGGAGAGGCTGCTGTGGTGGAGAAGGGTTGAGGCTGTGGCTCCCTGAACAGGGCAAGTTGATCTGGAAGGTACCAGCCAGGATTGCAGCCCCCCGTTTGGTGCTCCAGGCACAGTGCCCGGGACCTGCAGCTGAAGACAGCAGCTCCTTCCAAGAGCTGCCAGCGTGGCAGGGCTCAGCACTGCAGCCTCCAAGGCTTCTCTTGAGCTGGCTGTGTGTCTTGTTGGGTGGATGTGATTGACCTGACCAACAGGGCCAGTTGCTGGGCAGGAGACAGAGGAGGAAAGAGCTCAATCTTTTATTTAACTCAGAGTAGACTTTTTCTTTATGGATGGTATTTTCCATATAAATTCTCCGTGTCTTCACTGCCTTCTTCCCTAGCCTGTGGTGGGGTGTGTTTGAGGGTACCAATTAGTTAATATTTCTATATATTACTTTGCAACAATATTTACTGTGTTCTAATATAAGAGTTCTGCAGCGTGAGGTAAGTACTGTATAGTGTTGCACATGTTCTGTGTAACACTGTTAAGTCCTTCCCCCGGTACTTTTTCTACTGGCTGTGCTGAAATGAGGGCCACAGATCAGAGTGCTATGCAGAATTGCTTTTATATTCCTTAGTGCTAATTCCAAAAAAATGCAATAACAATATTTGGCAGTTTTAGGGAAGGACTGTCTAATCTGTTGATAAATACTGATAAGGTGTTTTGTGAGTATTAATATGTAGGAAGACAACTTAAATACAGATGAGCAATTTCTAAAACTTCTAGAGAAATTCTGTGGCTTTTGTGGGGTAAAGTGTCCCCTGATATTCCTTCAGGGATGTTGCTGATTCTTAGGTGCAGGTATGCACCATCCAGAATTGCATGTATTTTAGCTCACACATCAGTTTCCTGCTTTACCGTGTGACTGTAGGATTGCACTGCTGACACAAGAGAGTGAGTGTGTGGAAATGTTTGGTTTGGGGCTTAGAACACCCTCTGCGGGAGGAGTTTGGGTTTGGACACGATTTAAGCCACACATGGAATTGCACCTTCTGCCTCTACAGTGTGACCACTTCTGTCAGGTACCACCAGCTGCTCAGAGCCTGGGGAGAGCCTGGAGAAGCTTTGAAGTTGAGAGCGCCACAGGCCTCTGAAATTAATTGACTTGCTCCTAGGTTAGAAGTGAAATAGAAAAATAGCAGTATGTGCTGATGTATTTCTCAGGTGATTTTGACTACATGAGTCTGTATATCTATGTAAGATATAGATGTACAAACCCTTTGCTGTATTGAATTTGCTGTATTGCGGCTGTTGGTGGCATGTGATTATTTTAGTTGTAGTTTGGATATTTTTTGACTGGCAAAACTGTTCAAAGAAAAAAAGTTTAGCTGGAATGGAGCTATACTTCCAAAGAAAAAACATAAAGTTATCTTGTTCCTGGCATAGCTTTCTCCATTACCTGAACTGGTACAATCTACTCTATTTGTTTTCAGCTGTACACTGTATCTTCAGCCAGCACTGTTTACGGTGCCACTACCCAGACCTACTGTACTCAAAATATAAGTTTTCCTTATCTCTGTGTCTGTACAGTCTGCCCACGTGATTTGACTGAAGCTCATGTCTTCCTGCTTATGTTTTGTTTCTTTCTTGGGACTGTTTTTGGGTTTGTGGGAATTTTTTTCTTTGTGTGGGTTTTTTTGTTTGTTGGGTTTTTTGTTGTTTTGTTTGGGTGTCTTTTTGGTTGTTTTTTCTTTGTCTTAGCCAGTCAATATAGCATAAAACTTTAGGGTTTCAAATCTGTTCAGCCAATTCTTTTAGCAGCGTACGCTCTCGGCAGGGTGAGTGCTCTTTGGGCTCTGACACCTGGAGAAGCGATGTGTCAGGGCATGGTTTTTCTCCAAGGTGTTGGCTATGAAAGGCTGCAGCCTGGAAAGGGAACATCCTCTTGTGAACACTGAGGATTTAGTGTCAGTGGTCCAGCAAAAAGCAGAGACTTCTCTGAAGGCCACACTCTGGAGCACAAGGTATATGTGTCATATGGTACAGAGATTCAGCCTCTGTGCTCAGAAACAGACACTCGAGAAGGAAATGAGTTGGCCAGGATTTGAAGATGAGTGTTGGATGAATGTGGTGTTTGGCATAGTGCACCCTGTGCTCTCCAGCATGACCTGCAGTTCTGGCGGGCTCTTCTGAGTCATGGCAGGAAGAGATCTCCTGGAGAGAGGGTGAGTGGCACTTCATGAAAATCACGCCTCCCTTCAGGGTGTGGCAGGGAGAGTATCTTGAAATAAAAGGCAAACTTGCCCATCACTTTTGAAGTTTAGGAATTTAATCAGTTTATATTAATTTGGACCCACTTCTTAAAATGTTTAAACATGTGCATAAATATATTGTTATGAGAAGCCTTAAAGCTAAAACTAGGCACAGTGTTTTGTAGTGCTAATTGGTGAATGATAGCACGGAAGGGCTGTGCTTTGTCACTGGGGCACATCTTAATTCTGGTTTTACAGTAGAGTCCCCTTCCTTTCCTGCTGGTCAACTTACTTTCTGCAGACAGTGAGAGAAAAATACTTCCTTCCCCCAAGTGATGTGAAAGTCTGATGGACGACCTTCCTTACACAGAAATCCTGTAAAACGACCAGCTCCAAAATACTTTGAAATTTTGCAGACTCTTTTTTACCTGTGGCTACTACCAGTGCTTTTGTCTGTCTGCTTGTTTTAAGCTGGGAAGTAAAAGGCCATTTAGTAAGATAGGATCTTCTGAACCATAGCCAGTAAGTACTTGGGAAAAGGAGTGATGAAGTCTATAAAATTCCATCACTGAAAACAGTGATGGACTATATTTACCACCAAAGCTGTACTGGATGAAACAGATTAAAAATCAGGTTAGTAACTTGCTTTCCAGTGGACCTTGCTGGCAGAATTCTTGCTTGTTTGTGGTTTTTGTTTCAGTACCGTACTCAGATTTAGTGTTGTTTCACATTAAATGTATAATTTTAGATCTGCTCAGCTGTTTATCATGTCCTTTCAGCTAATAGAAACAAAATGAGTCATCTTTATTTTAGCAATGCTTTCTGAGATTTAGCTAATGAGATTTCCAGGTAGATAATTCTTGGATTAGTTACCAGTGTTTGCAAACTCCAGACCTGGATTGGGTACTTGAGAAGGTGATGAGAGCAAAGTGGAAAAACAGTGTACTAAAAGGTAGATTAAACAGCTCAGTATGTTTTGCAACATGTGCATAAAATGGTCTGGAAAAATGTTGGCACTGCCCAGCAAATCATCCTATGGATAAGGAGGCTCTGTGTAACTGGAATTCACCACCTCTGCAGTTACTCAATATGGTACTTTTGTTTCTTATATACTTTTACTCTTTCTTTCAGAAGGAATCTCACCTTTTTGGTTTTTTAACCTTATATTTTATGTTGATTCATGTTGCTTCAATACTTTACTGTCTCCTGTGATACTACTGATAGTGCAAGCGTTAATCTGGTGGCTTTGGATAAACAAATTCATTTGTCTCTGGCTTGGTTGATTTATCTATAGGAGAAGTTAATCATGTTTCTCAGTGATGAGGTGTAGCTTACTTGAAAGAGCTCTCTTGGAGGGATCACCACAGGTTTACTTCACCTGTGAGTGGAATGTGGACTTCTGGAGCAGAATGAGATGACAACGTACGCACAAAACCTCCAAGGTTTGTTGGGGGAAAGTGAGAGGTGGACCGCATTCTGATTTGTTTTGCTGGAGGATCTGGAATTGCCTAAATAGATGATGACGCCTGGTGCCTGCATGCAAGAGACTTTTTTAATTAAAAAAAGAATCTATTAGCATAGGGATGCCAGAAGAAAGCAAAGTTATTTTTAAAGCTTCCTTTCATACAGAAACTATTTTTGAAATGCTAATGGTGGTATGTTTGCTGCTGTATCATAAGCAAAATTTGCAAATGTTTAAATGGTATCCTATTTTGACACTTGGCAACGTCCGCTCAAATTCTGCTGACATGTTTTTACAGCTTGTTACTACATGCATTGAAGCTCCAGCCTGGAGAAATACTTTGCATCGTGAATGCCCAGGCATTTAGTATATGCAGTGTCTCTTCACAGCCCAACAGAAGGGTTCAGTGGTCACTGATGGAAGGTGCCTGTGGTCTGCAGTTGTAGCAGAGGACTGTTGGGCTTTGCCCTGTGCCGTTTGTTCAGAGAGCAATTAAAATGCTTTCAGTTGTATTTTAGCCCGGAAGAAGATGTTTCAAAAGTTGTAGTGATTATTTTAAGGGGTTTTTGTGCTTTGCTGATTCTGAGCAGAGTACAGAAACCACTTTGAACCAGAACCACCTAATTCCCTGGGGACTCAGACATGCCTTGCAGTGGGTTGTTCTGCACAGTGGTGACTTCAGCCCCAGGGCATAAGAAGTCCTCAAAAGGGATTTTATTTTGTTGCCTGTTTTAGGGTCTTTATTGGAGAGTCTTCTCCTGGAAAAACCAGCAAGTTTTTGGCCTCTGTGGAGCTTTTCAGATTTTCTCCTGCTTCACTCAGTAAGTCAGAGGCTATTTCTGGGGAAGCACTAACTTTAGGAGAGCAAGCAGTCCACTGAATCTCAAAATGCTGAGTGCACAAGTAGTTTATTGAGTTAGAACTTAAATGGCCCTGACTTGGAAACCAAGGTACATTGACTCTTATCTGTAGTTGCTGTAGTCTGCTGATTTTGAATTTGTACAGCTGCGGCTTCTATTTGAATGGCAAGAAAATTGTGAGACCTTTCAGCATCCTATCAGCCTCTGAACACTGGCACAGGAATATGTCTTTTCTTTTGAACTGCCCTAGTAATTTTTTTGACATTACCACCAGCATTTAAGGCTTTCTCTCCATGAAGATGTGCAGACAGATGTGTCATAAGGTACTTCATATTCTCTCAGCTCTCACAGCCTTCTCCCATACTCAGGAGATGAAGTTTTGGGAAGAAGAGAAGAAGTGCAGCTAAAAATTAAGATAATTGGATGATAACAGTAAGGCAGTCTCTAGTTCAGTTTCGCTTTGCATCAGAGTTACCCTAAGGAGGAATCTGGCCTGATCTGTCTAATACCAACGGGAAGCTTTTCCTCGAGGTCAGGGACCTTGGGGACCAATTTTGCCGTGCGTATCACTCATGAATGGTGCGAGCACTTCCAGTGAACAGAGATCTACCTGGGCCGCAGTTCTGCCTTTACTGACAACTCGGGTATCTGCCATCTTTGGCTGTCGTTGGGCTCTGCCAGTTAATTCAGAAAAGCTTGTGCATGGAGCTGAGGAATGACATGGTGATGGGCAACCTGAGTGGCTTTTGCAGAACCTCTTTGCATGACTCAGCTGACAGAGCAGTGCTGCAGTTACAGGGGCTTTTATTGTATAGACCAGTTGGGTTGTATTCATATCCTTTAAGGAGCAGCTGGTGAATGCATCTTGTATCTGCCCCAGGGATCTGGGCTGCAGGGTGTTTGTATCCCATCCATGGGTCTTTCCAGCTCCCCTTTCACTGGTAGCAGCTTAAAACTCTGACATGTTTTCCTGGGCAGTTCTTTTGGATATAAGCAATTGCTGAGCATTTTGCAGACATCAAAACCTCAAGCAGGTGAGAAGAATGGTCTGAGCATTCATTATTTGAGGTTGAAAAGGACCCAGAGGAGATTTTTTAAGTTAAGCTGTGGTCCCTTCTGTGAAATCCCGTGAGAGCCAGGCTGTGTAACTGTAGGCCAATGGACGTGGGAAAGGCAGAGGAGTATTGAGAGGCATGGATAGAAGAACAAAGGGAATTAAGTGCTTGCTGGTGTGTATCTCCTAATGATCTAGTGTAAGATCTAAGGAAAAGGGTGGTACAAATAATGTGATGGAGAGGAAAGGAAGATTAAAAAACCTATTAAGCTTTTGTTGTAATGATAGTGCTATGTGGAAAATGAAAAGTTTCTTATCTTCTTACTTAGTTAAAATATGTAATTGTTCAAAATTCACACCACCACTAGAAGGTGAGTCATGAGATAATTGCAGCTGATCCGCAGGATAGGTAACATTTTAATAGAAGCAAAGGATCCTGACATCCTTTAAAAATGCTGCTTTCCAAAATACTGAAATGTACAACATGTACGTTCTGGCTGGCTTTCTGCATGTAATAAGGAATAGGTACTCTTCATAGAAACATGTGTGGGCCATCAAAAGGCAGCTGTCCTTTGGCACTGCATCTCCCTATGAGGGCTCCCTGCTGCGAGTGGGAGCAGTGCTGTTCTCCCAAAGAGCAAGGGGCAGGGAGCAGCAAAAAAAAAAAAGGAGCAACAATTTCACTTGAATCTGCTTGTTCTGAGAAGCTTTTACTGCTCTCATGCTAAAATAAAAATAGCTTCCTCTTCTACTGAGCACAGTAGCATCTGCCTGCCGCAGGCAGACAGCGCCAGGGTCCAAATTATTGTGAATGCTCATTTGTTGGGCTGGAAGAATAACTAAAAATGTTCTTCATGTACATAATGTAGATATGGAGTAATGCTTGTGGCTGATCAGGAGAGCGGCAGGACAGCTTGGGATGACAGTTTGAAAAATGTGGCTTTGTGTTGGGGTTTACTGAGGTTCTGGGGCCAAGCTCTGTTTGTAATACACTGCAAAGTGAAAAGCTCAGGAAAAGATGAATGTAAAGGATTCAGCATCAGGACACTTTGTCAGTGATTAATGGAACTTGGCTACTTTTGCTGCTTGGCAGTTTTACCTCTTCGCGGTGCCTGTTACCCTGTGGGCCATCTGTAATCACACTGGCTGTGGCTGTTTGGACCCACAGCACAAACCAGGACAGAGCAAACCATTCTGGTGTCCTGCTGCTGGCTCAGATTTTTAATCAAGTACATTACATATCCACTGTGACAAAGAAGCAGACATTTTCAGGTTTTTTAAAATAATGTAAAAAGGGCTGGATTTGGAGGTACAACATCCTTTTGGACTGTTACAAATTACTGTTGTTATCTTGGATAAAATGAATTTTGGAGTTAATCCCTCTGAAGGACACCATTTATTTGTCGTTATCCTGAACCTTGCTTCAATTTTAGCCTGGCGTCAGTCCTAGTGTAAATAAGGGGAGCTGCAGTGGCTTCGTTGCAGATGGACACATCTCCAGGCTGGGCTGTTGGGAGGGTGCAGGCTCACTGTGCCACAGGACCAGCTTTCCCTTGCTTCTGGAAGGGGAGGAGCAGCAGTGGCTGTGAGCTGACTGGGAGGCTTAGGATGGAGCAGCAAGGAGCCTGACAGGAGCAACCATCAGCAGGAGCCACAACAGCATTATCTCTCTGGATTTTATTTTCCTGGGGGATAGGGATTCCCCAGTGCTGATGACAGGGTAGTCCTGTGTTTCACGTCCCTTCTTGCTCCTGGGGGCATTCCTGAATTTTTTAATTCTCATTTAGGAATTGGATTTCCGTGATCCTCGTGGATCCCTTCCAACTCAGGATATTCTATGATTCAGCCTTTGCCAGTCATGACTCTTACGTACAGATGAAGCCTGATTTTGCCATCACTTCTTGACAAACCTTTCCAGGTCAAAAAAGAATCATTCTTTTCTCAAGATTTCTGGCCTTGGTTACCCACAGTGGCCGCATGTGCAAGACCAGTCAGATTTTGCACTCCCGCCTGAAACGAAGCAGTGGCTTTAGAGGCACGCCTCTGTGGAAACAGCTGTATTTATGCTAGGCGAGAACACTTCCTCCTTGCCGGCTCCTCCCAGCAGAGCTCTCTGCAGCCCTGCCAGCCTTTTGTGGACGAGGAGTGGCGGCCGCCGGCAGACTGCCAGGCAGACTCCCCGTGCTGCCTCCAGAGGCTGCCTGGGGATGCTCCTGCTGCCCCTGGGGAGAGGAGGGTGGCTGGGAACCAAATCGGCCACTGATGATTGTTCCTGATGTGTGCCAGAGTAAGTCGCCCTGCAAATATGGGGCTGCATGATTTCCATGGCTTTCAAAACCTAGCAGTTCCTCCAGACTGCAGAAAATGTGCATAATAAAGAAAACCAGAGGAGAAAAACTAACTGCCTGCCGTGCTAGCTTGAAAGATGGTTCATCAGTCATGCCTCCTTTAAGATAGCACCTGGAATTGGAGAGATCAGGCACCCACATCTGCCAAAATACCTCACCCTCAGCTGGGAGATGAAAACAATCAGGATTTCATCGTCCCAGCCATACACCTGAGTTCTGTCCAGATGGTGCACCCAGACAGCTGCATTAAAGGGCGTTACAGTCCTTTAGGGGAAGTTTGTCTTTCACACACATCCCGTGTCTCTGCTTACTTGCTTCTCTTACTTACATTTTTGCATTCTTGTTATTTCAGATTTATAATGACAAGCTTTAAATAGCGCATCACATAATTAGCTCTGAATGCATAATTTAACTCCATTGCCATGAGTATGGGAAAGTGCCTTGCCCTTGCTTAATGTAACAGGTGAAGTGCAATGTATTAAACTTAGCATGGTAAAATAGATGTCTTTGTCTTAGAGCAAGTCCATATGAATGTTGGTTAGAGCTTGTTTGCCACTTGCCAATTTGTACCATACTGGTTATCATTGATTTTGCTAGAAGTGTTTCTGTACAGAAAGATCAAAGCTCCGGTTAGGGCTCGGTGGTTCCAGTTTCACTGCCAGTAGTGGTCTGCATGGCAATAATAGCATTCACAGGTGTTTCAGCATCCATAAATTACAGAGAAGCATCATGCAGTATTGAGTGGTTTGTCCAAGAGTGGGTGCTGGCATAGTGTGAATGTGTGCTCTGTGTCTGCCTGGGGCTCTGGTGTGGTGGAGCCCAAATGTGGTGCTGCAGGCTCTACTGATAGAGTAGGGAGCAGCTTAGCAATATTTTCATTCCGTCACCCCGGTGAAGACTTCCTGTAGCATCATTTGTTTTGGGATTAAAGTGTTACTGTTCAGTGATACGAGACATTAAGAAAATAATCCTGTGTTTTGTTTCTAAGCTGATTAAAAATGTGGGGGAGAGGATATTCCTTTCTGGGTTTGGCAGTTCCAGAAATGACCAGATTCACATCTTCATGACTTTCATGTTGTCTCTGAGGTTTGGTTGGTTCAAGCAATTGAGAGCAATAAAAATGGTGCCAGGCTGTAAGTCTGTCTGAATTTGATAGGTGTGCTTTTCAGCCACGGTGGCACATGTCTCCCTTCTGAAGAGGTGTGTAGCTATTGCACAATGTAGTGGTGCACTCAAGCTTTTTCAAGCCAGGTTGCTTTATTTTTGCTCCTAAAGCTCTGGGTATGATAGGTCCTCTTGACTGTTCTACCAGCTTAGTGGTGCCAGATTTTAATTTGCTCCCAGTTGAGCTAAAAGCTTTCCTGACCTCAGTGAGAAGAGGATTCTGTTCTGTACAGCTTTGCATTTCAGTGAGGTAAGTACTGTGTTGAGACACTTGCAGACCATATAAATCCTATCACTTTCTGAATAAACAATATGCTGGCTCTTTTATTCAGGGCCAGAGTAGTTGAAATAGCATTTATTGTATTTACAAAGGAGCTCCGTTGTCTTTGTCAGCAAACAGGTTACCATTAACTGCTCTAGACAGCAATTTTCTCATTAGGTGTTTTAATGAACACAGAAAGGTTTAAATTTCTTCTTATTTCCAACTTCTTTGTGGTAAACATAGCTTCTGTATGTGCAGGAACCATGGCTTCCAGAGCAGGTCTTGGTTCTGAATGTGGGCTGCATTAATGAGTGTAGGAATTACAATACCAAACTCATCAGTTCAACTAAAATGCCATGCAGACAAAGGGAAAAGGTCTTTATTTCTAAAGCCTTTTTTTTCCCCCCAGAAAGAGAACTTATGTAGCAAAGAGTTGCCATAGGGATTTTTGGTTAACAGAGTAATTACACTATTAGAACAGAGTGGGCAGCAGCTTTGCTGCCATGCTGGAAAACAGATTGTTGCTTCACTGTGCTTATGGAAGAGATCTGGGGATGTGCTTTGGGTCATAGGAAAGATCCCTTCCTGTTGTTATTTTCATAAGTGAAGCTCCTTACCTGTCTCTGATACTTCTTTTTTTTTAATATCTTCCTTCTTTTCCATATTCAGTTTTTCGTCATCTTCCATACTGAGGGTGAAACAAAAGGAGAAATTTCTGTGGTACAAATTAATGGAAATACTGTAAATTTTGAGCTTTTTTTTTAAAAAATAAACTGCTGCTTTCCAACCCTTTGGTATTTTCCATGTCTCTGATACTGACAGAGGTGTTGGACTTCCCCAAGTGACAGCCCCAGAAGGAGCTATGGAGGGAACCTCCACAGCATTATTCCTTCACCTGCAGTTTATTGTTTGGTAACCTGGAGATTCTTGTGTATTTTAATTCAGTTAGTGGCTGGTTGTCCTTTCCCCTTGCTCACTCTCCCTTTACTGCAGCCCTTCAGTGGCAAGGTTGTTCCTCTGGTGTCACTGTGATTCTCTTTCCACTCTTCCAGTTTTGCCTTCACTTCTCTCACTGCTGCTCCTTCACCTCTCTCCCACCACTCTAGGCCCTGGGTGCTGCTGGGGTGGATGTGGGAGAGTGGAGGTGCAGTGTTAGGTACCTGATGTGCTTACCTGCTCTAGCAGGGAGTGGAATATTGTGACCCAGTGGAACCTGTTGAGAACCTGTGTTTCTCACTTCATCCAATGCATATGGAAAAATGCCCAAGAAAGTGCCCTGAAGATTATTTTCTTCAACCTGTACACAGTATCTGTTAATCTGTTTTTTCAGGTAAAACTTAAGCTATATTGTGTTGCCCAGAAAGTAACTCCCATATTCTGTGCCAGTTGGTCCTAGTACAGTCTCCATTTGTGGCCTGATGCTCCAGCACTGCTCTCTGTGCTGCACCCTGCAATGGGACTAGTGATGTTTAATTATTTCAGTTCTCCCACCTGAAACACAAGTACTCTTTCTTAATCTTTGTTTGAACACCTCAGTGCCTCATGCAACTCACTCTTAATCAGCCAGCTTCTTTCAGTTACTCTTAATCCAACTCAAATGCTTTTGTACACTGCAATTTCACTTAATTTCTGCAGGAGATGAACAGTTTGCCCTTATTACTTGTCAGCTGAGTAAACTGAAAAGATAGATCACATCGACTCTGAGCTCCTCTGAGGGCTTCCCTTGCCTTTGGTATAGCATCCAGCGTGTCGTGGGTTGTAGGCGAATGTGTGGCCTTTTTGCTGCTGCTGTCTGTGAATGAAGCACAGTAGCTATTCATTTTCAGAGTATTTCTAGGTTAGGTTCAATTTTCAGTCACTTACATGCTCAGTGTATCTGACCTAGCATATTTGTTGGCTGTTCTCAAAGGTTTGGTTCAGATGTTTTTCAAGATACTCAAAATTCTTTTCAATATCTCTGGATTCTTGCCCTATTTTAAGATGTCTATGCTCTGCTTTTACCCTGATAGAGGGAAACCAATTTTCACAGCTTCTGCTACGTAGCTGTCAGTTTTGGTATCTGAGAGGCGTGGGGGTTGCTGTACTGTGAGGGGTGACTCCCACTATTTCAAAATGATGACAGGGAGAATTTAGGAATGCTGAAAGAAGCAAAGACATATTGGCAGTCTTTCCTCTGGCAAAAATTAGAAACCAGTCTGCTGGCATTTCAGAAATGTCAGCTTCATGTTACAACCAGAACACGTTTTTTTTTTCCTTTTGTGTATGCTGAAAACCAGATATTTAACCTCAAATGAAATTTGGAAGAACTTCCTTACTCGAGCATCAGTCACCATGTTATCTCAGATAAGGCTTGTAAATCAGAAGAAATGTTTTATGCCAGAGTGTAATACCTTCAGTTTCATGGGTGTTTGGCCATGGGATGCACAAATTTTGAATCGTTCTGTAGTCTTAGGTATGTGAGCAGATTATGAAGTCAAATTTAATCTTGGCTGAAACAAACAGTTTTTTAAAACAAATTCTCAAGTGTTGTGTGAGTTTGGTAAACCACTTTAAAAGGAGTCTTAGAACATGAAAATGTGAATAAGTGACCTGATTTTTTAAGGCTTCAAGTATTTGCAGCACCAGCTGTAGTCCATGGTTTTAATATGGGGATATAACATGGACTAAGATGTATCGCTTTGGCTTTCCAAATGTGAAAATATCTATCTTAACTTTTCCCCCTACATTTGTGTAAAACCAAAGCAAAAATTAACTAATACTGATATTTGTGTTGTTTGGGTTTTTTTTTTTTTACCCCCGAAGCTGTAATATTCTGTGTAATGAACTACCAACTTACCTACATATAAGTTCTGCAGAAGGAGAGTTAGGCAAGTCTTTGTGGTCAACACTGTGGCTTTCCTTGTTAACTGAAACACGGGGTTTATTCATTCCTATTTTTTAATGGCTGGGGTTGACAGATTAATTTCCTGTCAGAAGGTCATCTGAATGAACACAGGAGAAAAAGCTTTTTCAAGACTTCTTTTCCTCTGCCTGTGTGTTAATTTGTTTCAGAAGCAGCCCAGTAATAGACTCAGACTGAGTGTTCTCCTCATCCCCTGAAGACACAGGTTGCAGCTGTCCAGGATGTCCCATCCATATTGGGGGGTGTGGCTGGCAGGATATTGGTGGTATTCCTGAAGACATCATGTGCCCAGAGCTGCACTTCCCTCGTGTTCATTCTGTGTGCTGCCATGTCCGTGTTTGCCTGCATCCCTCCCTGGCAGCTGGTGCTTATGCCCATTTATCTTTATTTCATAGCAAATGTGTGGCTCATTTTACACAAATCTTTCCTATCCATCCGTGAGCCTCCCAGGATGTTCCTAAGGATCCAAACTGGAAAAAAAAAGACCATGCAAAATAAGCGGCATTTGGCTAATGAACACCTCCGTGCAAGATTTTACACCAAGCACATTTCCCTGAAAATAGTCTATTTGGCAAGCAGTGAAATTCTTGGAAAGAAATACTAATGATGTACTAAGCAGAGGAAGGTCTGTGTGTGCTTGTGATTTGGAAAAGTGAGAACAGTCTTTCTAAATCTTCATTTCCTGGGAAATTAAAAACATTTTAATGCTTCACAACTTGAGCTCAAGCAGAATTTAAGTAGGGGAATGTGTTTCAGAGTCAGCAGTGGTGAGAAGGAATAAGACAGCAGGAAAGCTGAATCTGTGAAGTGTAGTTGTGAGCAAGTGGTGGTGTGAAGAGTAGATGCCAACCTTGTTAGCACAAGGAAAAGCTTTTGTCTCTCATTTCTACAGGCATGTCCTGTAAGGCACTTGCCATGAGCAGGAGGAACCTGCAGCATTAAGAGTATGCAGAGAGACTGTTCTCTAAACTAAAATGGAGGGAGAGCATACTAGAGGAGTAGGGAGGAAAAAGCCCAAACTAAGTTCAACTGAAGTGTTCCCCCCCAAAAAAGGAGGCTAGTGGGGAAAGTTCACTTTAAACACTGAACATTTGGAAAATGATCCTCTGGATTGAGTATGGTGACATCTTGCAGTGTAGATGTTGACAAGAATTAGGTAAAATAATTCTTATAGCTTACACTACTTGGAAGGAGAAGGTTCTGATTGATTTGGTATCTCTGTTGTCTGCCATATGGGTGTGGAGTGGCAGGACATGAATACAGTGCAAGATTCAGGTGTCTGGGTGACCTTGGCCTGCATCCTGCTGAGCCAGCATCACGAGAGGAAGGGTAGCAGCAGCACCCTGCCCAAGTGGCAGCCCCCACGGTCAGGACATGGTGCTTCCCTGCTGAGAGAGTGGGAGAAGGGGTCACTTTCCATGCAGCTGGAGGAGCAATGGGAGTGAGCTGAGCTCTGGAGGGAACTGTGGTTTCTTTTCCTTCTGGCTCCTAAGGTTTCTTTGACCTGGGGGCTGAAGATACACATAGGAGAGGAAAATGTGATTCTAAGCAGAAATCCCTCGAATCTTTAATTTCCATGAGATATTGAGGAAGGGTCAGAGGTTCTGGGAAGAAATGTCCAGTATTTTGATCAGTGAATGAAATACAATTTATTTGTGGGCTTTTATTTCATTTCCTGGTTTTGAGATTACTAGGGTATTTGCAATAAGGAGATGCATATTCCAGCTCAGTTTGTGACTTCAGACCTTTGGTGCTGGAGGTATACTCTGTTTACAGAACTGCAGTTGACCTTTTTTGAATAAACTAAAAGCACTGGAAATGTATTAGTGGCTTGCAGAGTTCAGGATGTCCCATCTAGAACATGCACTCACTTGAATAGCCTAACAATCACAGTAATTGAAGTTGTTTTTCAGCTTTCAGTGGTAGACATGTTCTTTATGGAAGAGTTTTTGAGGGAAGCTGGACCTACAGGATCTGCTATTGCAACAAAAACCCAACCAAAAACTCAGCAAGGCAGTACTTGCAAAGTTGATGCATTGCACCTGAATGTCCCAGTGTTGAAGTGGTTGTGGGCAGGCGTCAGTTTTGCATCCTCCTGTTGGTCTCCGTGTAGGTGTCTTGGACCTGCAGCTCTCAGCTGTGGGCTGAGACCACTCTTCTCACAAGGCCTTTTCCAAGGAAATGCAGTGGGCTAGACACAGTCTGGAGGCTCTGAGTGAGGAAAAGCTTCTGGTCCTGCTAACCAAAGTAGTCCCTTGGGCAGGGTGGGCAGTGGCCCATGGGAAGCTGCAGGGCCACGATGGGGTGCTGGTGGCTCCCATCCAGCAGTGAGTGCTGCCCTGGCTGCAGGAGCAATGGGCAGTGCTCCTGCCATGAGCCCAGGTTCACTGAGTGCCCTCAGGTCTCCCTTTCCCCAGTCCCGGGTGGCGCTTGAGGTAGCAGGCTTGTGTTTGACATTGGATCCTTGGGTTTTTTTCTTTCAGTCAAGTCCTACTAATGAAATTTGTCAGTGAAGTCTTCCCTTGGTACCCTTTTCTTCAACAGCCTATGTCAGAAACTAATTTGTGATAAAGAAAACTTCCTGTTTTGCTTGATGTTGTCTTGCCGAGTCTCGTGTTCCCTCCGCACTGGCAGAGGTACATAAAACTGTCCAATTTGAAAAGCATTCAGAAAGTGAACTTTAGGTTTCTGTAGCTGAAATGATCTCTTTAGCAGATTACCAAATGTCTCGGTTTGAGACAAATTATGAGGAAATGTAAGTTCATTGCGATACTGAGTCCCATCCCTTAGATGTTTCTAGATTAAAAAATAGATTTGTACTGAGTTGTAGAAACATCAGTAAGTAGCCTGACCAGAATTATTTGTTAGAAGAATGAGTGATGGATTTTATTTTGATAGAGGGAAAACAAGTAATTATGCTGAAATTTGACTGTCTTGGGCTTTCTGAAGCTAGTGCCGCCCTCATACCTTGGTTTGGTTTTGTTGGGAGTTTTCTGTTGTTTCTTTGGGGGATTTTTTAGCAAAACTCCTGAGAGTTAGATGTGAGAAGAATAATTCTCCCTCAGTTTTGAAATAAAGGACTTGAAGACATATTTTTAACTGATTTTTTTCCACTCTACAAATATTTTTGTTGTACTCCAGTCTGTTGAAATCAGCAGAACTATGAAGATTTGCATCAACTTGGAGACAGAACATTTTCTTGATGCATTTTTAATTCCAAACTCTTACAAGTATATGTACTTTTTTAATAGAAAGAAACCTTTCATTTCAAGGTATGTGCAAAGACTTTTTGTGGACAGTTAAATAATCTAAAGTCATCTGGAATTTCTTTCCTTGTGACATTTTACTTAACTTTCCACATTTTGGAGAAAAATGTGTTGCCTTCAGATGAACAGTCTCTTTTTACTCCCATCAAATTCTGTGTGGAAGTGTGAGTATATATAATTAGAGACTTGGGGACAGGCTGTGAAATGGAAGATGAGAGAGCAAGACTTCACCATTTCTGAAATCATCTCAGTGTCATCCACTAATGAAAGTGACCTTCTTGTACCCGGAACATTGTGTGGCTATGAGAGCACTGCAGCATCTCCAGACAAGCATGAGGCAGAGGGAGCTTAAGGCAAAGCTTTTGGCTCTCACAGGAGTGGAGTCCTGAAAGATGCACAATTTGGGAGGTGCTATGGCTGGTTTCAATGAATCTGAAGCATATAAAGTGTATTAAAAACACTGTGGCTCTTTCCAGAAGGTGCAGCTGAATTAAGTGCATGCCAGAAGACCATAGTGTTAGGCAGAGCTTAGTGTAAAGCAGACCATTATTATTGTGGGATGAGACCAAATATATTGTCACACCTGTGCAGCTCAACAGAAGTTACTTTTAAATAAAAGTATGTTTGTCTGCAAATTGTGTTGATTTTCATTTCAAAACAGCAGCAATATGCTTAACAGACTAAGTAAAATGTGAATAGTCACTTGACAGATGAGAAAGGCTCTTTGGTCTTTTTATTTGTTCCCACAGGCTCATGTTGAAAGCTTATGCTTTCTGTTGTACACAATTTTGATATAGGTTTTAATAACCTGACCTGAGGCCTCAGATGTTGTACTTAACTGTCAAGTAGTAGAAGCCTGAATCAGACTGAGAGATTAAAGTTTCTATACAGGGAACAAAGCTCAGACTTACTATCGGGACTGAACTTAGAGTAAATGCAACCCCCGGTATAAGAATGTTGAGGCATTGTGCAGGGTGTGGTAAGCAGCAGTTACAGTAGAGATGCTGTAGATAGGAGAATGTAGATTCTTTATCTTGCTCTTCTCTTCAGACTCTTGGTGTGGTAACAGAAACCTCAGCCTGTGCTAACAGGAGCAGAGGTTCTTGGGGACTGTGCAGCAGATATTTTCAGTGCATTTGAGGTATGAACCTGTCAGTCAGCTTGGAAGAACAAACTGAATGCTTTTGAAGAGAATCCTGTAACACTATTTTTCATGAGTACACTGCATTTTCCAAGAAATGTCAACTAACACCCACAAAATTTTGATTTATTAAGCATTTGGTAACCTAGGGTGTTGGTGTTTGTCCTGCTGTAATTAGTTACCTGGAATGAAGCACTACACAGGTGTTAGGCACATGGAGGTGAAAGTGTGTGTATATATTCCTTTGTAGACCTTCATCTTTTAAAAATGTTTGTGCAGGTCCATACCTGAGACTTGGTCAGTGAATTCCCTTTATCAGATGGCCAAGTGCTTTTTGCTGATACAGACTTCAGTTGAGTGGTGCTCTGCAAATTTTATGGAAAAGAATAGCTAATATGGACTTCATGTGCACTCATTAATTGCTTTTTTCTCTTTTATCCCTTCTGATGGAGAGGTTTAAGGGATATTGAGCCTTGAGGAGCTAGATTTGCCCTTTTTGGGAAAGGTGGGAATGCTGACATGATAGATGGCCATCCCCAGAGCTTGGGTAGGTCATGGCTGCCCTTGGTGGAAAGCAGTATTGCTTTGGCAGAACATCCGTCTGTTGTTTTCATACCTTAGCTGTGTATTCTGGTTTCCTTGCTGCACTACTGACAGTGTTTAACAAGGCGCGTTGCTAATGCTTATCTTGTGATCCCTCATCAGTCAAAGCCACATTTGCAAGGAGCAGAGAATACATCACAGTCTGATGGACCATCCCAGACCAGTTAGTCTGGATGGACTTTCTAAATGCCATGGAAATAATTGTTTGGTTGTGTGACAACTTAATGCTTTTAAAATTATTTCTGTAATAACTTACTTATATTTGCATTGCAGCCTATGGGCCTGTGTCCCTGCCACAGCAGGAGCACACTCATCCCGTAGGAATGGTCCACTTCTGGAAGAGTGAGTGCAGAGGAGGGACACAGGGCCTCCTCCCTGGCTGTGCCCCTCTCCATTCCAGGGCCTCCCACTTGTGCACCCTGGCACCTCCAGCTGAGTGGAGGAAGGCAGAAATTAATCTGGAGGGGAAATTGTTCTGCCTGAGTGAGCAAATAGAAGGAAACTGTCTCATTGACTGTGATGCTTTAAGCTCTTTTTATGAGCTACCTGGAGTGCAGAGCCCTTTATTTGACCCACCATCAGAGCTGGCAGGGGCACAGCAGGATCTCTGCTAGTTTGAGCTGAAGGATTTACTGGCTTTTGCCAGCTGCCTTCCCCTTGGCAAATCTCCCTGTGAGCAGAACCAAGAGCAGGGTGTCTCGGTGTGTGCAGCTGGATGCAGCCCCGGGAAGCCCGGCAGCAGCTGTTCCCCGAGTGCTGCTCTGTGGCGGGGCTGGGCTCCTGCTTCCCCTTCTGGTCTTGGAAGGCGCTGTGCGCTCCACGGCAGATGGGTGGGAGCAATGCCCGTGTTTCCCGAAGGTTCAATCCCGCAGGCCCTTGTGTGGGCCAAGGGCTGCCTTCCCCTCACTGCACACTGGCAGTGTGCCTGGTGAAACTCTGCTCTGCACGTGGGCTGCATTTACTCTGTATGAAAGGAAATGGTGCATCCTTGTTTACCTTTCCCCTTCCTATGTCCTCCTGCAATTGCTCCCTCATCCCTGCTGCACTGCAGCCCTTAGGCTGGGACTTGCCATCGGTTTGGCAGGGGTGTTCCTTCTGCAGCAGGATGAGCTAGCAAGGACCTTCCCTTCCTTATCCTCACTGGATTGATAGGCTCCCTTCTCCTTCCCTTGTCTCCTCCAGGCAGGGGAAGAGGCTTGGATCTCCCCCCTTAAAATATTCATCTTGTTGACCTTGACTGTGGCCACTTACCGTGTGTGCCTAAGCTGTGCTGTTTGACCTCCATATGCGGCTGGGGGAAAGCTTTCTGTCCACCTGAGAGACTGACTGTGGGCACAATCAGCTTGCTCAAGAGACTGAGTTTTAGTCTGTAACATAACAGGTGCATGAAAAGAGTTAAATGGAAAATCAATGGCAGGCTAATGATCATAGCCAGATTAATGGTTTTAAACCCCTATTTTTCATATCTTGCAAATGAATATAAAAATTTGCAGTTTCAAAGGAGATCTTGAACAACATAGTACAAGTGTTAAATTTAGTATGAATTGGGGGAGAGCAGAGAGAGTGCATAAGGTCACGTTAAACACAGGAGCCATCAGTGAGACAGGCCACCGTGTTCCCACAGCCACAGCGCTGGGAACAGAGGGAGATTCATGGGAAAATGCATCCTTGAAATCCTGGTAGGTTGGTTACTCTTTCCACAGAAACCTTCAACTTTTTGTTTAAAGTAAGCTGCTCACATCAGTGGGAAGCTTAACACCACTCGAAACAGCTCCCTACCCACTTTCCATTTTTGTTGAGGGTGAAAAATACAGATAAATGGAGCCTGATAAGGTCAGTTCATTTAATGCAAGTCTTGAGTCCATTTTGCAATTAAATATACTTTCATTTTTCACAAACTGTTTTCCACTTCAGTTTTAAAATAACTCTTGCATAACATGGGAAATGTCTTAAACCCACCACCCCATACAACAAACAGCACATGGAGTAATACAGAGAAGAAGAACACTGCTGTTATTAGGCTTTATCTCAAACTATATAATTTACTGTTACTGCTCTGCTTAATTTCTCTTTATTGTTAACACAGTATTTATTTTTAATTATTATTGACACATTTATTCTGTGTTAATAGCCTGACTGATGAGCCAGTGTATTTTTTGAGCGTCTTTTAGGTTAAATTTCCTTCTAAGCTGTTTTTTTGTAGGAATTAGAATAATGCAAGCAATATTAACAGTCAACCCTTTAGGCCAACTGTTGCCTCTTTTTTTCACACTCCTACCAGTGCTGTGCAACATCCTGTTGCAACATCTGGTTACATCTGGTTCAGTACTGTTTACTAACCACTAATTATAGCACTTGGCAATAGAAAAGAAAATGTTAAGCGTACTGTGTTGGTATTTTTAAGGGTAACTAGCTGGTTTTATTTCCTACTACTTTTGTAGTTGCATGTTAGCTAACTTGCACCCTAGTGTGCTCTGCTGAAGGTTGTTTATATCTCCCATGCTGAGGTCTTGTCAGGCTGTGGTTGTTGTTATTTTTCTGATGACAGGGGTATAAATTAATTTTGAATTGGATAGCTCTGGGAGACAAAACCCCCACATGTAAATAATGGTCCATAAACAGATGAAAATTTGTGTTTGAACCATTTCAACCAACCATTGTTTGTGACTGTCTTTAATAAAATTTTAAAAAAAATTTAATAAGAAAGAATAGGATTGAGCTTCACACTTTTCAAGGGGAGCCAAGTTTCAGCATAGGTGAATTACTTGGGGCACTGGAGGTTCATGACCTGAGTAAGGAAAATATCTCAGATTAGTCCTAAAACCACCTGGGCTGCCACTGGGGAGGGCTGGCAGTGCATAGCTGGAAGGGGTATTGCAGTCTTGGTGTTTTCAAGAGCACATCTGTGCTAACCAAGTCATTGGGTTTTGCTGTGTCTCTCTCTTTCATCTTCTTTAATATATTTATAGAAGAGAAGTACTTCCAGACACATCTTCCTACAAAGAGGACTAGTGAGAAACATTATGTGCTTTCAAATAAGGAATAAAATGTACTTGCTGATCAATTTTCTGTCCTCATTAAGTCTCTCAGAGGTGAGTTCAAGGGAAAAAATAAATATTGGAAGAGTTTGGAAATGAAGTCTATTTACAAAGAAAAAAGATAAGTCAAGAATACTGAAAAAAGGCTGAAACAATGGCGGGAGAGATGGAGAACGGACTCAATTATCTTAATGTTGTGCAGCTGCACTACCACGTGTATTGTTTTCACTTTACCATCAGATATTTAATGCATGTGGCTAGCCAGTGTTGTCTTTTTGTTTGTTCTAAATATTTCCTATGTGTAACGCAGTAAAAGATGTTGTTCTCAATTTTTAGAACAGAACAATTTGGTAGAGCAAAAAACCACCCATCAGTGTTTGCACACACTACATATTTAATGACAGAAACAGACTAACAATAGAAAGTTTATCCCTGTGATAGAGGAAAGGGGGAAAAAAAGGCAAACAAACTCATACCTTGAATCTGGAATTTCAGTTTAAGGAAAAAAAATCTTATCATAGTGATCCAATTCTAGTAATTCATTGTGTGCACTCCTAGACCAAATTTGCTTACAGTGTGAAGGGTGAATCATTCCCTCCTGTTCCTGGATGCACAAGTGAGATTATTTCTGTGTTGTGTTCCTGGAAATTCCAAGGGTGTACAGAAGAGCATCTTTCTAGCTTCTACCAAGCAGGAATGTGTCTGTAGCCAGCAACGTCCCAGAGGCTCAGATCCAAAGCTATGAAACTATTTTCCAGTATATAGGCTACTCCAGTGGGGGAGGTGGGGGGGAGAAGGGGCAAGATGAGTTTTTTGGGTCATAAAGGGAAGTTAAACTAAATTGTTCCCTGTTGAGGTGAGGCTCGTTTCTTGGATTTGAGCTCATGGTGAGACAGGCAAAAGTACTGTTAATGCACAGCTATGTATTACCAGCGTTTTCCATTTGTCTGAGAGATGAAACAATGCTGATGAAGTTTAAGGAACAAATGAAGTAATTTTGCATTATCTTGTGATGTAGCCCTTACAAGAAAGAGAAGTATATAAATCTAAAGACTGCATAAATGAAGGAAGATGAGGAGAAGCACTCAGATAATTCTGCTGGTTTTCTACAATGTTGCATGATTTGCTATTTTATTATTCCATATTAATGTTACATTTCAAGGTGCAAACTTTGTTAAAACAATCCTTCTTCCATCACCAGTTTCTTATATTTGCTGTTGTTTCAGAAGACACATGAGCTCATAATTGTTGAGTGTAGGGAAGAACAGTTTGCTTTCCCTCCATACATTGTATTTTGACAGACATAGCATACGTTCATTCCCCTCTTTCCTCTTGCTTCTGATTTTCATAGAAAGAGAGAGTAAAGGGTTAAACATGAGGGTGGGGGGGGAGAGAAAATGGATAAACTTCCTTTATAATGTTTGCTGTTTGGGAGGATAAAAGTAGGATTCAGCATAGAAGGACCCAATTAGGCACACACTAGTGAGCGAGCTGTTTAGTTTTAGTTGGCTGTTTCCACCAGGAGGAAGTACCTTCAGTGTGAAGAGATTTCTTGGGTTTTGTGGCAACCCTGGAAGCAGCACGTTAGGACCATGCTTTGCTTTCCACCTGCTCTGCTGAGTGTGTGCAGGCATTTGGAGTCGAGTTAAGGTTTCACGTGACCCTGAGATTGTCTCAATTACATAAGGGCTGAGAACAAATCCTGACCACCTCCAGGACCCAGGGGAAGATTTAAGAAGATGCGTTGTCATATTTGCTCTTTTCCTTGCTCTTTATCAAGCTCAGGTCTCCCTAATCTTGTCAATGGCACCTTGAAATATAGGCTACAAGTTAGGCCTGTTCAGTGACAGTACTTTTTCTTTGTCAGTCAGCATCAGGAAGGTAAGGGGCAATTGGATCGATCTTTAACCTCTACATGCTGTGCAAGTCTACACCTTCTCTTTTCTTTCTCATCTCAGTAGACTGTGGAGGGAGATCAGTGTCAGTATCAAGGAGGAGGGGGACTTCCAGTGAGAGAAGAGTGAGAAGGTGAATGCCATCTTACGGCTAGGTCCTTGCTGCATGTCCTTTGGAGTCAGCAGTTTGGTGCGTGGGGTATTTGCCTGCAACTTACGCTTTGGAATATGCATGTCAGAAGCCATTTGCATTGGGAATTACAGGTTGAACACATTCCATATTTTTCCATATGCTTCATTGTGAATATGTACCAAATAACACTGCTTTTATATATGCTGCTTTTTGACTATAGTAAGTGTCTCAATGTTGGTTGGAGCTCAAGAATTAAGTAATTTTAAACAGAGTTTAAAACCTGAGATAGCTGAAGTTATTTTTAACATACAGGTTGTTATTTGGCTCTCCACAGTCTTTGTCTTCTCACGCAGTTTTATGCATTGTAGCATGGCTGATAAAGAGCTGGTGTCATGTGCTGTGCATTCTTTGTCTCTGCCTTAAGGACGCTGACTTCCTCCCTTTTATTTCAGGAGGTCATTAGTGCTGATGAGATTAGGGGTTTATAACTTCAGGTCGAAGTCATTATTCTGAATTTAATCAATGCATTTGAAAATGTTTCCTCTAATAAAATTGTAATGACTTCACATGATTTTTCATGCTTATCAAAAACATGGTTTTAACATTTTTATATTTAGAGGCACTGAGCTTCTGCAGAAGAGTACACATTAGTACATCATTGCTGGGCCAATTTCCTGCCTCTCTGTCTCTCTCTGCTGTAAATCAAAATAACCTAGTCAGTGTAATCACAGTGATGTACAGCCAGCGTGGCACTGGAGTCAGGCCTTCGCAAACAGCATAAAATCCTGGGAGAGGTCCCTCCTGCAAGCATGATTACTTCTCTGCCGCCACCATCATTCAGCTGGGTGCTTTGCCTCCATATGAAAGAGACTATCAGCGGGCTCATGATAAAGGAAAAAATAACCATCTATAATGTAGAGGCTTGACTGGAGAAATGGCTTTTATGTTGCAAGGGGAATGAGATAAATAGCCTCCCACAGTTACTAAGGTAAGGGGAGAGCAGCAGTGGCACAGCAGAGCTGGGTGTTTGTTTAGAGGCTTTTGAAGAAAATTCATCCAAATGCTTGGTTTTCAGAAATGCTTCTGGAGTGTGCTAAGACTATTATTTAATTCAAATCACCTCTCTCTTAAACAGTGTACTGTGTGTGTTTGGGTTCAGGCAGGTGAGAAAGGAACAGGGGACATGAATTTGCTCTATGCCAGGTGGATGAGTCCCCTGTTTGAACACACAACTGCTGCTGCTCCATGTGCTGCCCCCCAAGGTCAAGTGAGTGATTTTCATCTTACAGGTGATGAACTGATGCAAGGCGGGAAGATTTGACTTTGTCTAAGGTCGAATGAGGTGTCTGTGGGAGGGCTGACAATATTATTAGCTCTTGGCCTTGCTTAGTGTCCAAAAAGCGGGGTGTTGAAGTTGAAGGGGTGGATGCAGTTGTGATGGAGGGGCTGCTGTCAGGCCCTGCAATGCACTGGCAGCAGAGGAGTGTCAGCTCACTGGGATTCCCTGCATGGACTTTGGGGTTGTTACTGCTCCTCACTGCTCCTGGAGAGGAAAAGCCTCCCTGTAAGGCACTGCTTAGGATATAGATGACCAAGTCCTTCTACCCTCTTCCTCTAACCCTAAGCCACTTGCTCCTTCCCTAAGCTACTTGCTCCTTCTCAGGCAACAGTCTAAAAGCAGCATGTGGGTAAATACACCAAGAGAGGTTTTTGCCTGCGTGTTTTAGCAGTGCGGTGGCTGCGGATACAGCAGCGTAACTGGCAAATCACAGTAGGCAGATGGCAGGTCTCGCACTAGGAGAGGATGTGTAAACGACCAAAGATAGGTTTTAACAGTCTTTTTCAAAGCCAGAAGTTTGTCACTGTATAAGCTCTCGGTCTAAACATCCCTGTGAAACTGCAAGCCTCAAGTCTACTAGTGGTTTATTAAACAGTTTTGGCAACTGAAATGGATGCTGCGAATCACCACGTGCACGCCTGAGTGTGGGGTGTCTTGTATGTCTCAGGCATTCACTGCCTCTGTGCTGGCTCGTGGGCTTACCCAGCTGGCCAACCTGCCTCGGGTCTGCAAAGAACGAGCAGGAGGAAAACTGACCCTGGGAAACAGCCATGCACAAAATGCTTGTCCTTGTTGACAGGTTAGGGCAGAGCCATTGCTGGTAAAGTGGTGGCACGTTGAGTGTCAGTGGCTGCCCCAGAGTCTCTGCCTTTGGGTGTTCGCTGGAACCACGCACCTCTGCTGCCACTGGAGGGTTGGTTCAGTTTGACCTTTAGTTTTAAGGATGAGAACTGCCAATTGCCTTCTGCATCCCCAGTCTTTGCCGTGCAGGGGTGTGGGGGGTGTGCTGGTGCTCTGCAGACAGCTGAAAAGATCAGGCTGGCTTTTCTGCTGTTCTGACCTCTATTCTTCCTTTTTTCCCCAGACTGATGTGTTTTAACAGCAAGACTCAGTTAAGGAGAAGAGTATTTCCTGTACAAATTGCCCTGTGCAAATATGTAATGTAATTCAGCTCTGTGGAACTGCCATGTTCTCTATGAACATCTGCACTGGTGCTGCCCATTAGTAATATCCATTTTCTTTTTTTCAGCCGTTTTAATACTGCAGAGAAGTAATTTTCAGTTCCCAGGACCTGACAGGTACAGTGATGTTAGATACCTCAGCAGCAAGGAACCAAGGGATGAATACAGTCAGATTACCACAAAATTAGGCTCAAACCATTAGCAGCTTGAGCAGCAGATCGCCATCAAATCAGCAACCCAAAACTACCTCTAGTGATTAAACGACCCTCCTTTTATTGACGTCAGTAGTGCAACTCTCAGTAACATTTGTTAGAAGGAAATGTGCTCCCAGGAGAACCGAGGTTTTCTTTTTCAGATGCTTTCTTAATGAGGATGGAAAGCTGAACTGAGCGAGGTGTCAAAAGCTCTAGTTTGTCTCCTTCTGAAGTGTGCTGCCTATGCCTGACAGCCACTTCTACATGGGCCCCTGTTTATTACTTCTGTCTTGTGTTTGTAATTTTTTCACCCTCTTTGTGTATTGCTATTTTCACCAGTCTTTTTCCCTTTTTTCCTTTCCTTGAACTCTATGACTCATGCTTCAATTTTTATGTTCCTACTCTGCTTAAGGGCTCCCGATTCACTGTCAGAGTGCATTGCAATATGTAACATTTCATTGTCTATCTTATTTGTTTCATAGCTAGAAAATGAAGTTAAGGCATGGAATGGGCTTTATTTGTGGAGTGAGAGAAAGTGTTTCAGCAGATGACCAGCAACATCAGTAGAGCCTAGTTATGTATGGTGCTGGGCCCAAAATACGTGCGCAATTAGAAAGTCAGGCTGAAGCTGGTGACTAGTTTGAAGTGGACAAAGTTTATAACTCTGACTTTGAACCAAACAGATGAACCTCTGGAAACAGCAGAAACAGTAGCTTTGGAGAGAAGAGCTGCAGGTCTCGCTTCATGACAGTGATCCTGTGGGTCTTGGCTGTAGATTGAACAGTCTGATTAAAATTGTTATGAGTTTTATGTTAGGAGTAGGTCCAAAATGGACCTTGGGGAGCACCCTGTGGGAGCTGTTGGTAGGTGAGTGCGGGTGTGTCAAACCACATTAGCTCATTTGAAGCAATTAGCACTTGGAAGAAGTGGGGTTAGGCTTCACTAGATCAGTGGCTCTGGAAAATGGGTGTTGCACTGTGTGTCTCCCCTCTTATCACCTGTGCCCTGGTGAATGTTTTTGGAGAGGTGGAAGGTGGTGTTCAGCCCCTGCATTTGAGTCCCATCCAAATGCTGGGAGAAGCTGGGGTAGATGAACACGCCACGTGTGTTTGTGTGGGGTGCTAGTGGAGTTCAAGGCTTCTGTTTTGCTAAGGGGCCATTTTTTGCCTGATGAGTGAAAAAGCTGTTCGGAGTTTACTGAGTCATGTAGCGTTACTGCTATACTGCATTAAGGAGCTATTTGCTTTTGTTTTCCTGCTGTTTAACTAATAGAGTTCAGCTGGGCAGTCCTTGATTCTGCTGGCATGTTACTGGCACTGAGAGGTAAGTTTAGAAAGAAAATAAACCCCTGGAACTTAATTCAGTGGTGCCAGTCCCTGGTGCTGGCTGAGCAGACTATTGCTTGAAACTCTTGCTCTTAGGTGTTTCTTCATATTTTTTGTTTTATTTGCATTAGGGAGAAGATAAATCTGTTCAGCAGCATCTGTGTATCACCACTGACATTTTAATTTTCAGTTAAAAGATTATAATTAAAATCCAACATAATTTGGTATGAAAAATGAAATTGAATTGGTATTATACATGCAGACTAAACTAATGTCAATTTATGTATCAGTTTCAGGAACAGCTCTGTCTGATTAATCCATGCAGTAGCAATGTTTGCTGGAAGGGGCTGTAGTTGCTCTTTTTGTATAATTCTGCCATTATTCTACCAAGATAATTACAGAGAGAGAAGCTTTGTGCTGGTTTTCCCAGTTTTTCTCCAACGGAGTTCTTTTCTTATTCTGCTTCTCTGTCTCCTTCTGGATGCTGTGTAATCATCCCGGCAAGACATGATTGCCCTCTAGGCTTCAGGGAGAGATTTGTGTGGAGAAAATGTTTGCTCTCGCAGTGCCTCAGAATGTACCAAGATTTTTTAAATTATGCAGGTTGCATTTGGAAAGGTTTTGGTGGAATCCCTTCACGGCTCTCTCTTAGCTGTGTGTCCGTGTGTGACGTGTGCTGACACAGCTACGTGCTGGTGCTTGTGTGCCTGTGTGCCCATGTGTCCTGTCTCAAGCTACAGGGCTTAGCACAGCTTTACTCTCAGTTCCTTGTGTTAGTCACAAGTGCAGTATAAACACGTCCAGGATGTGTATTTAAAATACATCTATTTGCCAAACACTGTCTCTTTGCAAAGGCTTAAATAGACAACACAAGATTTTCTAGGCCTTAAGTCCCATTCTCCCCTGTAGAATAAACACCTGCATCTAATAAACTTGAGACATTTTCTGTCTGAAAATTTTGATTAAGCTATGGGCAGCATGTAATTTTCTTGGTGAAGCTGTGCATATGGACTGCTTGGGAACCTGGTTTTGGGTTTGCATGGGACCAGCTCTGCACAAGGTCTGCTGAAACAAACATTTTTTCATGTCATCACTGTAAAAGACCGTAAAAAGGAAATGGTATAGGTGATGGGGCACTTCTGTGTATATCTGCTGGTATTACATGAATAAGAGCTCTCAAATACAAGAAGGAAAAACAATTACAGTGAAAATTTTAAGTAAGAAACCAGCATATGGTATTATCCAAACTGAGCTGTTTATTGTACCTTAATTATTGAGGAACTCATGGTGAAAGGGATATGGTTTAGGTTAAGAGCCTTTAGGTCCATGTCTCCTGCCTGCCCTCAGATTATGTTTATAGTCAGAAATTAAAAGGGTTATTTTTCAGGTATATAATCTGTCTTTTTTCCTGAAGATATTCCAAGCAATCGTGTTGAAAATGATGTGTGGTGTCTTTTCTGCACGCGCAAAGAAACATCTTATTTTACCAAGACAACTGTTTCACTTATTTTTGCTGCATGCTGCTACATTCCTACCATGAAGATATGATTCACAAAGCGTGTAGGTTTGTACAGAGCTAGAGCAGTCTCTGAAAACAGAGGGGTGGTTTTGTGGCTCGATATTACAACATGTCAGCAGCATTCACAGCATGTCTGCCTTCTGTTTCCTGCATGTTTGTGGGTGCCTCAGAGATCAGCAAAGCACTAAAATATCTCTCAAGTCTCACTGAATACGGCAGATCTGTGTTTAAACGCTTTGTTGACTCAGCAAGAGCTGGGGATGTATCATCAGATCTGTGCTTCATGCAAAACAAAGTAGCGGAACTCGTGCTTACCTGGATGTTACTCTGGGGTAGATCTGTAGCTTCAGTGGTTGATAAGTAAGTACCTCTGACTCCATGTACAATATATGGGACATCTGCGCTTGAGGTTTTCAGAAATGGGGTGCAAGGAAAACCAGCTTCATACCCAGTCTTGTGTATTTGCCTGTTGGATTTCAGAATTAGATTTCAAGCCCTGTATTTTCAGGCAGCAGAGAAGGGAAAAGCTCCAAGCTTAGCATAAAGGTATCCAGAATAAATGTGTCACCGAAAGTAAACTAAAAACTGTGGAAGGTAACAGCCCAGCTCAGTTAATACTCTAAAAGTGTTCAACACTTCAGTTCTTCACAGGTTTAGTTACATCACTTCTTCCGCTGCTGATAGCCACGTTGACCCTGAAATCAAAGGATGTATGCAGACCCCTTCAAAATTTGTCCTTTGTAATTTAATATTTTGTCTGATTTCTGGATGGTGTAGTTTTCATAGTTTCATGCACTTTCCCAGTGTTGCGTGTGAGTTTATTCTGGGCAGTGTTCTTATTGATAGAAGAAAACAGGTTTTTTGTGAGAGTTAGGAAGGAACCGTAGATTGAGGATGGGTTATGCCATCTTTCCAACCAAAATCTGTCTTGGTGTGGTGGTGCACAGTGCAATGCTTGTTGAATGAGCACATTTCACTTGGAGCTCTGAAATCAGTGTTTGAGTTTTAAAATGCCAGCAAATGTTTGCAGGGTGGAGCATTCATTTTTCATGAGGGCTGTAATGCTATTTCAGTTTTCAGAGCTACAACAGTGTGCTTTGATCAACAGAGTAATTTAGCAATTACAGAGTACCTGATGTGCCTCAATTTAACTAGTAGCTGAAGAACTCAATGACAGGTAATTTGTCATTTTTAATTGTCTTAGGAAAATGAGTTAGAAATGTATTATTTTCCTAAGTACATAGTTGAAAAACACGTTTGCCACTTTACTGCATACAAAGAGTTGATTCTTCTCTCAGTTACTAGTGATCCTAGATGAAAACACCCAGTGGGAAAAAAAAGGAATTGATTTGGCTTATATATAGGCATGAGGAGGAACATATTTTCAATAAGCTTCAATATTGATTCAAAATCAGAAAAGAGCAGAGACAAAACCCACTGAAATTAATAAGCTATGGAGTTTAGTGTCTATGGTAGTTTTAAGAAGATTTAATTTTTGTTAATGTATGTGTAAAATACCTGGTACTGTTACAGTGTTTTGTACTTTTCTCATGACTCCAAATATGCCTTAAAATAGTATATCCAGAAAATATGGTACAGTTAAGAATGAGATTTCCACAAATCTCATACATTGCTCCTGTGGGCTGTATTCTGTGTTCATCACATTGAGCTGAGTAAAGAACAATTGCCTTGTGTGAACTAAGGGGGTTCAGTGTGATTCGGGTCAGTGTGAGCACTGGGGCATTCATATTTTACTGCAGCCTCTGCTGCTGAGCTACAAGACAGAAGCATGTGCATACCATTTACTGTATCCAAGGACATTGTCTAGACTGTTTTCTATCTTTTCTGTATTTTTGCTTTAGGAAACATGATGATAGTGTTAGAAACTGCACTGTAAACAATGTATGCTGTATGCAGCAAGTAGAGCTGTTCTGCAATTACATAAGATAGTTCAGATGAAAGAGCCTCTGTGTTCTGTGTTTGAGAGAGGAGACTTAATTAAGACAGACAAATTCTCCTGAGTACAACAAAGCAGTTCTCTGGTTACAGCCCTGATTAGACTGTAGGTCTTCTAAATGCATTACTAAAGTCTTCATTATTATAATTAAACAGATATAAAATATGTTGGCTCTTCATTGCATAAAGCTTTGCTTTAGGGTTAAGACTAGAAATTTCATCAAGAGCTTTGAAATGGAAAGCTGACAAGCAAAGGAAATTATTTCTACAGTTTTCTACAATTTTTGAATTATTGTCCTTTTTAGTCTTCCATTTAAAGGCAGACACCTAAAAAAAAATCTATTTACAGCAATATTATTTTCCTGAGGCAACTAGCTTGAAAAAGCTGGTGTCATCTGTAAAAATGGAGCTCAGAAGTTGGCTTTTCCCAGGTATGCTGGGTTTGGAGCAGTCCAGCCCGAGAACGGCTGTGCTCCCCTGGGTCTGGGACAGTCACTGCTGCTGGCTCCTGCCAGAGTGCTTTCTTGCTTACCTCCGGCCTGTTCTTTCCAAGAGTTAGCAAGTCCTGCAGCTAAATAGAGGTGTTGCTCCAAGGTAAATAAAGGGGAAAAGAATACGTGCTGGGGAACACTCATTGCTCTTACATCCACCTAAAGGAACTGATGAAAAGTGACAAGAAAGAAGAAAGGAGGGAGTTAATATTTCTAGAAGAAAAAGACTTTTTCTTAACATTTGTCTTTCCACTGTATCTGCTTATGTAAAAAACACACCATTAAAATGTAGAATCTGTTTCCCTGGTGGGAGGGATTACCTTTAAAAGTCTCAAAAAGCCAAAGCACTAGGATTTAAAAAGGACTTGAGGAGATGTTGGATGAACAAATGCACAGTCACACCTATTTTACTCTAAATAGAATACTAACAAATGAACAGTGTGACCGTGGGGACTAAATGTGTGTTTGTAAGATTAAAGCTTAAAATGAGCAGCAACTGAATCCCACCGTTGTTGCAAAGCATAATCTATTTGAAAGGGCTCACTGAATGAACTGAGTTCTGAGCTGATATTTGTCCATGCAAAAGTGGTTCCCAGTGCTCACTAATGTCAGCCTCCTGCTACTACTTGTTCACACTTGCAAAACTAAACATGGCCAGTGTTGAATGGTCCTTTAGTACCATCTCAAATCGCTCTGGGCAGAGTGTGTTGGTGTTAATGACAACTGTGCAAGGTAAGGGAAGCTTGTGGTTTAGCAGTGGGGCCTATGGCTTTCTGTCCTCAAGAAGGCAAATACCAAACTTGGATCTCTTAAAACAAAAATCTTCCCCAAACCACTGGCCCAGCTGCTCCTGCCCCCACTGCTACACACTCCTTTTTCTGCCATGTATCCCCCACAGGTGAAGTGATGGATGGAGACCCTGACAGAAGCTGCCTTTCTCTGAAGGTACTGAGATCTGTGTGTCAGAAACATTTTTGAGTCTTGTGGAAACCACAGACAAATCCAGAGCAGATAGTGTTTCCTAAGGGGTCTTCCTGGGCTCATGAGCTGAACTAGAAGCCAGGAGGTTCCCACTGTTGGCTGCAAATCCAACATTTTTTCTTCTCGCTCAACATTTTCTAAATGTTGCAAGTGTACAGAACTATTGGAGATTTGAGGTATTATTTTCTCCACATAAGTGCTAGGTTATATTGCAACTGAAGTATAGTTATACTGCGGTTAGAGTTCAAATTTTTTCTAAAACCCCTATAACCACTAATTCATAACATTTAAATATTAACTGGATGGAAGCAATTAGACCAGACTGGTCATACACTTAAACTGTAAAAAATGCATGTGTAAAACCCAAGGGATTGTAATACTCAAGCATGCAGATAGTTTAATTCTAAGAAAAAGATTTATGATTATTTAGCAAATATATATATTGACCAGGATAAAGCTACATTATAATTGCATCCCTTTATTTGTTTAAAAAAACCAAAACCAAATGAGGAACTAGATTTTTTTTTTCCCCTGAGACATGTGCTCTGGGAAGTAAGAGAGTTCTGCCCTTGAAGGTGGATAATTTTGAAGAAATGAGATTAAAATTTGTACCACATCTCCATGGAAAATCAATTATTCTTTAAATAAATTGGATGTTTATGATGCTGCAGTTTTCAGCTTATCATGCTTGTAACCTCCATAATTGACTCCTTATTTTGATGAGTAATGTGAACATTCTCTGTCTGCATTGGTAAAAATTCGGAATATGCCTACTTATGAGAGTCACATAATAAGATTTAATTAGGCTACCACAGCTGTCTCTTGAATACTTCTTTCTTTTGTATTAATAGAGAAATCTGTGTTTTGCTTGTAAGGGAGATGCTTTATTTGTCATACTGTTGCTAAGTGCTCCACTGAAATCATTGTTTCACTTGTATTTTGTTTTCAGGCCTGCCAACTCCTTTAGCAGTGTAGGAGCACATTTCGTGGCTTGATACACATTTTGATACTCTGATACCAGCAGGCATGATTTATGTCTACACCTTGCTTTTCAGCCCAAGGATGCTGAAGGGGGATGTGTGGTATGCACTGAGCCCATAGTTGCAAAGCTAAAAAGTAGATGGGAGTAAAATATAAATAAAAGTAAGAAATACTTGAAGAATTTTTGAGTCTGTGGTTAAGTAGAGGCACATTTCAGTGCCTGTATTGTAGAGGAGGAATCAGAAAGTTTTCCCTAATCCTTGTTTTGTGATGGAGCTTGTTGACAAGGTGTCAAGACAGGGGTTAATAAATCAGCAATGGCACAGGCGTGTGCAGGGAGGTGGATCACACCTGCACCCACCCCGGGGGAGCTGCGGAGCGCAGGGGCTGCCACAGGGATCTGTCCTGTGGGCTCCTGTGGAGGTGGTGCCTGTGCCCCCACCGAGAGCCTGCACACCAGCTGTACAAACTCCTACACCTCCAGGGCGCTCTCCTCAGCTGATCAGCAGTTTCCTCAGAGGAGCTGATGCATTTGTCGGGTATGCTGAAAGTTGCTTCTTCTCGCAGAAAACAAGGGCCTTTAGATAGCACAAGGCAAAGTTTCACCCCCAAGTGCATTATAGGTCAGATAAAACACTGCCCTGTCTTGCCCATATACTTAATATTTGGCTTTATGTATTTTATCTCAACCTATTTAATAATTCAATTATGAATGACAATTGGAGTTTTTTAAAAAAAACCTCATTAAACCAGTTTCACTACCTAATTTTCTCGATTTTTGTAACTTCATTGCTAAATTTAGGTATGGGGTTGATCTGAATCAGTGTAAATGTGATTAATGAAGAAATAATTTAAGTTGATTAAAAAGGGCTTAAAATAATGTGATTAGCCTGTTGAGATTTGTGTGGCTTATTGGATTACACATTTTATTCCTGGAGGATTGCTGTAAGATTCAGAATGAAATTAAATTGGTCACCCTATTTTGGGCCCCCAGTGCTTGGTAATCTCTAGTGCAGTGATACCAGACAGAAGGCACTGTCACATTCAACCATTTTCTTTTGGAAAAAGACAGGATTTGATTTCTGAGTCAATACCTAAATAATCAGGCCAAAAAATAGCACTGAAGTCTGGTCTGATCTCCATTAAATAGGGCTTAAATTAATCGTGTTTGATCTCATGGGACATCCTTTTGGAAGGAATCAGGTACTGATGCAGAAGTGATGAAGACTCTGCAGCCATCCTTGGGAGATTGTGACCATTGCCAGTTTTGCTTTTCTTGTTTACAGTCTTGGCTTGATTTTGAATGTATTGATTTCCAGGATTTAAAAGTGTATCACCAGACAGTACTGATCTTCAGATAATCTTTATATAATCATCCTAATAATCAATGATCCTTCTGGATCCCTTCCAGCACAGAATATTCTGTGATCTAAAATCTGTGACATTAGTCTACATTTTGAGTTTCTAGGGGATCCATAAAGAAATGTAATTTGAAGGACTTTTTAAAGTACATTGATTAAGGATTTAATTAAGCTACTCAGTTGAAACCATTACATTCTGAATAATAAATAATTCTGAATAAAAGTGCCCAGATATCCCTTAATTAGGGCATGAAGTGTCTGCTAAAGTTTTTCCTTATATTAATGCACATTTTTATTATTACTAATTTAATAATTATTAATACAGACAATATGTGTATTTAACTAAAAGAATCTGTAATCCCTTACTTGAATGTGTTTTCCAAAATCTTCCTTATTCTTGTGTCACTTGTGAACTTTCCAATTTTCAAGGTAATTTCCAAATTGAGAGCATCACATGATGGACAAATACAAAGATATTAGAACTTTTCTATCCTGAGGAGATACTATGTTTATACAGCCAACTATACTGTTTTGTGTGTGATCTTTTTGTTATATTCTTTGCTGATCAATTGTGATGACGAAGTCCACTTTTCCTCCCAAAATTACTCTCCTGCATCAGAGTCCTGTAAATAAGGACTGCCCCTTGTGTTTTTAGAATTATGACCTTGTATTTTGCTCCTCATTGGAAGATACTTACTTTTTAATGTATTGCTTGTCAAGCAGTCTTTTGACTGCTGACTCACATTCTGTTATTCATCACTGTTGAAACTTGGCTTTCTATCATCTCCAGCCTCCATATGTATTGATTTAATACTTTCTTCCAGGTCACTCTAAAAATGCTAAACAGCACTGGGCTGAAGAATGGGTCCCTGCAGGATCCCATTTGAAGCATATCTTCATGATAAGTGTTTCACGTTTACTGTTGCATTTGAAAGTTATCGTTTATCTTGTGTTTGATCCATTTAATGTCTTCTGAGTTTATTTTTATTGCTGTATCTTCTTAATCAAAATGTCATTCACTACCAAGTCAAATGCATTGCAGAAACCATAATACATTACAGAGTCTGTTACAATGACTTTATGTGTATCAACCAAACTTTTAATATCATAAAAGCAGAGATATCAGGTTAGTCTGACAAGCTCTGTTTTCCATAATGTTGGAAATAGTTAATGCTAATCATCATTTTATTCTTAATCAAATCTTTTTTCAGCTTCTCCATTATTTTGACAGTGAAAATTACCCACTCATAGATGCAGTGCCAATCAAGTATTTAGAGGTGTAATGAAGGAGAGTACCAGTCAGGCATGTTTTTCCTTAGCCAGGTCTTTCTAAACTTATTTGGCTTTTCCTCCTGAGTTGCTAGTGGCATTTTTTTATTCTCTTAATTTTTGTCTCAGATGCAGAGGAGGTTCTGTAACAGAATGAGGATTTGTACAGTGGAGTTCTCCTGGGAATGCTGCAACTGAGATCCCTGTTTTCCAGACCTTGCTGCTACTACTTCTGCTTGGAGACAGAAAGCAGCTTTCTGTCTTTCTCAGGTTTATATTCCCTGCAGGGTGATGAGTTCAATGCATGTCCAAGGTCCATGTCCCTTGCAGACTAAGAAGGATTAGAGCCTGTAAGCAACCCGAGTACTTGGAAATAACAGAGTATTTGGGAGTGGTAGTGGTTGGAGACATTAGATCCAGTGAGCTGGGTCAGTCCCTTACAAACTATAAGCCTCCTCCGAACTGGAAGTAGATCTGGCACTTGGGGTGTCCTAAGTGAAGGGGCTTTTTCCTCAGGGAGAATGGACAGTATCTGTGAAAAATCTTTATCAGGTGGTGTCTTCCATCGGGTTACATGGAGACATTGTGTGTATGTATGGAAGTGCCAACAGGAATCTGTTTCTCACTGCAGATGTTGCTCAGTGCATAAAGGGATACTTGCATTTGTGGAAACCAGTTGGATGAAACTTTAACAATAATGGCAGAAGGCGCCATGAAGTGGTAGCCTCATTATAGGCTTTCATGTTCTTGTGCTCTTGGAAGATTTTCAACCTTGGCTTCATGGCCCTATTGATAAAAAGAAGGGAGAAGTACTAACTTCATCGTGGTCTCATGCCAGAAAATAAACCCTTCCTGCGTTGTACGCTTTTCATTTCCAAAAAGCATTTCCAGATGGAGTCTTTATGTGCTGCTGGTTTTTCTTCTGCTCTAATTTGTCATTTATACAGCAAAGGTTAATCTTCTTCAAGGTAAAATTGAATAAATTTGGTAATGCTAGTCATTTAAAAAAGAAAAGGAAAAAAGCAAGTACACAACAAAGCATTTCTTAAACAGCAAATCATTTTGGTTCAGGTGTTTTTCCTAAAGATCTACTCCAGGCTTTGGTTGGATCTCTTTCCAGCCTTACACTACAGAGCTTGAAACTGATTTTTAGTAATGGAGCAAAAGAGGAAATCAGACAAGCCATTATAGTCTTGCCTCCTGTTGAGCTTCTCCAATGGGGACTATTCAGCATCCCAGAATAGTTCAGCTATTGTCTTCACTCAGTTTTTGTGCCCTGGCAGTGCCCATTTTGCAGGGTGACTTTTTTCATGAGAAGCTGACTGTAGTTATTGTTATAAGGTCTTGGTGACGTCCAGTGCCCGTACCCAATGTAATCCTGGGGAGTAGAGGCAATCCCCCTGTAAATGCAGATGTTACTCACTGTTCCCCAGGACACTTGTCTTTCCTGTGCCTGAGCTCCCTTAGTCCTTGTTCTCCATGAATTATGATAGTCCTGAGGCTTCTGTGTGGTGCTTGTGCTCGAGTTAAACTGCTGGTTAGTGACAACTGGCTGGCTTTGCAGACATGCCAGCGGGACTATTTTGGTATTTAGAGAATTGTTGGACACTGTGTTCTGAAGCTGTTTCTCATGTATGTGTCCCTGTTGTATTTTTTGGTCTGCCTTAAGTTTTCTGTTTATTCCATTACGTGTGTAGCTCAGCTTTTAACAGCACGTGTGTTAAATTTTGGATCTGGTCTTTGTTCCCCATGTGCACAAATCCCTGAATTAGTAGGAATTTTGCCTTGAAGAGGCTACCAAGGTTGATGTCATAGCAGTAACATCTGCTCTTGCAACCTTCTGAGCTGTGTGTTAGCCCAAGTGTGACTGGCAGCATCCCCATAGCTGCCTGCACCAGGGATAAGGTAGTTTGGCTGTTCAGCCCCTGTGCAAAGGTAGCTGCTTCGTGCCATGAGTTGTCAGCCTGGATGCATTTTGAGTCGGCAACCTTTTCTTTGTTGACCTGTGAGTTGTCACAGTGGGTATCTATCTGATACTTACATCCTACAGGCCTTGCTAAGAAAGATTAGAGGGAATATAGCTCCTTAATTTGATGTGATAGCAGGGACTGTGAGAAGAGTTGATGAAATCTGCAGGATGGGCCATCCAAGGATGCTCTCTGAGGATGGCCAGAACGCGGCTGAGATTTATAGAAGAAAGCTTTGTGTGCTAGTGATGAATACTGGTTTCCAGTGATTACTGCTACCTGTAGTAATCATGTGCTGGTACTGTGGGCTCAAACTTTGAGCTGCATCTGATCAACTGGACTAAGCCTCACACGTGTATGAGACCCAGTTGCAGCCCTGGCTCAGGCTTTGACTTTGTGTTCTCTTGGATAGTTTATATAAATCTTCCCTGCTCTGGCTTACTTCATTATAGAAAAATTACACTGTCATTTGTCAGCCTGCTACACGGTGCTTTGAGTGCCATTAGTGACTCACTGAGTTCTTTACTTTCTGTTTGAAGGTACATTTTCCCAGCACAAGTAGAGTAAAGCCTTAAGATTTTCAGGGACTGGGATTCTGTCTTTGTATAACAGATATCTAGAAGTATCCCAAAAAAGCTTGTTGTGTAGAGCTAATTAGTTTCTCTTAGAAAACAAAAATCAGGTAATCAGTTGGCCAATTAACTGGATCATCTGGAGTTTCCAGAGCAGATAACTTTTAGGATGCACTGTTAATTACACTCTATTTATGAGGACAGACTAAGCTGTCTGTTACTGATTTCTTAGTGCTAGGTTCAGGAGAAATGTCAAAGATTAGAATCAAACTGATGAAAACGTGAATTGTTTTTTTGGGAAATAGCTCTTAATCACACTTAACAAGTTCATCTCTCAGGATTATTACTGAATTTCACATCCTTTCCCAGAAGCCCTGCAGCTCTTTAAGGGTTTTTGGTGTCTTTGAGTAGGTGATGGTTTTTGCCTTTTTTATCCTCCTCAGCGGAGTCCTGGAAGACTGTCAGTGCTTTAGAGAGCCTTCAGGTAAGTTAATTTCAGACAAATACTAATACATGAGCTTGACCTTTGTGTGCAGGTTTGCTATCCAGATCTTATTACTGCCCCGGTTCCTAACTTCAGATGGGCAATTTATGTCCTATAGTTTTGACAGAGGGTGGGATGAGGTGGAGAGCATGTTTACTCATATTTTTTTAATCCCACTTATTTATTTCTGTTAGCTCTTTGATTTAAACAGCAGAAGTTTGAGCAGTCAAAGGTCAGGGTGGATGGGGTGGAGTTTTCCCACAACTGCTGATGGTTTAGTGATCCCACTGTTTATGTATCCAGTCCCTCTGACGAGGATGATGTGTTCAACAGGAGAGCTTCTCCTATTTTGGGAGTGTGCTTAGACTGGTGTTCTGAATCCCTGCTTTAGAAACATTTAGAAAACGTTAGGATGTAGTCAGGCCAGCACACAGATATGTCTCCTTGGTCCTTAATGATTTCAGAGCAGCAGTGCATATGCTGAAATCTAAGTGCATATTGCTGTGGTCTTGTGTTTGAGGTCTTGAGGTATTTTATATAATGGATATTATGCAGGCTCTGGAGCAGGAAGGACATGGAGTCATCCCGTTAGATCACCTTATAGGGGATAACTAGAGAACTGACGGAAACCATAGTTCTGAGTCACTTTGAAAAAAGTGATTTGCCTTGGAAACACAAGGTTTCCCATATAAGTGGGGATTTCCTTTTTGTGCTTGCACATTGCATGCAAACTGATCATGTTCGTTTCCAGGAACAGTGCTTTGTATAGAGCTTGGTTATCTCTGGCAGGAAAGATCTTAGGGTGGAAAATCTACAGGTTAGTTCCTCGTTTTCACATTGATGTAGATTTTTCTTTTTGGCAAACATCATCTTTTGTTTTTGATTTTTCACTGCCACAATAAATCCAGTTCCATCAGTACAAGTGACTGAGGGTAAAGGGCAGTCCTAGGCCAGTTACTGTCCAGTTACCTAGGTAAGATCAATTTTGATGACCTTAGCATCTTGGAGAAAGATAGACTTTCCAGCTCGAAGATTCAGGGCTGCATCACATTGTGCTTTCTGATTGCTTTGGTTAATGAAGGGGAACAAGTGCTCCTGCATGGCTGAACACTGAGGAGAGGTTTTCTGATAACGCAGTGTGAATGTTCTTGGCAGGTAGCACAAGAGAGCAGGTTTCCAATTCATCCATGTAAGATTTTGGCAGCTTTTAGTTTGCTAGGTGACTGTACTTGTTCCTGTTCTTAGTATCCAGTAAAATGGAGCAGCAGTTTAGCCACTGGAGACACTGCAGCACAGTGTTCTTAGCTGGATGTCTTGTCTTAGAAGATCAATCTGTTGAAATTGGATTAAGGTAGAGATTTAAAGAAAGCAATAGCTACACTAAAACTAGAACGCCAAGGCTGGAGTCTCAGTTGAATTAAGCTCCGCATAAGATCAGTGGTGAGGCACAGGGTATCTAAATTGTCCTCTCCAGGCATAGATGTGAGTAGGGCTCACTGGTGGGAGGACACTTCTTGAAGAAAACACTCCTCTGCTCCCCAGGGTGGTCGCTGGGGATCTGGAGGTGTGTGGCCTGGCTAAACCAGGGTGACAGGATCCAGGTGCTTGTTCAAATATCTGGAGTGTGGTAAAGCAGAGGCAAGTGCCTGGGCTGTCAGGCCGAGAAGACAGCATTGGAACAGAAACAGCTTCTGAGTTTTTGCAAGACTGGAATAATTAACTTTGTGATAATTATGAATGAAAACTGTCACATTATATCTAAAGTAACAGCTCTCACTTTGAAAGACTGAGTATGCTCCCAGTCTGGAGAGACCAAGAGGGGAATAGCCGATGCAGTAAAAAGCTCAGTGAGCAATTGCAGTTCTGCAGGGTTTGTGTGTATGATACATTAGAGTGAGGACATTATTAGTTAAAATAGTCCCATCAGTGTCAATAATACTTAAATCTTGTTAATTGTAGGCAATTAGTCTGTGGATTAGGCTTGAATTCTTTTCAATTGATTGAAAGATACAGGCAAGTCCTACTCTGAGATGACGAAGTGCTGTTACACAATTCTGATGTTCCTTACATACCACTAAGTACAAAACCAGAAGTATCCATCAAAAATAAAAGCAGAGAAAGAGGACACAGAGGATAATCTAATCCCCACCAAAATCCCTGAGGGGTTAAGATTGAGCATTACGGGGAAACTTCTGTTGTTTGTCCATGAGGTCAGTTAGGTTTTTTTTCCCCACCTTAATACCTGAAAAATGGCTGATTAATTCCCTGACTTACTTTGATCAAAAGGCATAGGTATCCTGGAATTAAAAATAAATGTCTTTTATTTTTTGCAGCAAAAAAGTGGTTACATAACATCTGTGCCTCCCTAGTTAAGACAAAATGTCAGGCCTGTAGATAAATCAGATAGGCTGCTCTGATGAGATTTCCAGGTCTGGCCCTGAGGGGAACCTCTGTTAAGGAATGAATCACTGCAGATTCCAAGGCCATTAATACATCTAACTATATGAGAAAAATAATCCTAATTAGTCATCAATCCTAAATCTAAATATTGCTCCTGTAAACATAAGGAAATAAAAAAAAAGAGGCTCTTCTAAAACCCATGGGGTAATCTGCTGCATTCGTTTGTATTCATTAGCATCTACTGCCTGAAGATTTTCATAGCCAAAGCTGTGTATTAAAACACAGTACGTTAATGCAGGAACAGAATATTTTAGCATAAAACTGTAATTAAAAAAGTAGCTGACCTGAGGCACTCACTTTGTTGCCTTTCTTCCTGTTTCTTTAAGACCCATTCTCATAATAAGTACTAAATAAATGGCAAGAGGAATTATTCTTGTCAGTGGAAGTCTCTGTACTAGTTTAATTAGAAATCTTTATCATAAGAAGTTTAGAGGTTTAAATTTTGTTCCCAGCAGATCCCATGCCTTTAAATTCAGTAGTTAGGGGCCTGGGGTGTTGGAATAATTTTGGATATTATTAAATGAAGTGAGTGAATGACAACAGCAATTTTGTAGAAACATTTATACTGACTGTTATAAGTGAGAGAGATTTTTGTGCAAAANATTTATACAAATACGCAAATGAAGAGTGGAGAGGTTCTTACAAGCACCAAAACTGATGCTCTGTGGCTTAAGGAGCTACACAAGGTCCTGCTCAGATGGTGCAGAGCATCAAAGGACAGAGATGGGTGGATGGAGGGCCCTGCTAGAACTACTGACACGTAGGATTTGCAGGAGTATGACTTGAGGGAAGTTGAATGACAGAGCAGATAAACTGGAGCTGTGCGGAACCAGCTGCTGGGGTAGGGAAGGGAAGTCCAGGCTGCAGAGGGTTTGGGAGTTGGGGCTTTTGGTGTCTCAAAGCAGATCCCCAGCGGCTGTTGGGAAGCTGGTGCTTGGTGCCTGTTTGATGTCTGGGCCTGCAGCAGCAGGGTGGAGGGCTGTGTGCTTAGGCCCAGCATCAACATTTCCTTGCCTTGGGACTCCTTTTCCATTCAAAATCCAGGCAGCTGAGGTCCCTTCAACAACAGAAGGCAGAGAACTAACAAAGTATTGCTGGTGGCTAGGGAAATAGGAGGGAAAGCAATTTTAACAAGTCTTTCACAATTAATTACAGTCTTGAGTGATGTTTTAAAAATATTTTTGGTAGCTGTTGGATAGTTTACATACTAATGGGGTAGATGGAAATCATGCAGAGAAAAGAATTATTTATAATTTATAATTATTGTGAGCTGTTTTGAATTGGTAATATGCAGGGAAAGGTTCAAATTTAGTTGCTGCACTAACATTACAGACAGCTTTGCAGGCAGCTGCGTTTACATCAGTTGGTACTGAAAAGACAATCGCGTGTCTGGCTGAGTATTTTCTCAAAAGGAGTTAGAATATATTTCCTAAAGACAAAGGCTTTGGATTTCTTGTGTGGCTGTCCATTTTCCTACAGTGCTTTGTAGCTGTTGTACGCAGAAATGACCAGAATAACTACTTTTCAAAACAAGTGGGGAGACGAGAGAGTGTGATATATCTGCTTTGAAACTGGACATAATGTATCCAACTGGATACTGCCTCCTCACAGCTGTAGCAAGTTGCTGAGATCTGGAAGACAGTTTAATAGCTGCAAATGTCACTCATGAAAACTTGCTGTCTCTAATGCCACAGTCAATCAAGTCGCTTTATAGCTCAGTATATTTTATAGCTCAGTAGAGAACTGAATTGCGGGAAGGAATAATATGTTGTGTTTTGAAGTTCAGAAGAACATTAATTATCTTTACATAAATGTACCTTTTTTATTATTTATGCACTAGTCGAATGGCCAAAGAAAACCTGCTAATTTTTCAAATGTAATTATCCCACAGGATCCTTCAAACCAAAAATGTGGAAGAAAGAAAACAGTGTCCTTCAGCAGCATGCCATCAGAGAAGAAAATAAGCAGTGCCAGCGACTGTATCAGCTTTATGCAGGCTGGGTGTGAATTGAAGAAAGTTCGTCCAAATTCCCGGATTTATAACCGTTTTTTTACTCTGGATCCTGACCTGCAGGCTCTTCGCTGGGAGCCTTCCAAGAAGGATCTTGACAAAGCCAAGCTTGATATTTCTGCTATAAAAGAAATCAGACTAGGGAAGAACACAGAAACATTCAGGAATAATGGACTTGCAGATCAGATTTCTGAGGACTGCGCACTGTCGGTAATTCATGGTGAGAACTATGAGTCCCTTGACTTGGTTGCCAATTCAGCTGATGTGGCCAATATTTGGGTATCAGGATTAAGGTACTTAGTTTCTCGTAGCAAGCAACCCCTGGACTTGATGGAAAACAGCCATAATACCCCACGGTTTACCTGGTTAAAAACTGTATTCGAAGCAGCAGACGTTGATGGCAATGGCATAATGTTAGAAGATACAGCTGTGGAGCTAATAAAGAAGCTTAACCCCACCTTAAAGGAATCAAAGATTAGACTAAAATTTAAGGAAATTCAGAAGAGCAAAGAGAAACTGACAACACGAGTAACAAAAGAAGAGTTTTGTGAAGCGTTCAGTGAACTTTGCACAAGACCTGAAGTGTATTTCTTACTTGTGCAGATATCCAAAAACAAAGAGTACCTGGATGCCAATGACCTCATGCTGTTTTTAGAGGCTGAGCAAGGGGTGACCCACATAACAGAAGAAATGTGTCTGGATATTATACGCAGGTATGAGCTTTCTGAAGAAGGGCGGTTGAAAGGTTTTCTTGCAATTGATGGGTTTACTCAATACTTGTTGTCCTCAGAATGTGATATTTTTGACCCAGAGCACAAAAAAATTGTCCAAGACATGACACAGCCTTTGTCACATTACTACATCAATGCATCCCACAACACATATCTAATAGAAGACCAGCTCAGAGGGCCAGCTGATATCAATGGTTATGTCAGAGCTTTAAAGATGAGCTGCCGCAGTATTGAACTGGACGTCTGTGACGGCCCAGATAATGAACCCATTATTTGTAACCGCAACAACATGACATCGCCTCTTGCCTTTCGAAATGTCATTGAGGTAATAAACAAATTGGCCTTCTTTGCCTCAGAATACCCTCTTATTCTCTGCTTGGGGAACCACTGCTCTGTACAGCAGCAGAAGGTGATGGTGCAACACATGAAAAGGATCTTTGGAAACAAACTGTACACAGAGGCACCTTTATCCTCAGAAGCCTACCTCCCATCCCCTGAGAAACTGAAAATGAAGATCATTGTGAAGGGGAAGAAACTGCCCTGCGACCAGGATGTATTAGAAGGAGAGGTTACGGATGAAGATGAAGAGGCTGAAATATCCCGAAGACTGTCAGAGGACTTCTCAAGGGAACCGAAGCTGATCTGGCTCTGCAGGGAGTTGTCTGACTTGGTGTCCCTATGCAAATCTGTCCAATACAAAGACTTTGAGACATCCATGAAATCTCAAAATTACTGGGAAATGTGCTCCTTCAGTGAGGCAGAAGCCAGTCGGATTGCAAATGAATACCCTGAAGATTTTGTTAACTACAACAAAAAGTTTCTGTCCAGGGTGTACCCGAGTGCTATGAGGATAGACTCCAGTAACTTAAATCCTCAAGATTTTTGGAACTGTGGTTGCCAGATAGTGGCAATGAACTATCAGACCCCGGGGCCCATGATGGACCTACACACTGGTTGGTTTTTACAGAACGGGGGATGCGGGTACGTTCTCAGGCCTTCAGTGATGCGTGACGAAGTGTCTTACTTCAGCGCAAATACCAAGGGTATTGTTCCAGGGGTCTCCCCCCAGGTCCTACATGTCAAAATTATCAGTGGTCAGAATTTTCCAAAGCCCAAGGGTGCATGTGCGAAAGGGGATGTCATAGACCCCTATGTCTGCATAGAAATACATGGGATTCCTGCAGACTGCACCGAACAAAGAACTAAAACTGTGCAGCAAAACAGTGATAACCCTATTTTTGATGAAAGCTTTGAGTTCCAGATCAATCTACCAGAGCTGGCCATGATCCGCTTTGTCGTTTTGGATGATGACTACATTGGGGATGAGTTCATAGGGCAGTACACCATCCCGCTGGAGTGCTTACAGCCCGGATACAGGCACATACCACTGCGCTCTTTTGTTGGTGACATCATGGAGCACGTTACCCTCTTTGTTCACATTGCAATAACCAACCGAAGTGGAGGCGGGAAGGCACAAAAGCGTAGCCTCTCAGTGAGGATAGGGAAGAAAGCAAGGGAGTACACCATGCTGAGGAACACTGGACTCAAGACTATTGATGACATTTTTAAGCTGGCAGTGCATCCACTGCGAGAGGCTACTGACATGAGAGAAAATATGCAGGTATGAGACTTCCATTGTGTGTGTTGGTGTGTCCTGAGTGTGGAAGTGAAAATCCTGGTGTGAGCTGCTGCTAGGGCAGGCTTGCTGAAGCTGGTGGAAGCTGGTGAAGCTTCAGACTCACAGCTCTTGTCAGCTTTTAAATGGACGTTGGCAGGCTGATAGTTACAGGTGCTAACTAACAACCAAATGTAGGATTACACAGAAACGTTTTAAAAATCAGTATGCCCTCTCCAAATACGTTTTACTGGTTGGGGTTTTTTTGCTGAGAAAGCAGAATTGAGGCAGCATTTGTGTCCCCTGCCCCCGGTCTCAAATACTTCCTTTCCTCATTGGTTCTAGAAAATGTCAACAAGCTTTTGGTTTGCGAACTGAGTGAGGGTTATGCTCTTAATTTTCTTTGGGTGAGTATAAGAAGCAGTCAATGGATGTGTCATTAAGGTCTTGTCTACACCCAAGGAACCCACTGTGCAAAGAGCAGCATGTTTTCCCGAGTGTGTGTTGCCACTGTTTGCCCCAGGGCTGCAGATGTTTGACATAGGCACTGAATGCCTCTTGGATTGCAGTTTCCTCCCTGCTGAATAGCCGTTTTGTCTTGGCTGGTTGAGGGCTGGCACAGACACCGGTGTCATGTCTTGGCTCAGAGGGTCCCCTGGCACTCTGTCCCCACACCCATGCTGCTCTGTGCAGCAGAGCCTGCTGTGGCCAGCAGCATCAGGGCCCAGGCGCACAGCACTGTCACAAGTGCTTGGGTTAGACCTTCCTGGCGGGATGTGAAGTGGCAGCGAAGCCAAACAAGAACCTCCCTGATGCTCTCTTCTGTGGTGGGGGCAACTGCAGATTGAAGGACAGCTCAATTCAGAGCTTCAGGCACTGCCTAGAAACAAAACTGAGTGGCGTTAAACAATGAGTTTTCCTTAATAAATAGCTGGAATCAGCCGTAGCTATCTCCTTGGTAAATTTACAGAAACAGTTCATTATTTTTCTCTTGAAAACAGGAGAAAAACGCATAGCGCTTCATTGACCCCACTCTTCTGGATGGAGTCTAAAGCAAATGATATGTTGACAGCTGGAAAAGTTTGCAAAATGACATAGGCTTTAAATTACTCTCAAAGGAATAGTCTCAGCATATTTTTAAGAATGGGAAACTCTTCCCAGCCTTTCCCATCCTTCAGGCCTTGAAAGTAACTAGCTTGAACTGCTGACTCCACCTTCTGTCTAGGTCAGGCACTATATATGAGCTATCTAAATGAAAATATTCTGAATTTGATTCAGAAACAGTATTAACGTGCCTTCCAAGCAGAAGTTCAGTAAAAGATCATGTTCTGGGGAACTCTGTGTAAAGACACAGTTTTGGATTTAACTGCATGCTCTCGTATTTAATTAATAAGAAAAACATCTTTTACTTAGCCAGGCATTGTCTGATTGGTGTTTTTTCAGCAAGTTGTGGGAGGAACATTTGCAAGGTATGGGTTGTTATAATACTCTTACTTGGGTTTTGTGCATCTTTGTCGCTCCTTGTACGACTCAAGAAGCTAAATGATGGGTGCATGTCAGCTGTATATCCTCTGACCTGATAAATAAATAAATCCTGGCATGCCAGTTTGGTTTGACCTGTATATCTGGTATTGATTTTCTTACAAGTAACCTATGAAGAGGAAAGAGTGTTTGTGTTTCTTTATGATGTGGTTATGCAAGACTGAAAACAAAGTGAGTTTTTCCTGCTTGCCTTTCCCATGGGAAATGCAAGGTCTGTCAAACTTGTTCTTGCTGGAGGATGATAATGATAGGAGAACAAAGTGATTACAGCATCAAAAGCGATTGGAGTCTAAGCAGTTGGGAAGAGAAACAGCATTTTAGGCTGATGGTTTAATATGCTGGGGACTAGAACTTGTCCCTGTTAGGGCCAGATTTGCAATGCAAAGTAGCTGAAGAGCTGGCAATTGGGATGCTTGAGCCTGGGAGAAAGCAGGAGCTGGCAGTAGGCTTCAGGACAGAAAATGGGGCTAGCAGGGAATTCCTGTGTGAGGTGGAATCCCGTGGTCCATGGGGGGCCGGGGGACAGTGAGGAGCAGGATAGCACTGTCTCACATCCGAGGGGAGAAGCAGGCAAGGGCTGTCAGGGCAATGGCAGGCGGGGGGACCTGAGTGGCGAGTGGCAACACGTGTGAAGTGTCTGTGTCCCTTCCCCAGAACGCCATGGTGTCGGTGAAGGAGCTGTGCGGGCTGCCGCCCATCGCCAGCCTCAAGCAGTGCATCCTGACCCTGTCCTCGCGCCTCGTGAGCAGCGACAACGCGCCCTCCGTGGCCCTCTGCATGAAGGACACCTTTCCTTACCTGGAGCCTCTGGGGACCGTGCCCGACGTGCAGAAAAAGGTGCTGGCAGCGTATGACCTGGTGAGCACTTCCGCACTGCTACCTCTGCCTTTCCCCACTGCTGTGAATGGGGCAGGCTGTGCCCGCCGGTTTTCACACACCCAAATGGTCCAGTTAAATAAACAAGGCTCTTCAAATGGCTCAGGCTACGCAAAGTTGGCCTTCAATCACCACAATGCCACACTGGGCTTTTTGTCGTTGTTTCCTTTTTAAAACACGGTTGTGGCTAGCACAGGTTGGCATTTGAGGAGGACTTTGTTTACAAAACTAGCGGGAATTCAGCCTGTGCTGGCACTGTTAGTCCTTGTCCTTGGGAAGCGGCAAGATTTGTGTGCTGCCCTTTGCTGGCCTCCCCGCAGCAGAGCACAAGGCCATTAGACAGGGAGCAGCAGCATGGGAGTTTCCAGGCAAAGCTGAGCCCTCCCTTTCCCTACCCTTTGCAGCAGCCCTGTTAAGTACTGCCCCTGCCCCAGTGCTGCTCTTGGGGAGGGCATGGCAGAGTTGGAAGAGAAGGTTAAAATGCTGTTTTCTTGCAGGGGGGAGGAGAGGTCAGTACGGTACAGGAATGCTTATACAAATGCAGAGACACGAACTGGAATCATTCCAGATGAGTGCTGCTGCTCATTGTATGACATATGTCGCTGCTGTGGGTGACTGAGCAACAGCTGTGCGTGACTTCCAGCAGCAGAAGTTGCTGTCACACTGTGCCTCTTGGGCCGTGGGGGTGCCCTGCTGCTTCCCGTCCTTTTAGACGGTCTGCAGCAACTGATAGCAAGATGCACAGTTCTGCCAAGCCTGACTTAAATATTGTACTGTGGCAGCCAGACTGAATCCCGACTCTTGTTAAGAGGACAGCAGTTATTTCTGCAGCTTGTGTTCATAAGGAATAAAATGGTGAATAATGGTAGGAGTATCGAATTGCTTCCAGAGACCCTGATGTGTTGCAAAGAGTGATGGCAGCTTTGACCAGCTATTCAGTATGCCAAATGCTCACCTCCTTTCCATCTCACTTTTTGCCTTTGTAACACAGTTTCCAGGGGAAAATGAGCTTGTGGGGTGGGGGAAGACACTGATGTTGATTTAAACAGAAATACAAAAAGTTCTCTGAAATAACCCCTGGGTTCCTTCCAGAGCAGTTTCTATTACTTGGAAGTGATTAAGTTATGTTAATAAAATGCCAGCTGTAACAATACCAGAACAAGGATTTGCAAATCCAGTTGATTGCCGTATTTTAGATGGAACTTCTTTTGGGGTAGATTTTTTACATGCTGTCATGTCTTTCTGAAAGAGAAAATACCACATAAGTAAGAGATTTTTCTGACTTTAGAGGCTTGCTTAATGGAATTTTACCAAAATGAATGTGTCATCTCTTATCTTTGTAATTATATACTGAAGAGTACACATGGGACTTTTCAAGGCCTTCTTGTACTCTGGAAACAGTTTTTCAATTTAAATAGGTGAAAGGTCTCTTTTGGATGTAGACAAAAACACTTGTATAACTGTTTTAAATAATGGTTGCTCTCACCTTTGTCTCCGATGGGGGAAGATGTAACTTGAATGTTAGGAGAGCGTGCAAACAGTTTAAAATCAGAGAGAGAGAGAAGGGAGTTGTCCCTTCCCTATGTAATGATTGATCTGAGATATAATTCTGTTAAGGAGAACATGATACTTTTTTTTTTTCCACTTTGGCTGTGACTGCCTCTTATTTGCTAAAACTATTCGCTTCTGAAAAGGAAACCTGGATTTAATAAGTGTTTTTGCTACATCTTGGATGTTTGCCTTTTGAGACAATGCCAGCAGCAGAATATTGAAATCTATTTAGCCTTTTCTGTGTTTGAATAAATGAACTGTCTCTATCAATCTTGGTATTTGAAATCACAGTGTGGGAAGGGGTTTGCATTTTGAATGTTGGCAAGGGGCTTCTCCTTGCTGTTTAATGACTTCATATAATCCAGGGTATATTTCTTTTTAGTAGTTTTTTTTTGTGCAAATGAGAGCACAAGGAGATGTTGCTGGAAAGCATTATAAAATGTTTTAGCTTATTTATTAATTTTAATTCAAGATTTACTACAGTTCAGCCTTTCATATTGTTGATAAATATGGCTTCAAGGAACTGGATCCACAAGTGCTTGCTGCATGTCTCTTCACTTCAAAGCACTTTTCAAATGGATAGGCCTAAGAGCATTTTTAAATGCATAAAATAAAATCTATTTATATTGGCCTGTCTCTTGTATGAACAGGCTATACTTTTTAATTCCTTTTACATTACAATTGAAAAAAGCTTGACACTAAATCTCATATTGTGTCTGCAGGTCTGCCTCACTCACTGGGCCCCACAGCACAGGGAGCTTTAGTGCTGGGCAAACGCTTCCTCACCACCTCTAAAATACTACATGTGCCATATTCTTTAAAAAGTCTGCTTTGAAAATAATTTCTGATAAAAACAGCCCTAACATGTTAGATTTTTTTTCCCCTTACAGAAAATTGCCAACTGAATATACCTTTTATTTTTCCATGGAAAGTATAGACTCTGCCTGTGTATTTAATGGGGCATAAACGGGGCTGATGGTCCAGGGAAATGGAGGTGCAAATGCTCAGAGACCTGCCACAGTGATCTGGAAAACAATTAACTGTCTGTTCCCTCCTGCTCGGCCTTTGTCAGCTGTGAGATAGACAAAGACCCATTTGTGCAGTTTGTTTGTTTTTTCCTGGGCAATTAATTTTACCATTGTGCTCTGCATTAAATATTTTCTTTTGAGAGAGACCCTATTAGAATAAAATTTAATGTGCTTTGTTTAAGGAACCGGAACAATTTTTCAGGACTGTGTTTTCTCTCATTTTATGGTGGCATTGTAGTGGTGTAGTGGAGCTGTACTGTTGGCCGTGTCTCATGGAGGAAGAGGCTTCATTGGTAATACTGGTTTGTACGGGAGTTTCTGCAGAGGAAAGCAGGGAATAGGATTTGCCAAAATCAAGAAAATATGGTGGACTATTGACAATACACAGACAACGTTTTTGAAAAGTGTGTCAATGATCAGAATTACAGTGTAGAATGGCTAATTTCAATCTACAGCTTTAGTTGATACCATAATAGAGCATGATGAATGGATTCAGGTCATGTTGACATTGCATCCTACACACACATCCTAGGAGAGTGTACCCTGTCACTTTTAGAGTTGTTTTTCAGAGCTTTCCTCTCCCATGAGGAAGGACTCTTGCTCTGCATCATTACCTGTGTGCTCCCCCTCGTCAGTGGTTGCTCAGGTGGGCAGCATGTGCAGTGTGCCTCACAACCTGTCAAATTAATGCTGGTGTTCTTTGATCACACCTAAAAAAGGAGTGACTCCGTGTGAAGAGAAGGGATGGGGCCCAGCTGGACCTGACAGATGGTTGAATTATTCATTGCAAACAGTTACCCTGTGAAGTTAGGATTTTTTTTTTGGTTGAGAATTGTTTGGAAGCAGATTGTGGTTACTCTGTCTGCACGATATATTCATGTGCTGGTGCAAGCATGCATGAACTCAGGGACACTTGTGCACTTTGCATTTCAGTTATGGGTTAAGGATTATTTTCCTCCAAGATCAATTGATTGAATCATTTGAAAATCGAAAGCAATAAACAAGTCATAATAAGTGTTCTTGGTTTTACCCAATCTCCTGGCTCATGTGCGTACAGAAATTTTTCTAAGAAAAATGAGATCTCCATGTTATCTTTACGTGCTTTCAAATCATAAATATCAAGAAGTGTAAAAAAGGTTGAACAATGAAGCTATTTGTTATATAAACTCACGTTGACAGTAATGTTTTTCTCTGTATTCAAGCCTGATCTTGCTAGGTTGAAGCAGACAGGGGAGGACAGGGTGGCTGTAGGTACTTCTGGGAGATGGCAGGGTAGTTAAGAGTGTGTTGGCCAACATGGAGATGGACTGGGGATTTTTGAGAGGAGAGGAAGCATCTGTGAGGTTGCTGGGAAAGAAGCTGAGGTATTTCATGGCAGGAGTTTTGTTGGCATGGGTACTGGTCTGTGTGCGCTAGCAGAGGCCTGCTGAGTTGTGTGAGGTGAACTGCTCTTTGTCTGCTGTTCTTTCATATTAAGTCTTTTTGGGCTTGTTTTGGTGCAGGCATGAATTTATTCCCAAGAAGAAAGTCCTTTTTCCCATTTATTATGTAAAGGCAAAATGACTTAGTAGATTTTTGTGAGCTTTTTCACTGGAATTCATACCTCAGTTGGGATAGAGTCATCCCCAGAGAAACATTTTTCACAATTCTCTAAGCAACTGAAGACAAGGGATATTGCAGAGCAGAGCATCCCCTGCCAAAGAAGTGTCATAATGCACTGACGTCAAACACAGTCCGGCACATTGGACGTTGTCTTGAATTTGTATTTGTTTTAAAGAATTTTCCATCCAAAATTGGACACAGACTGGGAGAGTCAGTTTCTTTTTCCACTTCTTATTAAGGAAAGTCCTGTTTCTTTCTCTACTTCTTACAAGTCTCTTACCCACTGCTCTCAAAGTTTCTTGCTCTGGTTGCCCATGCCCATTAGTCACTACTAAAACAGAACCTGGAAAGAGTCAAATCAGAACTTCCCTTTGAGAATGAAGTTCCAGTCGGGTACTTTGTTACTTTGTTTTAGCATAAGCTTATTGAAAACTGACTTCACTCTCTCTCTCGCTCTCTCTTCTTCCATTGCTCCTGTTGTTCTGTAGAGGACTGGTCATGCAGGGATCACATCTTGCAACAATGCTTCCATATTTTCCCAGAAATATTTCTAACTGAAAACATGAAATTGGAATTTAAGGTGAATTTTATGCCGTTTCTTCTCCAGTTTGTGTCAGTAAGGTATTTTGAACGTTTCCAGCTCATGTGACCATCCTTGATAGCTGTTTCTGGTGCTGGGCTGTTGCAGGAAAAGTCTTGGATACCCAATTCTGGCTTGAACTATATTGGGACAGAGACAAGGTGTGGACAGAATGGTGGCCAGCAGCATTCCTTCCCATGTCCTGGCACCATATACCCATCTTTATTTTCTTGCAAAACTTGCTGGCACACAATTGATTGCTTGGCTGTTTCTTGTCCCAGATGTGTACAAGAAATGCTCAGTGCTAAAGGGAATTCTCTTCAAATTTTCATGAGCTCAATTTGCACTTCGGCTGTTATTTCAATTGGGTGTATTTTTGTAACCTCTTTTAGTTTGGATTGATGGTGAGTTTTGTTTTTGTACCCAGGAAAAACTCTTCATTGTTAATGAAAGGCATAGGAGATTGGGACAATGGCCATGAAGAGACACCTAAGAGAAAGCTTCCTTTTAGTCTGATGTTCAGTCAAATTCTGTTCTAAACTTTGGAATATTTATGAAAGGTTTCCTCGAACGGTCCCTTTTTTCTCATTTATCTTTCCAGCAGGAGCAGTGCTTTAATTTGCCACCAGGAGCTTTTCCTCCCTTTTTTTGTCTTCTCTTGGTGAGACTCTGCTGTGTTAATTTCCTCTCTCCTTTTCAGTTTGCAGAATAATTAATAATGAAAAGAAGAAGTTGGTCTTTAGCACAAGAGTTCATTAAAGTAAAAAGAACATTCTTTTGTTCAGTTTGTACTGATCCTGTGATTAAACTGCCTTTAGTACTGGCAATAAATAACTCTGTTAATTTCATGTGAATAATATGATATCTTCAGCATTAAGATATTCTGAATTTCACTTAAAGTTTATTTAGCTTAACAGAAGTGACAAAGTAAAGCATTTGTGTGAAGCACTGGGATTTTAAATTTGATATTCCATGCTATTCTTAGACACCGAGGTGAGACAGGTCAGTTACGTTTTCAACCCTTGGTCTGTTCCAGTTTCTGGGTCTCATATACAGGATAAGGAGAGAACTCTTGGGTTTGTGCCAGCTCTTCTTCTTATGCTTTTTTTGAGAATCCAGCATGATTGTTACAGAGTGCTTCAGGTGGATTGAGATGAATCAAGTTTATACTTCTTCCCTATACTAGAATCAGGTTTCGTGTGCTTTCATTCTTGTTTTTGTCCAATTCCCCCCCAAACCCCCCAGTTATGTTAAACACATAAATAAGTAAAGTTTATCACTGTCTTTCTGACATGGGAAATGCAAGTTTCCATCCTTCCTGCCAGCTTCAGCAGCTGCTAAAAATTTCCTCCCTCCAAGTGGACCCAGATCCCAACATCCATCCTCTAAAGGTTGCTTTTCGGTAAATGTTGCTTGGACGTTAATCCCTTGAAGTGCAGCGTTCAGGAGTTAACACACACTGGTGGAACTCAAGACTCCGGAGGGAGTAGGACATCTCTTGCTCTGTGAGAGTCACTCATGGAAGCGAGCTGCCGTTTGGGAGCTGACATTAAACAGCAACCTGATGGGCTCCAGCCAGATCGCTGGGGCTACGCAGCTGCCTGGAGGGCCGCCCAGTGCAGATCTGAGCAGAGGAAAGGTGCATGGAAATTCATGCTGCAAACATCAGAAAGCTCAGTCTTCACTTTTGAGGCAGGTTGACGCGTTTCAAAACATTACTGGCAAAAGTGGGCTTGAAAATCTCAGGTTGTCATGTGATTTCTGGAGTTCCTTCCCAACAGAAAATTTCACAGCCTTCCATGTCGTGTTTTTAGGGCTGCTGGTTCTTGTCACTTCTAGAAGATGTAGGTGATACCCTCAAGCAGGGCTTCAGATGTGATGGCAGCTGGAAAAACAGGGAATGATTCAGACTGGGAAATCCTGGACTCATTTCAGAACTAGTGACAGAAAAGAAAACGTCCATCTAGATGCCATGACCCTATGCTGTAGCTTTATTCCTGGATAGCAGTTACTTGCCTGTTGTACTCTTGTCCGTTTGAATCAGTCTGTTCTTCAGAGGGAACACCCAGGCTTTGTCCTTGCCCCATCCTGTTGTTGCCGTCTTTTATGGCAGTGTTGAGAAGCAGGATCTTGTGCCCACTGAAACTGCAGATGCAGCTCTTGTTGGGAGCAGAGTCTGGGCTGTCTTGTAGGGATCCAGGGTCCTACACACTGTTATCAGAGGCAGTAAAGGTGCCATAGGCCAGCCAAAATCTTATCTCATAACTGGCTTGAGTTCCATTATTTCTACCTAGTTCATTATTTCTACCTAGTGCGTTATTGCCTAGAAGAACATATGAGGGAGGATGCCAGGTAATGAACTGAGGTTATCCCCTAACGCCAGTCACTGAGCTGAGGAACTCTGAAACCACTCTCAGGATTTGTTATGGGACAAAAGCTGCTAATTTTTGTCATGATTACTGCTGAGCAGGAAGATAGGAATAGGTTAAATTCTGCTACGTGATCTGTTTTTAGTTGTTTGTTCTTGCTGAGCTGAGAGCAGTGAGACTTTGATGTCAGCATCAAAGGAGTGGAAGGTTGCTCTACCTACTCTGCAGTAAGGGAAAATTGACGTCCTAGTGCTATTTTTCTCTTAAAAAATGAATATAATACCTTCATGTCTGAGAATCCTAGAACAGGCATGCCAGGAACTCCTGGGAGTGGGTCCAGTAGTTGCATGTTTCTCAAGCCTGCTTTTTTTGTGCGTGTTAGGATAATTTCCTGTGGCTGTATATGTGTATATATATATGTGTGTGTGTGTGTATGTGTGCATGTGCCTATATAAAAAACCTCACAAGTCACATTCTGCTTGAGCTATCTGGGCACAGGAGAGTCTGGCACGTTGGATGTCCTGTACCAGCTCAGCTGCAGCTGACCTCACGGGGCAAACCTGGCTGCTGGGTAGGATGTGCAGGCACAGACGCAGTGGGGACCCAAGCCCAGGGTGATGGCTGCAGGGGGTGCGGGAGCCACGGAGTTGCTGGGCTGGGCAGTGCAGGCACTGCCTCACGGGCCCTGGGTCTGCATCTGCAAGAGGTGCACGTTTGGCCTCTGGCTGCTTCTTTACTGACTTGCAGGATTTTTGGGACTCTTACTGTCTTCACTGTCCAGACCAACCTTCAGCATTTGTAGTTGTCACCTGAATGGCTCCTTCCGCACAAAAGCATAATGTGCTGTAGTACATTAAAAAGAAGAGCCAGAGTGGGTAGAAATTGTCATTTCTTTCCAGATGACAAGTGAAAATATCAAAGAGGAAAAAAACCGAAGCAATGCATGAAGAAGCAAGTAATAAGAATCAAAGGCAAAGGATACTCTCAAAAGTAATTTAAATCTCAGGCATACCCACTGGCCATGTTCTGTTAAAACACAATTTTGCACTCTGTAGGTATATTGGGCTTTTTTCACTCTGCCTGTGAAGTTGATAATGGATTTTGTTTTCCATGTGTTGTTCTTTATATCAAAGGAAAGACATGGGTATTTTTATTAAATGCAGCCTTAATACATTTAATTATAAGTAAAGATGGGATGAGGAGCAAAATTTGGATCTAAATTTCTCCAGAATTTGTAAGTTTGAGTGTGACAAGTGGAAGCGTCTCTCATTCCTTGTGTCTAATTAAAACAGTAAGATGTGCTAATTTGCAAGTGTTAATTTATTACTGTTATGCTGTCTTCCCCTAAAATCATTGAAACCTACTAGTTGGGTTTTCATATTTAGCATATTTGAAAGTAGGAAGGCTTTTAGCAGTTGCAGCATTTTGGCAAAGCTTTCAGGTGGTGACTTCTATAACTTCAGGATAACATTAGGCAGTCACTCCTCAGTTTGTTTCATTTCTAATTGGCACTGCTCTTGTGCTTTTTGAGGTTTGTGGTGAACATCTCGGGACAGTGAGGTTATTCTCAGGCAGACTTGGTTATACAGCATGTTCTTGCCTTCCATAACACATGTATGTACCACCTTCTGCAATTCCACAGAATAGAACAGTGGAACGATATTGGGCTTCTGGGCTTCTGAGAGGTTCTGGAAGCTTTTTACCATCAAAGGAGAATAGTATTTGCATGCAGGGAGGCTAAGGAAACTTGTCAGGTAACGGATCCTTCATTTGTTTGCTGTTAATGGGCTATTCTAGGAAGATGTCTAAGTAGGGAGGTCCCTTGAAACCTGTGAGTAGGGTTGTTGAAACTGCTGCTTTTGGTTTGTTTGGTTTGAGGTGGATTTTTTCTTGGTTTGTTTTGATTTTTTGTGTTGTTATTTTTTCTATTAAGCTTCAACAGAAATATTGAGGATAGGATAGGATTTGGATCTCAGTTTCTCCAAGGAGAAACTCAAGAACTGCTATAGGCGTCTGAACTGTTGTATAGCATGAAGTTCAGCACAGGCTTAAATACCTCTTGGAGTCAGCTCTATTCATGACTTGGTAACATTTTTAATAACCACCTATGTCAAGGAATATACTGACTTCTCCTTTTAAGAAAAGTACCAGTTAGAGAGGGCTTAGTTGAACACAGAATGAAGTGTGTCTCCTAACTCTGCTTTCTTCTGAAATCACTTCTGTTTCCTTCATATTGTTTGCAGTGGTGTCTCACGGATGTAAAACAGCTGTTCTTTAACTCTTGGAGCAAAACGTTTTCTGAGCAACTGATTCTTAGCTTGATACAGATCTGGGAGCCCCCCGAAGGAAGGAAGGAAGGATCCAATATTTATTGTATTGCTCTCAGAGCAGACCTCCTCTCCAGTTTCAGCCTTTGTATTTTCTGTGTGTTAGGTGTTGCAGAAAATCTTAGTAATGCTGATTTTTTCCTCTTTTTTTTTTNTTTTTTTTTTTTTGGACAGATGATTCAAGAGAGCAGGGTTCTTATTGAGACGGCAGACACCACTCACGACAAGATTGTTCAGTGCCAGAAAGCAGGTAATCCATCTTTATTGAGCAGTTCTTCTGGATGGAAGATGGGAAATAATGTGCCATAATTTACTACAGTTTGTGACTAATGTAGTTTTTTTCACCTGGATGTAAGTGAGCATTCCAGTCTTTCTCTGGCATGCTCTACCCTCCTGAAGGCTCATCTTCCAATAGCAATGCAGGTGTGGGATCAGACAAAAATACTCAGTTTTCACCTTAGAAGCTGTTTATCCATCTGCTTTACAGCTCTGAACTGTCTGGCAGCATTTAAATGAGTCAAATGAACCAGAAGGGCATTAAAAAGAGGGGGGTGAGAAGGTGTAGTGCTTCAGTGAGTGCATTCTCTAGCTCAGTTGTTCCTTTGAACACAGAGCAGCAAGAGGTTTCTGTACCCCACAGCACCACGACAGTCCTAAACACTATTTTTCTGATAGGCATTTTTGGATTTGGCAAGTGATACAACCATTTGCTTCTATTAAATATAGATAATGAATGAAACTGCTGTTCTGTAGTTAATACTGTAATTCATCTTTTTAATTAGGAGAAATTGGAAGCTGTTTCAACAGTAGCATTTAACTGATTTTATGTGGTGCGAGAGCAGAATGGAACCTGGTCTTTGCTCTTCAGCCGTTCTGGCATTGTGGGAGCAAAGGGACAAGAGGCAAGTGGCCATGCCTGGCTGGGGGTCATGAGCCTCATCATTGTGACATGCCTTGGGCTCTGAGTATCTGCGTAAGCAGCACAAAATTCCTCATCCCAAAGCCTTCACTGTGTGCAGAGGGTTTAGGAAAGGGACAGTAACAAGAAAATGCAGTACCAGGAGGGTCTCTAGATGGTATAATTTAAGAGCAATATTTTGCACTAAACTAGGCAAACTCTCAGCAGCATCAACTGCCTTTCTGCCCGGCTTGATCTGTGCACAGAGAGAAGAACCCACGACATTTGCCTGGGCACTGGAGTCTTTGTGAGTTGGAGATGTGTATGGAAAATACCATGCAGTACCATGCCACCACACTGATGTCCAGAGTTTCATGCAGCTCCCCTCTCCTTCCTTCCTTCCCTCTGGAAAAAGACAAATTTTTCAAGTGTGTTCAATTTGCTGCTGCATCCACTTGTATTTTCATTTTTGTTTGCTTTATTAGCCTTAAAACTTCTGATTGAGAAGACAGCTGGAGAGAGCTGAAGCACTTCTCTGAAGCCATGGGATTTAGAGAAAGGAAAGGACTATGAGAGAGAGTATCCCTCCCCCTGCTCATTTGCCAATTAATTTGTTGCAAATGTTACCCAGGCAAATTTTTATGTAACACTTTCAATGTTGCAAGATGAAGCACTCAAAATTAAAAGGTGTCAGAGGTAGAATTCCCTGTGACATTGTCCTTTACCTCACCCCAGTTGTGCTTCCTCCCAGCTTGTGTTCCACCAGGCCTTTGCTGCTCAGCCTGTTTTGGTGTGGGTTCCCTGTGCCTCAGGGTCCTGCTGGCTCTCCCAGACTGGTTCTTGTAGGACTGGTTTTGCTGTTGTTTTTTTAATGGGCAGGCTCAGCCCAATGCACAGTGGTCAGCAGCAGCTTGGAGGACTGACCCTTCCAAATGCTTTCACTGGTGATGCTACCCTGCAGCCTGACAAATGTTGGTGGCTCCCTCTCTCTGGGGCAATGCTGTATCCAAGTTACAGGTGGAGAAGTGAGGTCCAGAGGGAAAAATAACTAAAAGGATGCTGCATAAAGGCAGGGCTGTCCACACAGAACTAAGATCCATTAGCCTTCATATTTTTTTCTGGGACAAAGCAAGTAATTTGAAGATTTTCTTTTACTAATTGAAGTGAAATGATTTGTCAGTCAGTTGGCATGAAGCACACCTGCAAGGAAATCGTGCTTGGGGTGCAATTATTTAGACTGTTTTCCAAAGGATGTACTGCAGGAACTCCGTTACCCTTGACAAGCAAAACGTGCGAGTGGGTGAAGTTTTGGAATAGAAACAGTAGAGAGAGAAATCTTGCATTGTGTGGGGTTGAACAGCCTCAGTGTTATTGAGCTCCTGGAGTCAGTGCAAGGGAAGATAAAACTATTGTTAGTCTTCCAGGAGTGCTTTGGGCAAGCTGTGCTGAGTGCAAGCCTGCCTTGGACTGTCCTTCAGCAACCTGCCAAGCAGCCTCTGCATCTACACCGTACAGATGTTCCCTCCACTGGCATTTCTTTGATGTCATTTCAACAAAGCTCGAATTTGTGAGTGACATTTACCCTAAAGTGTTAGGGGAGGGAGAGCTATGAAACAACTGGAGATGGAGCTTGGTTTGTTCAGCCAGGATAGGCTTCAGATGCTCTGGAGTTATTTAGTGCCGGTTTGGCCTTTGTAAGGTACAACTTAAGGGAATACAAGCAGCTCCTTTCCATTTTGTCTCTTAATCCACACCAGACTCAGAGAAATGGTTCCATACACTGTGCAGATCTTGTGAAACTGGTGGGCTAATTGGATACCTTAAGATTTTTAGTCTACTCCCAGATTTCCTGAATTCTTGTACCACTCAAAAGAGCTGCAGGCGTTTGCCACAGAAATTAGCAATGAATGCAACTGTGGTTGGAAGTCTCAGTTCTCCATGCTGCAGGGGTAGCAATCCTGTAATTAGAGTTAGGTACTTCTGACGTAATTTATCATTGTGAAGTACAAGGGCTTTTCTGTATCACTGAGATTAAGATTAACGAGGAGATGTGCATTGGAGCCTGCATTTGCTGTGCTGAACAGATATCTTCCACATGTGTCAGACAGCCTTCCAAGGTGCAAAGTCATCAGCTCAAGGAGAGTGACAAGTGACTGCCTTTTGTCGCAGTATTGGCAGCAGTGCAGGCTGCAGGGAGAAGTGCTGGAGGAGTGTCTATGCAGGGACCAGGGCTTGTGTGGAACCCCAGGACTGGCAAGGAGAGCCACAAACCAAGTGGAAACATAGCCCCAAAACTGTACATGACACCTTTATTCTGGAAAATGTTCTCCCAGGATGGAGCCATAAAAAGAAAAGGAGGGGGGGAAAGCACAGAAAGAGGTTGTAGGAAGTCCCAGCTGCAAGACTGAAAATGCTCACTCGACATCTATAGAGAAAATCAATTGTGCACTGAGTGATGTGGCAATCTGTATTTTTAGGAATGGAATTCCATGAAGAGCTTCATAACCTTGGGACAAAAGAAGGTTTGAAAGGAAGAAAATTAAGCAAAGCCATTGAGAGTTTTGCATGGAATATCACAGTGCTGAAGGTAAGCACAGCAAAGTACCACCTCCTGTCTCGTATTAACTTTATAAGTAAACCTTTGCTCTTTTAGCTCCTCTATTTCTACATCTTACTAATTCTGAAGCAACATGTTTTTCTTTTTTTAATGGGATGTATCAATTACCCCCACTTATTGATATTTATCAAATATATCCATTACACCTCTGATTCAGAAGCTGTGAAGGGAATTCATCTAAGCTGAACAGAAGAGGAAAGATGGCTTGTGGTTTGTATGATCAGGGGCATGGCTTTGGTTGTCTGTTCTGCCTCGTGCACCCTGAAAGTGACATATTTAAGGTCATTGTGTCTCAAAGACTTGTTCTGTAAAATGAGAACTGGAGCATCTCTTTGGGAAGGGACAGGGCAGGAGGGACTGTCAAGAAAAAACAGGAGGAATATTGTAGATCCTGCAGGGTTATGTTTCCAAAGCAGAGCGCTGTCCAAACAGCTGAAAAGGGGATTTTCATCCCTTCATGCTGGCTGCACAGTGACATACCTCGGGGTGAAGTGGTTACTCGCTGGGCTTTAGCTGCTGGTTCAGCACCAACCAGCCACAAATTGTCATGGTAGCTGTATGACTGAGCCTGGGTGAACAGCTACGGACAACCAGAGGTGGAAAGAGGAGAGGATTTAGTGCAGCCACAGCAGAAGACAAGGAGAGGACCTGAGCCAAGCATTCAGGTCGTCAGCATTCAACTCACACCTTTCACAGCCTCATTTCCCAACTTGCTCTGATAGATCACACTTCCTTTCTCTGTCCCTACTGCTTCCTTGCTCATGCTCCCAGGTTGCCCTGTCTGGCAGCATCTCCCTGTGACCTCCCAGTGCCCTTCCCTTTGCTGAAATCCCAGAGCAAGCCAGTTGATGAAAGGGAATTTTTACTAAGTTCCTCATCAAATATACCCCTAAATGTAGCATGCAAGAGTAGCAGGAGATGCATGCGTCAGCATTGTGCTGGAAAGAGCACTAACATGTCTTGAGCAGGAGAGGGAAAAAGGAGTTGGGAACAGAGGCTGAAGGGCAGAAGTGTGTGGGAGAGGCGGTACAGAAGGGTTAGAGAAGATGTGGGACGTGTGGTTTCTTGTGTACCTTGATTCACCGTGAGAGAGCGGAAAAGTGAGTAATGGAGTCGGTGTCAGCTCAGTTAATAGGACCTCTGATGAAGAGAAAAGTCAACCAGTTCAAACTCACAGACTTAAATAGACAACCTGTTCCACACAGAGCAATTGAGGTCAGTAGCTAGAGCCCCTCCTCCCCCAAAAAGCACACTAGGCAGTTCTGAACAGTAATCTGAATACCTGTAGCTGTGTTAGGTATAATAAATGTCTCATGATCAGAGTCACTCTAAATGTTTTGATTTTTTTTTTGATGTTTGTCAAATGTGAAGCTTGTGCCTTTGAGGGTGACTTATGATTAATGAAGGTACGAGTAGGCTATCAGAGAAATTTTTCCATGAAAAATAATTGCTGCCTAGCACATATTGTCAACATACTGAAGAGCTTTTAAAACGTCTAGTCAAGGTCAAGGAATAATTTACTTGTTTCATTTTTAAGCCACAACTTCTTTTCTACCTTTCTCACACAATAAAATATTAACAGAGCTTGTGACAACTATCCATGAAATGCACATGAAACACCTTTTCATTCTGACTGAAGTCCAACTCAGGACTGACATTAGAAAACTGGGAATGCAACTGTGCCTTGGGTGTGAAGTTGTGCCTTGGGTGCTTCAATCTCTGATATGAGACTATTAATAATTGTTCTGATTTGTCATCTTTTTTTTTTTTCTTTTTTCCCTGAAAAAATCCTGTCTTTCAGTGACCCTGCCCGTAACAAACTTGCATCTCCTCTTTAGCACTGAGTCTTCTCAGTGCTGGTGAGAGCTACTCAGGAGGATTTGGTGGGGAGTGACCAACAACCCTGCCCCCCTCAAACCACTGGTGTTCTCCCTATATTCAGTGGCAGGGTGGACACTAGATGTTGCTATAACGTTGTAAGAAATGGAAAAAAATATCCTATAACATCTCACAAATGCATCAGCTGCTTTACATGAGGTGAGGTGAGTGAATGGCTGATGAGAGAAAGCCTCTTTGTGTGCTCAGGGTTGTTGGAGGCAATTACATCATGCGGCAGGAGTCAGTTTATGTGAGGTGCCCGTGAGCAATAGCAGGTATTATGTTGTGCTTGTGCTGTGAAATGATTAATAGTCTTTTCCTAGGCTAGTGAAGCCAAGGCATATTTAATTAATGTGTTTCTTTATAAAGACTCGTTGGAGTAGGTAAGCTTTGAATAAAAGAGGAGATGCAATAAGAAATTGCCACTGGCAAAATCATTAAATAGCTACAGAGTGCAAGATTAAAGTGTATTTTATAAAAATCCTAACTGGACATTCTTCATGTTTAAAAGTGCCCTGGGGTACTTTTAAGAGGTGAATCAAAATAGTATGTCATTTTCTTCCTTAGTTAATATAAACTTAATTACATATTAGTAATACCCACTATAAGGACAAACTGTTTGCCAGAAGGTAAAAATGTCACTAAGAACATGGATATTATAACTTGGTGACAGTCTAACAAGTCAGCTTTGACATCAATATTTATAAAATGTCACATCTTCCTCTTTGGTTCCATGTTGTGTAGAACACTGTCAGGCTCACAGTCAGTAATACTGAGAGGCATAACGTAAGTACACTAGACAGAAGAATCATACACTCACAGCAATATTACAGGAAAGGTTATGATCCCAAATTTAGTCTCACTTTCATTTTTATTTCCATGCAGCACCAGCTTTGTGTCTTTGTTTTCCTCTCTGTATTTAATTGAGTGCCAGTAGAATGCAAAGGTGACAAAAAAAAATTTGTGTCTACCCTTGCACAGGGACCATGGTGTTAGGAACCCTTCATTTCACCCTACCAGGCACACAAAGCTGCTTAGCTGAGGCAGCTGTTCTGGTCTGACCCTTCCTTGTCACAGAAGGTCATGATTCATTTTCATGAGGTATTTCTTGTTTTTAAAGCAGGTGACTCTCCATTTCCCAGAGTAGAGGCTTTTACGTGGGTGTGTGGGCTCGTGCTTGTTTCTCCCCAGATGCTGGTGCTGCTTCTGCCTGCCTGGCGAGGCCACCTCTGCTCTGGTTCCTGTGGCTGCTTTTGCAGTGAGCTCCTCCTGCCTGTGCTAGGAGAGAGGAGAGCAGCAGAGCCTGGAAGGCAAGAGCTGAGAAGCCTCCTTGGGGCAGTTCTGGCCTTGAGCTGATGAGTCCTCCTGAGAGCTGGGACATAACCCCTGCCCTCAGTGCCACTGTAGAGCACTGGGTGGTTTTCAGGTCAGGTACACTCCCATGTGGGTGATGTCCTGCAGAGCCAGCTCGGGTCTGCTCCTGGCCTCCTCGGCACAGGACAGAGCCAGCTGCCACCTGTCCTGGGGCTCTTCTGCCCACTCTGTCTGCCTCTCCCATGGGGTCTTGTACCAAGCATTTTGCAGTAACTGAGGCACTCTTAGCACCTGTCACATGTACAAACCACTGATTCAATGACTGCTATATGAGTTTTTGGGAATGTTTGAGGGGAAAAAAGTTGTAGCCTGCAAAGCTACTCTCCTTACTGAGGAAAAACTGTCACAGACTGCCAGGAGGTGTTTACTAGAGTAAAGGAGTTGGGATCTGCCAGAGTCCCAAGAGCCTGGTGAGAAAGTCAAACAAAGTTTGAGTATGTTGACCGTGATTCAGATTTGTTGCTCTCACATGGACCTGCTTTGACTGACTGCAGACAGATTTTTCTGGGCTATTTGTGCTTTGGTGGATCAGCATACAAAGTCTAGAAACAATACCACAAGGTACTTGTATGTTGATGGTAAATATCCAGGTAGTTAATATGCCAACATACTGCCTTATTTATAGACAAAACATGGGAAAAAGAAGATAAAGTGGCATTTAGTGTTTTTGTCTTCTGCTGAAGGGCAAAATAATCAAATGTTTGATTCTAATCTGCTCTGAAATGCGCATGTGTTTTTAAATCTTTTTTTGCTGCTCATGATAAGATTTTGCCTCTGCTGTCCTAAGTCTGTCTGTTCTGTCTTACTAGGAGTCCAACTGTTAGTGCACGCCACAAGACATCAAGTGGGTACATTTTCAGGGATCGTTTCAGCTCTCATCCAAGAATGTATCTGTTAATTATCCTGCCTTTAAATTAATGCTGATTAGCTATATCAAGAGAAGTTTGTTGAATGCAGAATGCATACAATTACTAAATTGCTAATGTAGTTCTCTCTTTGGGGGGGAAGCATCCACAATTTTATAATGTGGTTGTGATCAATGTTAGCTCTGGTGTAAGTGATTTTATGCAGCAAAACTGTGCAGAAATAGCACTTTTGCAGGCTGATGTGCACAAATGACCTCTTTCTTCATCACAGTCATTTGTGACAATCTGCCTTCAGTTGCTTGGGAGACCTGCCAGAGGCAGGTCTCCCAAGCAGAGCCCCAAAGGCACACTTTAAGGCTACTTGTAGAGATAAAAGTGAGATTTCTGACAGAGGTACATACAGACTACCTGGCCTCACCTAAACCAAGATGAATTTATCATCGCTATAAGGTAGCAGTTTTCTTTATGAAGCAAAACTATCTATCAGACAGTGATTGTTATTCTAAAGCACCTTAAACACAGAGTTTCTGATGATCTTTGGAAGAACTAAGTTGATTCCCAGCCTTAATTTAAGGATTATTATAGTGGACTATGGAAGTATTTTTGAATGGATACTCTACAGTATTGTAAAATCTTAGGAGATTTATACGGGTCTTTTCACATCAGCCCTTTTTCCTGCAGTTAGGCAAGAACCATGGCTTTGTTCCTTGGCATGCTGCAGAGTGGACAACAGAGCAGCACAGCAGACTCTTAGGAACCTTATATATAATTAAGCACAACACTAACAATATATTCTGCCACATATTATTTAATTGCATGGCAGTTTAAGCTATCTGGATCTCAAGTGAGGGCGTGATGGATTACTGAGTCCCCACAAAGCTGCTGCGTTCTATGTACCATATATTTTATTCACTGTAAGTGTCAGTAAGGCTTTCCCTGACACCCAAAAATTCCTGATATCTTATCTCCCTCCTTTTCCCAGCATATCTCTGTAGACATAAGCACCTTGGTGCTCAATTTGTGAAACTACAAAAATAGATGGAATATAAGCCATAGTGTCTTAACAACAAATTCTTGTGATTTGCTGTCCTGTTCTGACAGTGATAGTCCAGCCAGAGCAGTAGGCAGGAGTGGTTTGTGTGGCATGGAGTCTTCATGCCTGCCTTTAAATGCAGGGCTCACTGGGTTATTCCATATCGGCTCACCTCATGTCTACTCATACCCAGATCTAGGTAAATGTATTTTGAATGTGGTTACCCCAAAGGCTCTTTTCCCAGAGTGACTAACTGTATTTCCTGCTGTCTTGTCCCCACACTGTTTGCATTTGCTTTGTTGATGCAGTTCAGAGTGGTGTTTGAAACTTTTAAACCTCTCCAGACTGTGTGTCCTGGCTACTTTTGAGGGATCTGCTGGTTTATGCCTGCTCAGCTACAGCGGAGATTGGCTGAGCCAGTCAGTCTGTGATTGAGTGGCAGATTTCACAAATGTGTGAGGAAATGCAGAGCTGTTCTAATGATTCACATAGTGACTAGATCAGCTTGGTCTCTTACACATAAACTGAAGGACAAAAAAGAGTAAATTAGTACAAAACGGCTCGCTTTCTGAGAGTGCTAAAGACAAGGTGAGGAGGTTCATCAAGGTCAACATCCATTTAGTCTTGTAAATATCAACCTGCTTACTTTGAAGCAGTTAATTTAAAAGTAGAGGGAAAGGTGAGGGAGGAGGTATATTTAGGTTTCTCTTTTTTGAGTCTGTGAAAGAGTCTGGAGGAGGCATATGGGAGCATACCTTGTTCTGAGGCCCTTTGTGTACTCTGAATGCAGTGGTGAGTGCAGTGGAGGCTCCCAGCTTCAGAGCTGGTTCCAGGGCAAAGCCTGTGCTCCTGGCTCTCAGGACAGGCTCCAGGACTCTTTCTGTATGTGAAGGTTGTTTCAAGATTTTTCTGGGAGAGGGGATTTAGAGTCCTTCAATTGATCTTGAGTTACAAGATAAGGAGGTAAGTGTTGTGCTTCACATGCCAAGCTGTTTTGATCAGTGTGTTTTGTAAACCAAGGGAACCAAACCATGCGATTATTAGGCAGGATAGGCAGATCTTTCTTGTACCAAGCAGAGTGCTGTTCTCCGCTGATTTGGTTGATAAAGGCCTTCTCCATAAATGGTGAATGCACTGGTTTTTGTCTGTTTTGCCCAAGCCCAAAGGCAGGAACCAGAGCTCTTTAAAAGACAATTTCCGTGGATTTTGTCAGTTGTATCTGGTGATGGAAACTTCCCAAGTTGCTTCAACACTGCATACTAGGCTAAAAGGAGTGTAACCCCAGTCCATCAGGAGTACTAGTTAATCAGCTGGAATATCCTGTTATTCTTGGCCCTCAGCCATGCTGCCGGGGCATTGCTCCGGGGAGGATGTAGTGAGTGGTCTCAGCAAGTACAGCAGTCTCAACAAGTACTCTCTGAGTACCTGGCTGTTCCCTGCAAGTTTTTGAAGCACTAATGGTGTTTCTGACAAGGTCTGTGTTTTCTTCGCCAAGGAAAATTCCGAGACATGAGTTGGATTTAGAACAAACTAAATATTTGTGTGTGTTTAAAATATACATGAAGGCCACCCAGGCAACCTTAAATCTTCAAGTACCAACTGCCAGCAATACCAGGGACTAAGCAGAGAGCAGAGATCACCAGGGTTCAGAGCTCTTGATGACCTCCTTCATGATCCTGTGACTTTCTGTACAGCATGAAGTCCTTCATGATCCTGTGACTTTCTGTACAGCATGAAGTCCCAGGATAGCCTGACAAAGAGGAGAGACTTTGTCCCCTGTTAATCAGTTATTGCTGGAGTTTTGTTGAATAATGTCACAGCAGGAGTGTTTCACTGACTGGCAAGGAGTGATTGTCCAGACATTCAGATCAGGCAGAGTCTGTCCTTATCTGTCCAGGCACAGGCACCCACATGGGCCTGCACTCACCTGCCTGCAGTGCTGGTGCTTGTGAGGAGCAGCACTCACCTCCCCACAACACACAGCCCCCGCAGAACCAAAGCCAGTTAAGAGTTTCTGTTCTTCCAGGGAGTGCACACAGTTTTGTCTCTTTTCTCCACCTTTACCACCTATTTGGGTGCATAGAAACAGGACTGGAAGGGCCTGTGAGAAGCTATGTAGTTCCTCCTGCTGATGAATATTTAGCTGCTGTGGATCTAAGCTCTGCTCAGATATTTGGCATGGAAGGTGGTTGGTATGAAGCTGTACTGTTTTCCATGGTGATACCCAGTACCTGGCAGACCCAGGGACCCATCTGGCTGTTGGGGAAAGAGCTGATGGCCAGAGTCATCTGAGCAGAAATGTGTGTTTCTGCCAATTTTCTCACTTTGCTCTTCTTTCCTCAGCGCCAGGGCTCTATTCCTACAGGTGTTTCACAATGGTGGGCTTGAGGACAAGACCCTCCTGCAGTGAGTGTGGACCCAAGTGTATGACAGACCAGAAATGGAGGGTCACTGAAGTTCATCCAGAAAACAAGTACTGAGAGCTGCCTTCCTTTGATGTAAACATCTTGGGTTTTTTACTGCAATACAAAGTTCTGCAGTTCAGGACTTAATATTACTCCTTCGGTTCCATTGGAACGGGTTTCTATAGTGTGCAAACACACATGCATGTATGTATATAGGAGGTGAGACAGGCCATCAAATATATGTGCAAAACAACAGCAACTTTAACACAAAAGGAAGAGATTAGAAAAGTGAAAGGTGGTGTGAAAAGCCCTGAGTGACACCTTTCTGAGTTCTTGAATTTGACTAAAATAAGCCAGAGATGGGTCACAAGCAATCTTGTGGTGTCTTTTATTTTGCGTGATGTGACAAATTGCCAAAAGCCATGGCCCTGATGCCAAGCTGCTGGCTGTGCATGCAGGGTGAGATGCATCGTGTTGCAGTGGGAGACAGGGCCAGGAGCACGTGGGGTCACCATGCCTGGTACCCCTTGTACCAGGGCCACCTCAGCAGCATAGGCTTTGAGCCCAGCTGAGGGTTGGCACACTGAGGTGCTGGGAGTAAAATATCACTTTTAGTGTCGCTTCACAAATGGAAGCTTGTCAAGATGTTTGAAAGGCAAAATAGATGCCCAGCTCTCTCCTGGTGTAGGCTGGCAGCTCAGTGAAGCCCTCTGCTTGGTTGTCTGTCATAACTCCCATTACCTCTCTGTGCCTCACTTTCATCTCAGTCTTTGCTGTTTCTTCTCCCCTGCCTCAAATCCCATTCCCTCTGTATTGCTCCAGTTGTATCATCTAAGTCATGCCAGTGTGGGGGGCGAACCACCCTTGATCTGGACTAAGCTTTTCATGGCTCTAACACTGTCCATCACCATGATGCAGTTCCTGTGAGTTACCGTTCCATATTTTGTGCCACCTTTGCCCTGGGGTGGTTGTGTGGGACCTGGCCCTGCTATGCTTGTGCCTTTGGGGCAGACCCATCACAGCCTGAGCCCCATCTGCAATGCTTGTCACCCTTCTCTACTAGCCTGGCAGGGATTTTGGCACCTCGGTGTGAAGGCCAGCTTCTCCTGAGGGGATGTGTCATTTGGTCCAAAGACTCTGCAACTGGAAAAGTAATTAATAATGTTCAGGTAGAATACAAAGAGAATTTGTTCTCCAAAAGCTGTTTTGGGCAGGAACAAGATTATCACCTGTGTAGAAGTTATTAAAGAAATCAGCAGGTAGGGTTACAAGTTTCTTGAAGATACTCATCTTTTGAGGAAGAGTAGCTACTCCTGCACGTATGTGCTTGGGTAGAAGTGCACAGCTGTGCTGGAAAGTTGGTACTATTAAGGGGAGGCAGTAGGAAGAGGAGGGGTGGCATGAGGGAAAGATGGCTGAATATAGGTGGTTCCCCACCAAAGGAGGATTGCTTGGGTATAAAAACTGGGTCAGTATCATCTCACATCCCTCCGAGGAAAAGACAGTGCAGCCAGAAACTGCAGGTGGCACAGGACCTTAGGCAACTTCTGCCACCATCCCCTCCCTCCCCTGCAATGGTGACATTTTCATCTGAGATGTGGGTATCAAAGACTGCTGTACTTGCAGTGGAGTTAATTAACACAACCTGGAAGACATGGAAGTTGGGAATCTAGTTTGTGCCAATCTGACAACATGACCTTGTTCAGAGGAATTTAAAAGGCTGTAATGAAAGTGCAAGTTCCCACAGAAATTCACACATTTCTTGCTTCTATCTGTCAGTGGCTGTACTAACAAAAAACGAAAGCAAAGCAGCAGCTGCCTCTGTCAGGTGTTCCGGGTTGCAGTGTAACCCCAGCCACACTGCCAGCCCTGCCCACACGGCTCAGGCAGCGGGGCAGTGCTGGGGGGCTGGGAGCCTTTGCTCTGGGCCCTCGGGTGACACTGGGTGAGTGCTGCAGGCAGGGCCACTGCCCCAGTGCCTGGCACTCACCAAGGGCCTTGGAGAGACCTTTTCCTTCCTGGGCTGGCAGTGGCCCACACTACCTTGCCTGGATGTTTATTCGTGCCACTGAAGGCCTCAGGGAATGAAGGGCTCTGCTTCTAAGGCATCCATGGTGGGTCTCCACAAGGGAGCCTCCACCCAACCCTACTTCCTGATTTGTTAAGTATCAGGGAGAAACCAGGGCACTGATTTGTGCATGGCAAGAACATTAAGAAAAGATTGCTTGTATGTTGGGTTTTTGCAGCATTTGCTTATTGTTAAATCTGTGCTGTGCCATTCCCTGGGAGCTGTAACTGGTACTCACCTGAAACGGTCGTATTTGAATGGTGTGTGATAAGAGGTTTAACATCTTCTAAAAATTACCCTTGTGGTATATTTGGAGCTCCTTGCAGCTCCTGTCAGCAGATCACATACAGTTTCCCAGAGCTTACAAATGATGACAAGCTGACTGCCCCTTTTGTTGTATGAATTACATGCCAGCATCTACAAAACCTGCTCCCTGTGGGGGAATGGGTGTCTAATTTAAGATAGTTCCTTGGGGGAGCTCAGGAGGCGATGAAAGCTGCCAGTTGCTCCATTGGAACTTCCTCCTCTGCAGTTGCTAAGATGGTGTTTGGGTTTTCCCTGGCACTGTCAGTGGCCTCAGTGAAATCCAGGAATACATTTTATAATGGAACAGTACCTGGCCTTTGTGCTTGGCTGAAGCTGAGGGCTGGCATGTCTCTGTGTGAATGCCGAGTCCTCACCTTCTCTCTCCTGAGCATTGATAGAAATCCTCTCGCCACATGTCAGAATGTGCATAATGCAGTTGTTAGCCAGGACCTTTGACTTCCTCTGTACTGTGTGAGTCTATGAGTCAGGGGAGCCAAACTCTGAATGCAGCAGACTGTGATTTGCTGGTACGACCTTCCCTGTTTCATTGTGCCAGTTGAGATTCCATTACTGCCTCCTGACATTGAAAAGTGTTCATCCACACCACTGCATATTCTGAGGGCTGTGGTTAAAGTAAAATGCTCTTTAACTCAATGGTGGTATTGATTCATTTTTGTTGTCTGGAGTCACTAGCTGTAGAAGGCTGTGGAGTAAAGACTTCTGTGTTTACATGTGTGATTATTGGCAATATGGGTCTGCAGGGAGGGCTGGGACAGTGAAAAGCCACAAACTGTATTAAGTGAAAGTTGTGGGGGTTCAGTGAGACCAGACATTTGGTCTGCAGTTATTCTCCCCTAGGTCTTATGGTAGATCCCGTAAGCCCTAAATGTGGCAGGCATTCCCCAAACCTTCCACAGGAGGTAGGGAAATTAGAGGCCCAAATAGGTGTGGGTGGAAGTAAGCTTTACTGTAGGAACAATGGATTGGGAAACTGCAGTCTTGTATTTCTGACAGCTACAGTCTTTTTTTTTTTACCTGGGTCAGATGAATTCAAGTGTCAGGTGATGAAACCTGTGGGAGATAAAGGGCACTTTCTTGTGAGTCATTTCCCCAGGTACAGGTAGGTTCCATTTGTGGAGAAAAGCAGACACAAAACCAGTGATTCAGGTGCTGAGGCAGCTGCTATTTATTTTTAGATCAGAAAAAGATGGCATTTCTGATGTCAGAAAGGCTATTAAATGAGAGCAGTCGGACTTAGAGGAGTAAGTTAAAAATGCCTGTTTAGTAGTTCTTTTCTCCAGTACCCTCTATGTTATAGGTAAGACACAGGTCCGGTATTGGCAGGAAGAGCCTGACTGATAGGCTGTGGTCACTCTGAATAGTAATAATAGAGGTGATAACTGCAGTTAAGTTCTCACTCTGTTCCCTGGGTTCCCACTCCATCGGGTGGTGACCTAGGGATGCTGATGTATGTAGCAGTGGGGAGGAGCTGAGCCACATGAAGGCACAGAAAAGCAGCCCAAGAAGTGTTTTTACCTTTCCAAGCCTTGGTGGGGTAAGGGGGCTGGGAGCCTTTGTTCTGGGCCCTCGGGTGACACTGGGCCCAGAAATGGAGGGTCAACTTGAGTGGCCTAATTTATCAGTCTGGGATAAACAGGCTGGGACTGGAGGCTGCCAGCAGCAGCAGGACAGTTTCCTTCAGAGGGTAGCTCAGTGATCTGATGCTGGGTAGTCTAAACTCCTCCTCAGTAACAGTGGAGGTGTTATTACAGCCCTCTGTATCAGGCTTAAATATTGAGTTCAGTTTGGCTGAAAAGCCTCGTGTTTTCTGTGGCATAGTATTGTAATAGATGTTAAATTATTTTTGTTCAGTTTCCCTCACTGACATTTTGGGGCAATAAAATTGTAAATGAATACTACCCCTATCCTGAACCACTAATTTTTGTGCTTGGCTCCCTCAGTTTGCTGTGTTTCCACTCCCATCCTTCACAGAGGTTTCTCACTTCCACCCAGGCCTGTTTCTGACCCCTGCTGATTTTCTCCTCCCCTCCCAGTTGCTTCCTTTCAGTAGCTCTATGCCTGCTGGGCCAGTCAGTGTTCTGCTTACAAAAATAACCCTACCCGCTCCTGTTTGTACTTGATTTCACATCTGCACTGGGAAGGCAGGGCTGGGATTCTCCCAGTGATACAACCCCTGTTAGCATGTGAAGCCCGTGGCTTCTGTTGCCACAGGAGCTTCTCTAACCACTGGCTGGCAGAACATGGGCAGAGATGGTGGCTCAGCTCTGCTTTTACTGAGCTCACCGTCCACTCTCACCAGCAAACCTGCCTTTGACTGCAGGGGACCAGAATGACCCCTGATCATCAGGCTGATCCCTGGACAGGAATGAGGCAAATCAGAGCATTTGCTTAGGGATCCTGTAAAAACCTGTTCCCTCCTAGTAGTTAGACAGTGGTTTGTGGCCTTTTTTCTTTTGGCACTTAACCCTTCATGTGATTTGGAGGCTTTGGTCTCAGCTTGAAGCTTTCTGCTTCAGCATAAAGTTGTTCTGGCCTGTGCTGCTTGTGAGCAGGTTAGAAACTGGCTGCCCACAGCTCCTGCATGAAGGGAGGAGAGGGGTCTTGTCCCCTCTGGGAGAGTAGGAGTAGGGAGCTTGGGTGGCTTCTGCAGATTCCCATGGCCCAGTCAGCTGGTGGTGTTGGCCAGCATCCACTGCAGCAGCAGGATTTGCAAACCACGTAATCGCTGAGGCATTGGTGCTTGTGGCAGGCAGAAAGGAGCAGAGCCTGAGGAGCTGCATGTGGGAGCAATGCTGAGGGTGCTCTCTCCACAAACAATCTGCTCTGACTGGTACAATTTGATTTCACCATTATTAGATTATTTCATTTAGCATTAAGCACAGCCGTAGGTATTTTTTTAGCTGTTATCTCCAGCAATTCAAAGGAGAGCAGTGACTGTGTGACGTTGCTGCAACATTCCCTCCCTCCAAAAAAACCCAAACCAGCACAGATGCGTGTTGTCTTCAGTCAAAACAGAGTCAGCTCAGAGTTGGCCACTAAACCCTTTCCAGGTTCTGATGAGCTTAAGGGACATTTTTCTGGCTACACGGTGATGAAGGACATGATTTTGATGTTAACTGTGTGCTTGCAGCCTGTGCATCTGAGAGTCAGCACAGAGGGCACCAGGGAGCAAGGGGTGCCAGCCAAATGTTTTGCTTGGGGGTTGCTTTTTACAGTTGTTTCATTAGCTGCAAAACGTCTCTCTTCCTGCAGCTGGTCCTTTTACTCAGAAAAATAAAATGAAAAAAAAAAAAAAAAAAAAAAAGGTGCACTTTCTGCCTCATCTTTCTTCCCCTTGTTCTGTTTTTCTTGGACTCTTTGGACCTTACTGGAATTACCAGTTAGTGCTGGCACTGGTACCTGTGAGAAATTGGGTTTTGTGACCGAAGGAGGATTAAGAAATAAGTGCCTCGACATACACCTTCAATTTTCATTTCATGGCTGTGTATCAAAAATAAACAGTGCCCAAATTTCTTTAGTGATGTGGGGTTTTCTTAGTATTAATTGTCCACTCCTGGGCTCCCAGCCAACCCAGTGATTTTAAACTTATCACCAGAAAAAAAGGCAGGTTCCTAGCATGGAGGGGTTGACAGTCAGAGTCTGTACATTTGTGGCTGTGCTTGCAAACTGTCTGCCTGATGTAGTGCCTGAGAGACACACAGGCGGCTGAACTGCTCAGCACATGGCTAAGATCAAATTAATGGCATTATTTCTGAAAGCAAATTCCTGCTGCAACACAGTTACAGTCAATGTTCACATTCATTGCTTTTGACAGCATGATATAACGTAATTTAATTTAAATGCCCATGTGAGACAGAAGCATAGGCATTTATTTAAAAAATAAAAATAAAAGCCCACTCTTTTTATACATAAAATGCCTGCTTGAAGGAATAAATTAGTAGCCATACAGTGCAATTGATTTGCAAGAGCCCCTGGATTTCAGTGAAGAGCTCTTTTTAAAGATCAGTAGGGAAAGCTGTAGCATGAGTGCTTTGCCATTTAGGTGTTCAAACAAATGCTTGGTGTTAATTCCTTGTCAGGCTTTGGTTGAGGGCCAGTAGGGTTTGGGAGGGCACCCAACTGAGTTTGAGAGCAAGCTGGCCATGTATGTCCTTCGCCTTTGTCTTGTTAGGCAAATCCTGTAAGAGAATTACAAATACAGACCCTCTTTCCTAAGTTGCCATGGCTGCACAAAGCAGGGATATCCTCGTGCTGGCACGGCCAGTAGCCAGAATCAGAAGGTTTTCTAAGTATTTACTTCTTTAGTAATTGCCTGACTGTTCTCATTGAGGTACTCCTTGTTTGTTCATTTCCACCTCCCAGGCTGCCCTCAGGGTCTGTGTTTGACTGTGTCACATGGGTTGGGAAGATACAGATGGTGGACTGGCAGTTTTGTAGTTACTGGGGAGCCTCCCCCAATGTGGTGGAGTGGGGACTGTCTCTTGGTATCCAGCACAGCCATTTAGATTTTAACTGCACCTTTCCAACAGCTGGAAAAGAAGGCAAGAAATGGTGTGGGTGTTCTTCAAGGGAGTGCCATACCAGCAGAGATGGACAGTGTTCCCTCTTCCCAACCATTCATGTTATGCCTTGTGCTTTGGAATTGACTGCTTGGCTGTGCAATGAACTGTCACCAGCCTCCTAGAAAACTAAGCAGGCTCGTGCAGAATAGCTCTATAAATCCCTTTAGGTCATCCTCTCCAATCCAGACGTTTGGGGTGAGATCCGAATGGCGAATGAAATCAGTGTAAAAGTTCTGGGTTTTGCATGGGACAGCCAAATATTGATCAACTGTCAGATTGGTCTAGCTTGGGAGTTTAAATAAAAGTAATTAAAATCAGGTGGAACTGGTTTTCAGGTAACATGAATATTTTTTTTTTAACTCACCACATTTACACGTTTAGCATCAGGCTCCATCCCTGGGTCAGAGTACCCACCTGAAGTCACAAATGCACTGGGTATGTACAGCCCATGGGGTGTACTGGCATTTGAGCCACAAGTGAGTTTAACATTTGGTCTGTGTTACTAGTTAGGGCCATTCTAATTTCTGCTTACTTTGCTCATTATTTACTTATTTATTCTATTTATTGTAATGTATTTAATTATTTTTATTAACTTCCTCAGTGTCCCTTCGCTATGGTATGTGAACACCTACAGAGCTATGTGCCTCAAAGAGGACTGGGCTGATCCACTGGAACCTGCTGGGTGCTTAGGGCAAGCCTTGGCTGAATGGGCTCTATCCAAGTGCTGTAATCCAGATTCCTGCCCACTTTCCCTTGAACTGTTAAGTGACCTTTCTGCTTTTGTATGGGACCCCAGGTTGTTTTGGAGTTGCCTTGTGAATTTTCCCAGCCATCTGGAGTAATGCCGTTGTCCTCTCTCTCTTACAACTGGCTGCACTGAAAAAGAGACTGCTTTATAAATGGTATTTGTAGAGGTAGTTGCTCCTTGGCTCTTGTCCCAGCAGTTGTCCTTAGGTTAGGTGCTTGCTGGCAGGAGGCTGCTGGCTGGGATGCATCACATTAGGGCTGTGTGTCTTGGTGAGGTGCTGAGGGCAGTGCCCTCAAGGCCCCGCGTGCTTCTTGCAGGTGTGGTTTTGTTTTTGAGACTTGTGCAAATATCAGATGCGAACGGGATTTTTTCCCCTGAATAAGGAGTAAAACAGTTGGGACATACAGTGCAGTCAGGGCTGGTTCTGTGCTTCCCGGTGCTTTTCCTGGGAAAAGGAGCTTGGGTTTCTACCCACTCAGCCCCCTGTGCAATGAGAGACAGGCAGGAAAGCCTGGAGCCAGCATTTGTATGGCTGATTCATGAAGTAAAGGGAGAAAAGATGACATGAGGAATAATTCAGGTTAGATACAGAATTAGTAGGAGATTGTTCCTGTTAACTATCCATCTCCTCCTCTTTGTCATCATCCTCAGCCTTGTTCTCCTGGGTGTCCCAGCTGCTGGCTACAGTGCACTGAGCTACAGTGCATTGAGCAGATCAGCCCTAGAGCTTCTGACCTTGTTGCTTGGCACAACCTTAGATCATTTTGTTTGGTTTGTATCATGTAACCTCATGTCAAAACTGCACACAATAATCTATTTTACAATAGTTAAGCTTTGCTGCTCTTGCTTACAGAGATTTAGCACTTTGTATGTAATGGTGACTGCCTTTCCCTAGGTGGATGTTTTCTTTTCTGTACATCTCAAATCTGTTCTCTATGTGATACAATTGATTCTCAGCTGTTTCCTTCTTGCAAATTTTTGCTAGACCCCACTTTGAGAAATGGGAGAGGAGGTCTCTGGCTGTCAGTACCATGCTGATATACCAAAATGAGATGCTCAGTTTGATGTCTGAAATCACCAGCACATCCTGCAAAATGTGATGACTCAGGCCCCAGTGAGCACTCGGTCAGATCACCTGATTTACTCAGTGTCAAAGTTGTTGCTGGTTTCAGCCAGGTAGAAACAAGCTTTTGCATTTGGTTCAGAATGGGTAAGTGAGAAGCTGTGCCCAAAACCCAGACCTTAAATGATACACCAGTAGCACAAGGAATGCCATTTAAGTGCCATCTTTTATATTTGTGGCCTTTTTATTTTCCTGACAGGAAGTGAATTTCTGCTGTGCAAGGGTTTAAAGATAAATTGGCAAGTAATATTTGGACTCTGCTTTTCCTGTGGTGTAACTCGTTTTTGCAATCCTTTATTTTTCAGTGTTTGAAAAGTGATTATAGCTTTGTGTCTAATCCTTGTGTACAGTAATTTTTCATGCCAACATGTGCTTTATGATCTCTGTCACAGACAGTAAAGCAAAGCTCTTGACAAAGTATCTGCAGGGCCCAATGAAAAGGGTGGGTTTTTACGGTCTGCACTGATTCAGCAACACTGTTTTTGGAGTAGTCTGTTCTGAAATGTGAATGTCTCGTGATCAAATTCATATCAATTGTTCCCACATTTAGCTTTGAAGGAGGCATGGAAAAATATCTGCTTTTTTAAATAAGTTTAACAAAGCAGTCTAATCTTTTCATTAATGATTTCCTCCCCAAGATTACATTTTCAAAGCCATGTGCGACCATTTAATTGTGTGCCTCCTTATTAATATTAAACACAATTAGTCCTAGTGTGACACTTTGAAAATGCACCCCTTGCAGTAAATGCTGCCTCCACACAGAGTATCCCACTGTGAGAGCAGCTCTCTGGCATTTGGAGTCCCTTGGCACAGATTGTCGGTGCTGTTACCGTGCCTGTGTTGCCTCTGAAATGTGGAGTGGTGCGATGCTTGCGGCAGTTTGATCTGACTGTGTCTGGCTTTTTCAGCCGCCCGCTGGCGTCCACTGGCAGCCTCTGGAGATTTTACTTTGTGATTAAATAGTAATGATAGAGCTTGATTCTTTGAGAATAAGTTAAAAAAATAACAGTAATGTCATGAGCATGATGTGGGATGGGTGTTAAGACCTCTGTTATTTGTCTGTATTTACTCAGCCCTTGAGGATTGGAGAGAAAAGCTCCCATAATGTGCTGTCAGAGAATGTGTCTGCTTGGGAGATAAGCAACTGTCCACTTTACAAGCAGCAGATTATAAAATGGCTTTCACAGCCACTGCTTCAGCCTCCCTGGAAACACGGCCAGTTTGGAATGCCAGGAGAGCCTTATTGCTCAGCGTGGGATTTTCTCCTTCACCAGGAGCAGTGCAAGGTGCTCGTGTGGGGCACCTGTCAGGGTAGTTCACTGTGTCTGGGGAGACACAATAAAGACACTCTTACACCTGCCAGGTTCAGCAGAAAGGAGGAAAATGGAATGGATTTATTTACATTATCTTATTCTTATACACGTCCCAACTCCACAAGGGATTGGAGAGCATGTCACTTCCTTCTCAATCCCACTGGAGAAGAAAGGTGCTCATCAAAGTTGTCATATCACAAAAGGAATGAAAAACAGAAAATACCGTTAAGTAAACATTGGCTATTATTTACATGAATCTGTGTGAAAAGAATCTGACTCCAAGGTTAAAAACAGAAGGCTTACAAAACCAAGGCAACAGTTCACTCCTGTATGGGCCCAGTCTTGGCCTTCAGGGTCCTCCTGCAGCCCCCGCTGCTGGTGTGGGAGGCTCTGGGTGCTGCTGGTGCCGTAACCGGGGTCCCCAGTGCTGGGGGTGCCCACAGCAACCGTGTGGCACGGCCTGCATGTTGCAGGGTGTTCCCTAGAAAGCAGAGAAATAGCAATTATTAATGTACATGCCCATGTATTTATATTTACCTAGAAATATACATGCAACATATATAAAAGAAATAATGTTGTGAAATTGAACACAAAATGGTGCCACTAACCTGATCCACCTTTCATTTCCCCAGTCCCAGAATGGGTTGATGTTGGATCTAGAGCTGTCATCTTGACTCATAAAAACTTCGGTATTTGATTTGGGAAAAAACCCAACTGAACCTACAACTCTATGGAATTTCTCCCATCTGTAGCCATTGCCAGTATCTGTCTAGAGCTACTTGTGCTTCTTAAAGCCTTTCTTGGGTTGTCACAGGAACTGAACAATATTTAAAGCCATGTCAGATTATGGGTTTTCTAAGCAGTATTAACCTGTCAAGGTAAAGTTTTATAATCTTGCAGTTGGTTGACTAGCTGCATTATTTGTCCTGTAATGTGAATTTGTGCTGAGGGTCTGCAGTTAGGTGTATGAAACTTGACTTTTAATGTTCCCTAAGGCTAAATGAAAATGGACCCCTTGATCAGTTTTTGTTAGAACACTTGGTTAGTCTCTTCTGGCTTAATTCACTGTCCTGCCAAATGCTAAGTTTAAACTTTTTCATGAGTATTTATTTTCAGAAAGCCTGATGGTACCAATAGCAGAAGGGAGATAGATGGATAGATGCTGAAGTGAACGGTCATGGTCTCTCCTTGTCTGGAAGAGAGAGGCTTTGTTTGTAAGGGCAAGCAGGATGGCTCTGTGCACAGAAATGATCACAATGACTGGTTTGTGAAGGTTGTTGCAATGCAATCATGCTTGTAAAGTTTACTCTAGCTTCTACCCAGTATTTAGTTCGTTAAGGTGTTGACACAATTTTGCTGACATTCTTCTTAAGTGGATTATGCTCACAGCCAGTTTTTCAAAGCAAACAGATGGCTTTTCAAACAGAGCATGCACACAGATTTTTTTTTAATGGTGTCTCTAGAATTATGACAGCTCTGTCAGAGAGGGCTAGTTTGTCGTTAATTTTCTCATGACAGATGATTCAAAATCATTTTTGCTTCTTCGTCTTGCTCAAATGAACCAGCTGTTTAAAAATAAAAACCACAAGGAGCCTAAGACATAAATCAATTGGTCTGTACATGAATGGAATTGCACTATTTTGATAAGTCCACTTCTGTTTTTAGATCACTGTAAAATAAGAATGTCTTCAAAATATTGGAAGTATGCTCAGGAGGCGTGTGTTTCTTCTTGGAACTCAAAGACATGCTGTGCATTGCCTCAGACAAAATCTGTACTCTGAATTGCCTGGTTACTCAAATGTGAAATCAGAATATGCATAAGGGAGAGGGGGGTGGCTTGGCACTTTCACATGGGGTGTGAAGTCCCTTGGCTTCTGGGAACTTCAGATGTGAGTCTTGGTGGGGCAGACTCAGGCTGTCATCCTCCGAGTGGTGCATCTAATCCCAAATAGCTTGTCTCAGTCCCTGGACAAACACAGTTTGTGGGCCGCCCTGAGAAAGATTTCCACGCTTTGCCCTCACCCTGGAAAGGGGCTGCTTCTTGCGCTAAGGGGATTTTTCTGTTCTCGGACATAAACACACAGCGCCAGGTTTTGGCTTGGAGAAGTTAAGGCTACAAAGCATTGTCACACCGATTTTTCCCTGTTTGATGATGAAGTCTTTGGTATCTTAGGTTCTGTGTGCATAAGAAGTAGCAGCCACCCCACTGCAGCCAGGGGTATTTCATCCTAAACCCAAACTATTTAAAACTGCATTTGTGCAGTTTGAAGAGATGGAAGATGTATTGAGGAGATACACCCTTTTTGATAACATCATCATGTCATTAATGATACATACTTTATGTGGCAGTGTTGTCCCTGTCACTACAGCACTGGCACTATTCCTGTGCCATTTGCAGACAAGGGAGGGACACCAAGGTGGGCCGGGTGCTCCAGAAAGCTCCAGGGCTCTTGAATTCCTGCCTACTGTCTTTAACCATAAGCAAAATCTCTGACATAAAAGCAAGCTCACAGCTACAAGAAATATCTGCTGCATAAATTATTCTTGTTTTGTTTTTTCACACCATGCCTGCTGACTGGATCCCAAGCTCTTTGTCTGTGTATTCCCATAACTGTCATGCTGCTGAGACACAAATCCCTTCAAAAGAGCTTCATAGCAAATAGCACAGAGCCGCTCGCGCAGTCCCAGTGCTTTTTGTTATTCTCACACTGAGTTGTATTCCCAGCATCTGGATGGTGATTTGCATCGTTCAGCAGGGACAAATTCGTGACACCAGGAGATGAGGCAATCACGTTCTCAGGCACAGGCTGCTGTCCCTGGATGACGTGGTGTCCCACGTGGTGTTTACCAGTGCTGCAGCCTTGCAAGCCACCATTGTTTCTTCATTGTGAACATTGTGTACAGGGGTTCAGGCCTTGTGAGTCCAGTGCCAGGCGCTGGCAAAAAGGGGACTGTGCTCATCAGTGTAGGATAAATCCTTCCTCTAAGCTCTGGGGAAGGGGAGAGCAGAGACGCTCCCACTGCTGGAAGGTGTCACGCTGTGACTCATCCAACACATCTGATTTGAGAAGGAGGGGCAGTGTTCAGTCACCCCTTCAGTGAGCCCAAGGTCCTGCTGTAGTGTCTGTTGTCTCCTGTGAGACCCATCGAAGTACCTGTTATTTGCAGGAGATCAGGTTAGGTGGCAGAGAGCCGAAAATGACATTTCAGTCAGTGGAGGTATTCCTTCTGAAAATGAGCGTAACCAGCTGCAGCACGTGCTGTACTTCAAGCTGTACTTGGGGTGACATCAGGAGAAGAGAAGCTCAAGTTCTTACTGATACTGAATTTTAATAACCAGATGCATCTCCTGGCTTTTATTTATTTGTATCCTGTAGGTCCAGAATCTTGTTGCCTCATGGCACTTGAGATACCAGTATTGTGTAAATATTCATTTTGGCATTTCTGAACCCCAACTCCTTAATACAAATTCCATGTAACACATTTTTCCTGATTGTTACAAATTGGATTGACATCGCGTTAGTCATTTCACGTTTATGTGCTCTGAGCAGATACAGAAGTAGCGTGTTGTTTGTGAAGTCTCATTCCCATTTGACTTCTCGAAGATCCCAAACAAAATGGTTCAGAAGGATTCACAGGAGTGCTACAGGATGATGTGTTTCGTGTGGGCACAGCTCGGCCTGCTCTGCCCAAGGCAGGCCCAAGGCTGGGTAGCAAATCCGGGTGCAAGGAGGGGTGGGTTACCAGGGTCTCACAGCTCGTAAGGGGCCCCTGGCTGGGGACACGCAGCCGTTGCCATGTGGGATCTGATGCCAGGGAGTAGGGACAGAGCAGTGGCATGGGGAGAGGGGTACCATGTTCAATCGCTGCCCTGTCCCTGGCAGGAGCTTGCTGTTGACTGTGGTAGAGGAAATGCCTTCTCCCGCAGCCTCCTTCAGTTCAGGCCAAAATTACCTCCCAAGGGTGGTGACGTGGAAGTGGGGGGAGTGTGGTGCCTGTCCCACCCTGTCCAGTGCTGGCTGCTGCCTTCCTCTCTGTGCTGACACCAAGCTGCAAGAGGGCTTCAGTCCCATTTCCAGGGGGCAGAGACGATTTGAGATGGGACCCGGGACCTGTAGGGACACGAGAGCAGTATTGCTGCTTTTGGTCCTGAGCGATGTGTGCAATCCCTGACTCTCTCCTGCATGTCTGTGCATCCCCAGGGCCAAGGAGATCTCCTGAAGAACGCCAAGAACGAAGCCCTGGAGAACATGAAGCAGATCCAGCTGGCGTGCCTGTCGTGCGGACTGAGCAAAGCTGGGAGCGGGCAGGCGGATGCCAAGGCAAAACGGTGCCTGGAGGCAATACAGGAGAAGGATACTGGAGATGAGAATGGGAGGCTGTGAGAAGAGGCAGAGCTGTCGCATTTGTCACAGATTTCAATAACTCTAAACTATTTTTTTAAAGCATTTAAAAATTCACACAGGAGTGCCCTCTACAGGGTGTGATAGTATTAAAATCCTCACAATGTCAGTATTTTAATGCAGTTAATTTATCCAAGTTAAACTCTGGTAGTGAGATTTCTAATGAAGCCAAGCTGTCTGTATGCAAGTGCGCGTGTGTGTGCACATGCAAATCCTGTAGACACCCTTTCATGCGTTACATTAGCCATTTGCTAATTTATTCCTTTGTCATCTTTGAATAGGCCTGTTCATTCTGAAGATCAAAACAAATTGAGAGCACTTGTATCAGTTTTGGGCTTTATTTTACTCTCCAGCTTTTATCATTTAACTTATAGGTTATATTACCGTTATGCAGTTTAAACAAACAAACAAAACACAACAAATATCACTGACAGCTGTTCTTGTGAGGACAAAACTGGTGGTTTGCTGCAGACCTTGAAGGTGATTTTTAGTGAACAGTTACAACCAAGTAAACAGGGTATTAAATGGTCAGAGTTGCTAGGTAGATTATCAGTAAATTTGAGGTGTATTTTTTGCTGAATTTAGCAAACTGCTCTTCAGGATACACCCAGACAGCACATACTAAGAACTAGCTAATTTAGTTTATTCCAGCAAAACATTGCTACCTTGTAGATCTGCAAGACAGCTACAATCTTTGCTGATAGGCATTAACTTGAGTAGTAATGACCATAGCTAGTCAGCCCTGTAATTATGGGGAGAGCTGTGAATGCCCTTCAGTGGTCATGAACTCTGAAGGTGACCTTCAGGCTGTTCTGAAACACCCAGTGGTGCCAGTATTGAAAGGAAGGTTTTCCAGATTTCACAAGATGTGAGCTTTTAGTGCAAGACGTGTGAGAGGTCAGGCCTCGCTTGCCACCTTCTGCGTAGATGTTGGAGTCAGGTGGATGAAGCAAGCAGGCTCCGGCCTTACGTTTTTGGGGTTAAGAATCATGCTGTGCTAGAGATTTAAAAGCAGGGCTGAAGAGCTGCTACAGATGTAGTGTAGAGAAATAGCTTGGGGAAAAACAGGGTGCCAGTGTTTTTGTGCAGCAGCTACAAATATCCTGACACATGTCATGTGTTTGGGGTAGTTCTGAGAAATGGCTGCCTCTTTGTGCCACTGTAGAAAGGAGACAGAGAATGTCCCGAAGCAATGCATCCTTGTCCCTCCCGATGTCTGGCCCACGTGTGCTCACAACATTCATTTCAATTGTTTAAGTACTGTGCTTGAGTGGAGTATTTGTGTTACCTTTAACAGGACTAAGCGTTTTATGGTTATAAAAACGACTATATTTATTTAAAGCATTGCTTTTATTTTTAAAAGCTACTTTTTAAATTAATTTGATTAACAAATATGCTAATTTTCTGAACTTAACAAAAAGTAATTGCTGAAAGTTTGATCATTGGAAAATCTTATATAGCTATTGTGTTAAGTTATTTTTGACTTCTTAATAACACTATTATGTTCATGTTGCACATTACTGAGAGAGTAAAGCTATGAAACAACTTTGACCCATGATTTTGCAGTGATTTAACACATGATCCTGGATAAAGGTGGGTTAGAGTGGGTAAGTTGCTTGAGAGAAGGTCCTGCTCTAACAGCAGCTGTGTTATTGCAAAGGTTGTAACTCAGGTGCCTCAAATACCATATCAGTAAAATTTGCCATACTTGTTCAGATCTGGCCCTAAATCCTCTGTTTATCTTCCCTTAGATTATAAGTGCATATTCAGACTTCACTGAGGTCTAGAGAAGTGTCTTTTGTGTTTCGGGCAAGGCATAAAGCCGACATCAGTGGTGTAAATGTGCACGTTTTGCCCTCTTGGGTTACCTTCCTGATTTCATCACGGGTTATGTTTATACGAAAACAACACTTTGCCTTCAGTACTTACAGTTAGGGACGATGGAAACCGTTAACCCAGCATCAGCAGCTGCAAAGGATCAGCCTTTGGAAAGCATCCCTCTCGGAAGGGAGAGGTTGCTTCAGGAAGGGTGAGTGGCTTGCCTCGTGGCGCTTCATTTAAATCTAGAAATACCTTGATTTTCTCCATCTAAAAGGCTGTCCTAATGTCTGTACAGGAACTGCTGGCAAAATACCTCCTCTGATTTTAGGAACAAACTAACATGAAATTACAGAGAGAAAGGCTTGCTGTCTGTGCTCACGTGTACTATCACACAGCTACCACACAGCTCTCACTCTGGATGCATTAGGAGAACCAGAAGTGGCTGGATGGAAATCCCATGGCATGCACACACACCTTTCATGCCATGTTTAGCATTCATGTCATGTCCTATGCCAAGGTCATGCATTCTGTACCAAAATACGGGCAGCAGAGAATTTGGAGCATCCTGGATTGCCCCCAGCAGTTGGGACTATTCCTGGTGCTGGCATCCAGAACCCCGCAGCTGGAGCAGCTCCACCCTCCCTCCTGCACCAAGAGAGGGGCTGGCAACAAAAGCTCATCTCACCTTCCTCTGAGCTGCTTTGAAGTTGCTGGGAGTGGAAGTGAATGATGAAGTGGCAGTTGGTGTAATAAAAATTCAGCCTAGAGGGAGAACACATGGAAAAATCATATCCAGCATCAGCAACAAACACACACAGGGGGACTGACTGCCTGGCCTTTTTGGGAAGTATTTCATGGCGTGCCTGGCTCCTTGCAGTGGAACAGCAGCCTTCTCTGGGCCCTCTGCTGGTACAATTTCCCTGGTGTCCCACATGAATGGGTGGATATTATCTGTACCAATTCTTTGGAACTTACATCAGGAAAGTGTTACAGGCATTTGCAGTTGTTTACAGCGTAATTTAACAGCGAGAAATCGGAAAAGCTCTCAGGGGCTGGTGTGGGGAGGTGTCTGCCAGAAGGGAGCACAGGAGTGAATCTACCTGGGTTCTCTGTGCTACTGAGTCCTCCATCTTTACAGTATTTGTTTTCCCTCTGTCATGGTCTCAACTGTAAGATAAGACTGATGATGATTTCCTTCCCAGGCACAGATTAATACACATTTCTGGAATACCTTTGAGTGTGCTGTTGCTCTCAGGAGAACAACCAGGCACTGTAACACCAGTGTCTGTCAAGTCCTTCTGCTGCTGGTGAGCTCAGGTGAGGCAGCACGTGTGAGAAGGGCTGAGCCACCACAGACTCACTGCTCCCAAGGGCCTCGGTTCCTCCAGGGATCAGGGGTACCTTGTCCACATGCTTGTGTGTCTGGCCCCTACCAAACTGCACCTGTGGTCAAGTGTGGCAGAGGGGCAGCCACCTCAAAGGTGTTAAATTCCTGCAGGTTTCCCAAGCAGAGATGGGGCAGGTGGCTCAGAGAGGTCTCGGCAGCACCTCTCATGTGCTACAGCGTGGCCTGTAGCTGTGAGGGGGACGCTGGGGCCCATGAGAGGAAGGTGGATGCAGGGGTTTCACTTGGATTTTGCTGCTTATATACATGCATGAAGGAATCCAGCCATGAAACACAGGAAGAGGCTGAATTAGTCCAGCTGTTCACAGACCTGGTTAGTCTTAAATCAGCAGGAATAGTTTTTACCAAATTTCATGTGCTGGCATGACCAGCAGGACTTGACCCCTTTCCCCTCCCTTTCCTGAACTCGGCACGAGTTCAAGCACCATGCTGTTCTGCTGCTTTCTGTATAATTTTTCATGTATTTAGTTCCCTGTTTTTAAAGAGATAATACAAAGAAGGTGAGAGTTTTGTTCTGCCTTCTGAGATTCATCTCCCAAAATAGATTATCAGATAATTGCATGCATAGAGAGCACTTTCCTGTATGATATTCCATCTCTTCCATCTCTCTGTTCAGACTAAAACATTAGGTCGTAGCCTCCTTGGCATCAGTCCCACTCCTGCAGGGAATAGGTAGCAGCCTCAGGCAGGGGACTAACTCAGGAAGCTCCAGAAAAAAAAGGTGCAGGGGTCACAGGAGCAGTGGTGAAGTACACATTCAATAAATCCAAGATTTGGTTCCTTTTGTCCCCTCTGCCTGCCCTGGGTAGGCGATAAAATCTGTCAGTTTCCATAACACTGTACCAGTAAATCTGTCTCCAGATTGCCACACCGAGCAGACGGCAGTGTGTGCCCCCAGGCAGCTGGGCAGCGCTGCTGGGATGCGTTTCACGGGTCCAAAGTGTGAGTGCTCTTTGAGACTATTCTGGCACGGTCCTGGCAGGTTGCCTTTGCACAGTCTCAGGCTGAGCAGTCTTGCATTTGCTTTCCACAGCAAGTCCTGAAAAAATGTTTCCTTTTTAAGGTGATGTTGAGGGCTTGGTGAGTTCAGTAACCAAGATGTGACTGACCAGGCCAGAAATGTGATGCAAGTGCTGTCTCACCAGCTGTTCCTCTGCAGCAGAGTACTGTGTGAACATGTCCCTGATCAAACAGGTCATGTTTTAAATGAGGATGTTACACTCTTTCTGATTATCTGAAACACTTTATGAATAAATTGCTTTTGCAGAAAATACTCATGGAGCGATTCCAAGAAAACGTGCAGACATGAAATTCTCAGCAGACAATGCTTGAGCAGGAGACAGTGTTGTGTTTGACAGCTGTTTGCTGTGCACAGTCCACACCACCCTCCTCTGGGGACTGGAAGAAAAATTAATGATTCCAGAGGCAAGTTTGAGTTACTGATGATGTTAGAAGCTTTTTCCCTGTTAAGTAGCACAGCAGAGACTCATTCATTTATAAAGATATGAATATAATAGAATTGGGAAGCAAATGTGATACTTGAGGCCAAAAGTGTGCATGGAGAGGAGGTGGCACGTTGAGTGTGGGGATGCTGGGTGTGGGGCTGTGCGTGGGGGAGCACTGGCCGAGAGCCCAGGAGGAGCTATCAGCCCCCCTCCGGTGGCAGGAAAGGGCTGTTTGGCCAGGGAGCAGTTTGGTAACCAGTGGGGTTGGTTTGCACCAGCAGAAGTTTGCACAGACCTCAGTGAGGGCTGGAGGTGCGATGGCTGTGGCCATTTGTCCCATCCCTGACCCATGGTTTACTGAGTCTGTGGGAGAAACCCTCAGGGGATTGGAGAGTCTGTGGCTGCAGCCCTGGGACGTAGCAGCATTCCCATCACTGGAGCACTCCCGGAGCTGGGTGGGTTCACAGCACTGATGGCAGCGGATGCCAGCAGCTTGTCCCTGTGGCCTGGTGGGTGAGAGTGCTGTTCACACCGTTCTGGCTGCAGGTGTCAATCAGTTTTAAGTGACATCTCATTAAATCACCTCATGGCTCTGGTGTGCACAATCACAAAATTGCTGTGCTTCAGTGACATAATGTGTCACCGAGAGCATTGCAGATATTTCTGCTTGCTGTAATGTATCAGGTGTTATTTTTTGTAAGACAAAACTAATCATCTGTTTTGATCCAGCCTGACTGCCTGTGGTTCACCTTGGTCTCTGAAGAGTATTTAATTGTGAGTTTAGAAGATGGGAGGAGAGTGAATGTGCTAGGTAAAGCATTAATTCTGGATGGCAGGTGAAAATAAGATACTGGATACACAGGATGGACATGAGGTTGGAAGCAGACAAAGACCAGGATTAATCTGGCTTGTTTGGAAGCACGTATGGGGCGAACGGAGGATAGAGATGAATTATTTGTATGCTTCCTCAGGTAGCGACTGGTGAACCAGCTACACATAATGCAATTAAAAAACAAGATACAAATTATGGTTCAGACAGCAGGAGCTGCTGTGATTATTTATGATGCTGATGGATGGAGAGGGGAGCTTTGCAGTTGCAGCATTAGTGTGCCCTGTGTGGGGGAGGAGCCGAGCTCTGCTCCTGCTGTTGCCTCCTGCACCAGGCAGACAGGGCAAAGTATGGGTTGCTGCTGTGCTTCATGGCTGGGTTCTCCCAAGGTGGAAGGTGAGTGTGCTGGAGGGGCAAAAACAAAGCACTGAAGAACATACCAATATCGGTAAGTCCATTGCTTGCTGGTGTTGATGTACTTTGCCTTCAGGATTCACCAGCCCTGACTCAGCCATGCTTGGCTGGTTTGCAGCAGCCTTCCTGTACAAGATGTTTCCAAAGCCAGGGCAGCACAGCTACAGCTGAGCTGTGCCACCAGCTCCCCCTTGGGCATTTGGTTTGCTCCTTTTCTTTCTGTTCCTTGGTGGACTCTAGTTTTTATGGAATCTGAGCAGCGAGAAGGAAGTGGTGCAGTGCTTTTAGGCAGGGCCAGTGGGCACCCAGCCCATGGCCACAGGGACCCTTCTCTGGGATGTGTGGGGCTGCCCAGGGCTGGTGGCAGCTCCCTGTGGGGCTGCTCCCTCAGAGACTGCCTGGTGAGGCTGTTTTTAAGATGCTCAGATCAGCCACAGCCTGAGGGAGACCTACCAAAGCCAAGCTGTAATTTCACCTGCTGATGCTGTGTGACCACGTTTTGCTGGCACCTTGTCTGTAAGTAGCTGGTTACCCACACAACTGCTCTGCTGATTCCTGGTGAAGCCCATCCCAGCTTCCCACTGACTTGGCAAGGCAAGCAGTGTGTTGTCCCAGCTCCTGAGGGGGAGGGTGGCATCACTGTTTCAGGACTGCCATTAGACTGTGGTGTGGAAACAGAATTATTCTGAAGGATTTGATGCATTGGCCAAGAAAACCATTTAGAGGTGTACAGCAACAGGCAGCTGATGATGTGGCAGGGTACCCCTTTGTCAGATCAGCTGAAACATTTTGGAAGCAGTTGAGTGCAGAACTGAATTGTCATCACAGCAAACCAAGGATGCTGACTCCATCCAAACTGAATTGTCATCACACCAAACCAAGGATGCCGGCTCAGGTTTGCAAACTGTGTTTGAGGTTGGCTTGGACTTGCTTCAAGGCACATGCCCCTGGGGCAAGCAGAAGCTGATCCTGTGTTTCTAGAAAGCCTGCTTTGGTATCTAGGGTCTGAGCAGAGGCAGGGTGTGTGTGAGTGATTGCCTGCAATCCAGCAGGCTGGGGGAATCAGCAAACCCAGGTTTGTCTCTTTTGGTTACTGATTCTAACTTGATATTTCTTAACAAGGTGATTGCAATTAACCATTAGCTGTGATTCAGTTGGCATTGTCCCTCTCCAGGTCTTGAGGAGATGCATTATGTGAAAACTGACATTGTGGTCTGTCACACTGTGCATGGAGGCTGGTGCCTGGGGATTTTTTGTTAATGCATAAAGGTCCTAATTACCATCAAATGAACACAAATATCCATAGGAAAAATGTTTCTACCAGGCATCAAATTAAGGATAGATGAAAGTCTCTAGTGTGGAGTCAGATGACAGCATTAATGAAGACAGGATGGTACCAGTTTTGATTTCTCTCATTAATTGTGTGAATTTGGATCTGAAAATTGACTGAATAGTGTTTATTGATGATGTGCATGGGAAGAGGCTTAGGCCTGGTGAGGAGTTTTTATGGAGTAGCTTTACACCTTGGGGCCTCTGGATCTCAGCTGTCCAGAAAGGAAAATAAAGCTCCTGCATCCCTAGTTCCTAAGGGAGCAGATAGCTCTAAGACCTGCCTTTTTCTCTGGTAGGCAGGGCACAGATAATACCCTGAGCCATATCCTGGGGAGGCTCAGGCGCATCCCTGTGCAGTACCCTCCAACCACTGGGAGCTCCCCAAGAGGGGGCCAAGGGGCTCCTGCTCGGAGAAACTGCACAGGCAGCAGCATCTCAGCAGCATCTCAGCCTGATGGGGAGAGCAGGGGGTCTGCTGAGCACTGTCTGGAGCAGCAGGTCTGGGCATGGGGCTGCCGGCCTTGTGCAAGGCAGGTTTTCCCTGGCAGCTAAACCCTATTGTCAGTGCTGAAATAGGTATCTTTAGGCAGCCATTTGTCCCACCTGTTTTAGCTGTGCACTTCAGGAGAGGAATAGTTTTATCCCAACAGTGCCTTATAGCAGAAACCCTTAAAGGGAAACCGAACTTTTATCTGCATAAAAGACAGCTGGCTGTGACAGCTTGCCACAAGGTGTACACTTGCACACAGTCATGTGATGTATCTCTAAGGTCATTTTTTGGGTTCTTTGAACAAGAAAATCCAAGGAAGCTGGTGGGGATTCAGGTTACCCTGCAAAGACATAGGGGCAGATGTTCGCATGTAGCTGCTGTTTGCAAAGAACAATTTTGTCATAATAAATGATTGAATCATTTAATGATTTTGCGCTTCTGCAAAACCAAAGGACAGGGAGAATGGGTGGCTTCCCCACAGCCCTGGTGCTCACTGCCTCAGGCACTGGGCCTGAGGTGGACTGTGGCTCTGCCATGGGGTGACCAGCTGAGAGAACCCCCTGTGACAAATGCCATACATTCCTCTCCCGAGCAGGAGTCACAGAGAAAGTCACAGGGAGAAAATGGAGACCTGTCAGGAAGCTGAAGTGCCACATCCTGTTTTGTGTGGTACTAACATTGCAGCCTGGCCTGATGGGAACATGATGATAATCTGCAAGATACTGAAGCAGGCACAAGGACAGTTTCCTGAAATCTAGGAGGTCAGCACGGGGGATCCTAGGGCGTCTCTGCTGTCCCACATAACATATTTCAGCCCCCACAGTGAGGCAAATTAACCTTTTCCCTAGGACTAGCTATGCTTTTACAGCATATCATGAATCCTCTGTTTCCTGCTTCACTGAAAACAGTTGCACCTTCTCCTGGGAAAGGGAAATTGATTGTAAGAAATTCAAAGAACAAAAGCTGAGCAGGTGGCTTTCTAGATTATACACTTTTCTTGGCAAGAGCTGCTTCTCTGAGCAATGTGCCTGCCTGCAAAAGAGAAACACCAAGAGCACTCTAATTCCCTGGGACGGGAGCAGTGGCAGCTGGAGAGTGAAGGCTCTGCAGAGTGAAGCTGAAAGGATGAATCTGTTTAACTGCACATCCCATTAAAACCGGCGGCTGGACAGAAAATTGCCTCTAACAGCATCCGGAATGGCTGAGACGTCAGACAGGGATTTAGGGCCGTTGCCTGTGTGAGTACATCTGCCAGAGAGACTCAGTGGGGAGCACAGCCCTGCCTCTGCCTCCTGCCAGGGCGCAGGGTCAGCCCTTGAGCACGGACAGAGCCAGGCAGTGGGGCCTGGCACGTGCCCTGCTCAGCGCTGGGGGCAGTGCGTGGGCACAGGGGAGCTGCCAGAGGGGTGTGAGCAGCCTCTGAGCTCATGCTGTACTTTAGCAAGTGAATGTCTTCATCTTGGAAAAGGCACCTCAATCCTGTGAGGTCCCTGCTGAGTGTTTGGTTTCTGCCAGATGGCAGTGATTCGAATAGGCCATAAAAAACTGTTTTTGTAGTGCCCGGTCAAGGAAGGGAGAGTTTTGTCCTCTTTCCTGGAAGACCTCCTGTAGGACTTCCGGACTCCTGTGGCTGGGACTGTCATTATTTTCACAGTGTTGTACCCTGCAATGTTTCTGCTTCCCGCATCCATCAGGTGGGGCAGCATGAGCTCCCTGGACACACGAGGGGCATGGAGACACTGCAGAGTTTGGCTGATGGGGGCCTGAGGTCTGTGGCAGAGCTGGGAACCAAACTTCTCCCCAGGAATGCAGTGCAACTCTTTGCTTTTCCCATGCAGCCCTGTCCTCTGGGAACTACCAAGTCCAAGGTAAACTTTTAACCCCAGTGTTAAGCTTTTCTTTAAGACAGATGAGAGAGAGAGATGATGAGGGATAAAGGTAATTAATGACATCAGTCTGTCTTTCAAATGTAGGTTGTTTTGTGGGTGATTGGACAGAAACTTCTGAAAGCAGAATTTAAGCAGGCATAAGATTAGCCAAGATTAGTAAGGATTTCTGCTTGGTAGCCTCAATCTAATGTCTTTCAGTTAGTAATCCTTCTTTCAGGTCATTGAATCTTCTTTTAAGAAGGAAAAAGTATAGGTTATACAAGAGAGTTCAAGAGTTTCACTTATCATGTGAAAGAGATTTAGAGCTGTTTCCAGCACCTAAACTGTTTCCAGCATTTAAGGTAACCTATACTGTTCTCTCAGAGGAAGCCACAGAGACATGTTCTCTTGTGCTATGCTGATGCTCATATGGAGAGTTGCCCAAAAATGCTTCAGTTACAGAATTTTCCTGGTCTCTTCTTGTATTGGTATCTGAGCTCGTCATTTAGGATGAGATCACATGTTTTATTTCTGCAGGTTGTTCTACATGGAAACCCCAGTCTGCATAGCCTGAGCACAGGCTGCAAATCAGCAAAGTCTCTGCCAACCAAGGACTGCCAGTTGCTTCAGTGAAACTGCCCGTGTATCACACCGATGGTGGGAGTTTTGTGCTGAAGGGGAGCACAGAAGACCAAAGGTTTCCTGCAGCTGAAGCACTTTCCCACCGTGGGTAGGACATCACTACAAAGGGCTCTGCACTGGCAGTGGTGTGCTGTGAGCTGGGCTACATGTGTGAGGTGCTTTGTGTGAGCCTGGGGAGGATTTAGCAAATAGCCTTCATGATTGTGTTCCACTTCCCAATGGAGGAGGTGGAGCAAAGTCAGGTGCCACGTGGACCCTCACTTCATGGAAAAGAGGCTTCTTTAAGTGTAGATGAACCGATGATCTTCAGGTGACTTTGCTTGATTGAGACAAGAGTGTCCTTTCTACAGAACATACATTTCATTTCATCCCATAGGCATTTACTGGGGTCATTTCTCTATTTATCCTACAGGCTCGATCACATCCTGTTTATTTGCAAGAGCTGAGCTAATGCTGCAGGTACTCCCACCCTGCAGCAGCCATGAGGCAAAGCCTTCATTTAAACCTCATGGGGAGATATTTGTGTTAGTGTGTTGGAAGTCAAGTTTGTGAAGTGTTACTGTGAGCACAAGCAGTGGCTGTGACTCAGCTGCTGTGCTGTGACTTGGTTGCCTGTTTGTACACCAAGAAGAAACCTAAACTCCATTTTCCAGTGGTTGAATGGTGTTCAACATGGACAACTAAAATAGCCCAGATTTGAAAGTTAATTAAGATCAACGTAATAAAGGCTAAAGTAGTTGTGAATATGAGTATCCGAAACAACATTTGATGCAGTTTAGCAAATTTCTCTTTAGTTCAGGCCTTTAGTTAATGGAGACTAAATTTCTTGTTTGACAAGCGCTGAGCTGGTGAACTGCGCATGGTTTCAGGGTAGCTCCCAGTGGGTTAATGCACGGCTGCTGCTCAGCAATGGAAAACCGGCAGCAAGGTGAGAGAACAGGGCAGTTGACTAAAATAAAGAAATCCCTGACTGTGTTTTGTCACTATAATCCCTCATGCTTTGGTTGAGCTGTATGGCAGTGGTTCCTTTCGCAGCTCATCCCAAGGCACAGACGATGTCAGTCTCCCACTGGAAAATCAGCTGGTGCACTGCTGAACTGGGTGGCAGTGTGAGCACAGCAGGTTATTGCAGTTAGTCCCCAGCAGCCGATGCGGTGCTGTGCTTTCATCACTCAAGTCTTGCCAAAAGGAAGAGGGGAGCACAGAGGTACTGGCTGGTGGTCAGGGCTCTCTGAGTTCACCACCCACCATCTTCCCTGTTCCCAGCATCTGGAGGAGCTGAGGAGACCCTGCCAAGCCTGTCCATCACTGAAGGGTAGAATGTCTCCCTCACAGAAAAGCAACCACTGAGAAGGCTGCAGCAGCAAGAACACAGCTTGGGGACCTGAGCCAGCCCATCATTGCATCCAGGGATGTGACTTCCTCAGTGCCTCCATACCCTCTGCCACCAAGGTGAGGGCAGTATCTGCCATGCCCCTGTCAGGTGAACCTGGCTGCTTCCCATGGCCTCTGGAGAACACCTTTTCTTGCCTTCAGCTCGGAGTGAGGTTGGGGATAGCATAGATACACCTCAGCCTGGGAAACCTTACTCTAGATTCTGTGGGGAAGCACATTGTTCAGCCTGGAGTTTCTGGGTTTTGTACATTGCTCAACCTGACCCACTGCTGAGCCTGTTCTCTGTTTGCACGAGCAGCTGAGAGATTTTCTGTGCTAGGTGAATGCCCTCCCAGCTCTGAAGGGGTTGTTCATCCTTCTGCTTGGTAAAGTTTTTGCACTTGTGTTTTCTTCCGAATCAGAGTTCAGTGGTGCAAACCACTCGGTCACTGCTACTGAAGTTCAGGCAAGCTGGAGAGCCCACACCACATTTACAGGTAAGGTGGTAAAACAAGGCCTTTCTATGACCTATGTAAAGAGAAGTCACAGGAATCTGCTTCCACTCTCAAATCATAAGGGCGTGTGAATGACTGCTGACTAACAGAGGGGAGATCAGAAGGGACAGGAGTGTCCTGGAGGCCTGGAGCAAACACAGTATGTTTTCATTCTGTAGAGAGTAACTTGTGCTGTCACTTGTGTGGGAAATAAGGAGTGAATTTTTCACCTTGACTTCCAGATTGTACTGGTGAAGCCTTCCTGGATGAGGCAAAGCTGAACAAATGTGATTCGTTTGAATCCAACCTACCTTTTCATTGTACTCTGATGCAAACACGAAACAAGTTGTACAGTGCTGGCATTATCTTCAGCCTGCTAATCTTTTCAGTATTTATTTTACATTGTTTCAGATGCATTTCAGCGACTATAATTTATTCACCATCCATCTGGCATCTTTATCTGAGCTTAATATTCATCAGCGGTTTGAGTAAAATGAATATTTCACACTTTAAATTATGCATGCACAGTATGTATGATGCCAGCACTGCTGGCATCTCAGGCTCAAAGACCTGTGCAGTTACCTGAGTCTCACACATTTTTTTGTGTCTTCTAGAAGGTGATGGGGAATTTTGCTGGTCGGCCAGGGAGCCATGCCTGGCTGCAGCACACCGTGTCCTGTAGGATGCGGATGGGGAGGCTGGAAGAGCTGACCTGACTTAAGAGCCTCCTCCTTGAACACCAACCACGAGCCCTTTGCTTTCCCCTTCAGCAACAGTGGGCTTTGCTGCTCCTCTCCCACCTCCACCTTCCCCTGGTTAGCAATTTCCTGACTGTGCTTTCTGGGTTTTATTCTCGCCTCTTTCTTCCCTTCTCCCCCCATGAGCACGGTGCTGCTCCCTGGCAGTTGCCATAGAGATAAGAGCCTTATCTCTGCCTCTGCTTTTCCCTTCTGCCCCTCTGGCTGAGCCAGCTGCATCATCCCAAATGTGCCAGCCTGCCCTGCTCCCGGCCACGAGAGCAGGCTGTCCTGCAGAATGATGAGCTGGGTACCCCTGTCCCGGGATGGATGGCTGAGCCACTATATTGTACTTCAGACTCCCAGGAAGTTGCACTGATTGGTGCAGTGAAGGACACTGAATCTCCAATCATCCTATGGCATGACTGGACCCAGAGTTTCCACTGGCTCTTCCCAGCTCTGTGCCTTTAAATCTCAATCCACCTTCTACCTTCAAGCTGCTGGGACCCTGATCTCCCTGGGCGCAGTGGTCAGAGCAGAGTGCCCGTGCCTGTGAACACTGGAGTGCCATGAACGCCTGCTGGGTGGGGTGCGCAGGAGAGAGGCAAAGAAGGAACAAGGGACATCAGCAGGCTCAGTCCTTTCACTTCCCTCCCTCAGTGCCCTGGCTGTGACTTCAGGTTGCTGCAATCTGTAGCTGACTCACAGCAGCACTGAGAGATTCAGTGCTGATGACTGGCTGAGAGATGAGAGGTAACTGGTTTTCTCCCAATCTAATCTCACACCCCAGGGAGAAATGATCATGTGGAAACAAAGCAAAGTGCTGAGAGTTAGTGTCCTCTGCTGACCTCATGAATATGATTATCTGAAAGGATAACTGACTCGGCAGCTTTGTGCGTGCTGTTCTGAGTTCAAAATGATCAATATGCCTTCAAGAAGCTTATCCTAAATCCTTCTGACAAATTATTAATAGAAGTAATTTCAGCAGTCAAACTATGTAGAAAACGTAGACTTCTTCCTGTTCAGAAGCCTGGCTGCTGGGAATGCAGTATGCAAGATATTAATTTTGCCTTACACTTCCCCAAGAAGATTTTCTGACAGAGGAGAAGCTTTGTTCTTTTCAAGTGCAGTAGAAATAGCAACACGGCCACTCCAGACTGAGTTTAGATTTGATCAGGTGTAGATAGAGGTATGGAAGAGCCTGCATTTTCCTCCTGTGTGCACAGACATTTAGAGGAAATGTGTCTTTACATGGCAAAAATGAACAGAACAGCAGAGAACCTTGAAAAGTTCAGAAAAGGGAGTCTATTTGAACAATTTCTCAAGCACTGCAGGATAAAACCAGTCCTGCTTCCACCTACATTGGAAAAAAAGAGGGAGATTATGAACTGAGTGATACTCCTAATGTTCAGTACCAGTTAATTATTGGATGTTACAGAAAATATTCTCTTTGTCACCTTCAGTAGGGCATGAAGGATTTGACTAGAGGTGGAATCACAGGGAGATGACTCTTCCCTGCAGAGGCTCGGATAGAGGAGGCTTTGACAGGGTAAATTAGATGCAGGACAAAGACCTTCTGATCACAGCTGGTTTCAATGGGCTTATTTGAATGGGAGAACTCTGAGCTGAGGGCAAACTCTGCTGATGACTCAGAGTTGTGTATTGCAGTAAAGGAGTTGTAGGGTTTTTATTTTCAGTACTTCTGAGATTTCCTGTTCCCTACTGACACCACTACTAAAATGTTAAAAGCTCTGAAGGGATGGAAAACAGCCCACTTGTGATGTTTGCTTTCCTGCTGAGCAGCCACTAGCAGGGCAATTTTACCAATCAGTCAGAACCCTAAGAAAATTTTGCTGCAACTTTGTAGAAGCTAACTCTGTCCTTCAAAAGCAGAAACATTGCCTGAAGAGAACAGAATGACTTGGCCCTCTGAAGCCTAAAGCTGAGTTTGAGATACCTCATTTTGTTTCGGGAAAGGACAAAATCCTTGTCCACTTCTTTAAAAAGTCTGAATGATACTCTTCTAGTGAGGCTGGGCTGTTCCTCTTGCAAGTTCTTCCTGGCAGTAACGGTACCATGTGTTTGAGGTCCTGCCACCACAGCATCTTGATATTGTCTGGAGAACTCTTGCTTTAACTGTAGGATACCTATAAAAATTGAAATATGGGATGTTGAAAGGACAACACTAGTTCATATAAAAATGGCTTCTGTCATCAAGTTACTCTCTAGGACACTGGATTGTGGGTCAAGGCTATTCAGCTGTGTGCCAACTGCCACTGCCTCAGGATTTCAGACTCTTATTGCTTTTGGAGATTGCTGCTTGTCCTGTGGCTGATGGATGAGCGTTTGGGGCCTCAAAGCTGTCCCAGCAGCACTTCTGAGCCACAGGATTTTAACTGTGAAATAGTAAAAAAAAATAGTCACTACTTTCTCCCCCTGCTGACTAGAGAAAATAGATCCAACAGATAACAGCTTTGAGATAAGCCAGATGTGGATATGTTTTCCGCAGAACCGGAGCCTCAAACCTGCGTTTATGGTCCCAGCAGCTGTGCATGTGCACATCCCCTCCGGTGTGGCTGACCTGTTATCCCATGGAAGCAGCCATTGACTCCAGAGCCTGCCTGGTGCCCGGGCGGCCACAGCAGCACCAGGGTGGGAGTGACAGGTTTAATGTTGTTACAGTGCTGCTGAATGATGTTGCTGGAGCTGAAATAAAACTGAAGTGGCTGAAGCCAGCGGCTGTGCTGGCTGGGTGAAAGATGTTCCAGATGTCCTGATCCCTGTGTAATTTCCAGAAATTCATCTGCATTTCTTCCTCCACAGTATTCTGAAAAAAGCTGCAGGGCAGCAGCAAAAGACACAGGTGGCCAGCAGCTCCAGCACACCCCAGTCCTAAGGGGAAATCTAGTCTAAGCACATAAATTCTGTCTGTGTGCATCTGTGTCAGAAGCAGACACCAAATTTGTCACTTCTTTCTGATGCCAGAGAGGCTGCCTGCTCACCTGGCTCGCCATGAGCATTAGGAAGTCTCTGGGGCAGCCTGAGCACCAGCCTGTTGAGGCCTTGTTTTGGGAAACTCATCATGACCTCACCTTTGCAGGTTGTCGTCCCTGTGGTGTCACTGCCCCCACCATGTGGTGCCTATGGACAGGGCCAGCACAGCTCTGTGGTACTGTCATCCTGCCTGGATTAGCATGCACAGCATCTGCTTCTTCCAGAGACAGATCCGAAAGCAAATGAGATGAATATGTCCCATCTTGACACATCATCAGCAACCAAACACACAAAGGAAGAAGGTGGTGACTTCAGTGGAAATCATCTGAAGCCAAAGCTGCTTATAGATTTCCATTTCTTCTTCTTGCCAAGATATTGTTTGCAAAAAAATCCCAAAAAGTTGCATTTTGAGCATAAACTTGGCCTTGCTTTAGGGTTGGAGAATCTCGGAAGTGTTCGTGTGTGCTTGGTTATTTGTTTCTTCTTGCATTGATTTCTTGGCTATTCCTGCTTGAAAGCTTTACTGGACAATGACTAAATCCTTTTGGCTTGCCTGCCAGAAAGCAGATCATCACAAGCAAATTATTTCACGTATCACATTTTGCAGACAAACCAGAAAAGAATTTGGATGCTTCCCTTCTCCTGAATTTGCTCCCAGATCTCACGGGCCATCGTATTCAAGTGATGTGGCAAAAGCTTGTGTTGCAGTGACTCCAAAGAAGCCTCAATGAGCCATCTTTATTAAAGACTGGGCCATACTCCAAGGAGAAACCTGAGCTGTGCTGCCTTTGAGCACCAAAGTTGTGATGGTTCTGTTTCATGAAAGGTCCCATAAAAGGGTTTGTGTGACCAGGTGTGCAAGGCTCAGCACTGATGTTAAATGCACCCTTTGTACCTGATGTTTTATGCCCCAAAAAACAGTGTATTCAAATGCTGATTGTAACAATAACCTGTCTCCTGCAACAGAAATATTGGACAAGATGCTGGATCAAAGTAATCTCTTGGACCTGATTATTTAAAGTTTTCCTTATTTTGAGACCACTGAGTCAGAAACGAGCTCTTCCTGAGCACGCTGTGCACTCAGCAGCTGGATGTCCATCACATAAGTAAAGGTTCTGGTGCTGTTTCAGGACCTCTGCTCAGCGCTTGTTTCCCAGGAGAGGTCTGAGGCAAGGTGTTGGTGACCTTGAGGTGTGACCTAACCCCAAAAGCTGAGATCTTTGGGTTATTAGTTTCTAATGGAATATTGCAATGAGGTACCTGGAAACAAACCTGTTTTAATTATAATGATCCATAAAATCTAGATGTCTGTCACTAGGCTGTGCCATGTCGGCTGGGTCACCACAATGTTTAAGCCTGCTCTCTGAGGCAAACTTCCTCACTAGAGCAGAGAGAAGTCTTGTCCTGAGGTCTGGACCTCTCTGGAGGCCTGAGAGTATTTGCCCTCAGCCAGGTGGGTGGCTGGGCAGAGGTGTGGCCTGGGAGGCTCTATCTGCCATCAGCTCAATTCGTGCTAAATGAAGAGTGCCCTTGAGGCCAGGGTAGAGCTGGGCTACAAGCCATGGGCTTGTGCCCAGAGCAGGCCAGGCCTAAGGCTTGGTGAGCTCAGCCTCGCTCCTGGGGCTGCCCCTCACCCTGCAGCGTGTGCGAGGCATCCCTCCGCAGCTGTAAAGGGTGCATTGCACCTGCCTCCCCACTCAGGGCTGGGTAGTCTCAGTTTTGAGGCCACTGGGATTTGAGTAGGAGGCTGGTTCTTCACAGGCAGCATCTGTTCTTAGCTCTATCTCAAAGTTTTGTGCAAATTCTCTAGCAAAAGTAAAGTTTCATGAGGAAAGTCTAACCACAAATCAGCAGAGGTGGTAAAAAGGGAATGGGTAGGAAAGAAACTTGCTCAGCTCCAGTCTATTTTAATTATATGTTGTGAAGTAAAGGAGTTTTAACTATACTAGTCAAGTATCCTCAGAAGAATAGAACTATCTGCATGTTTTATCTTCAGTAAAACTGGGGTTTTTTTCACTTTTCTATAGGGAATTAAGCTGCTCCTTCATGAGGCGGATCTGGGGCAGTGTGTGCCTGTGTCCCAAATTCCTGGTAAGGGGAAAGGAGTTATGTAACTGGCACGAGGAGATCAAAACTCCTGCTATGCTGGGCTCACTCAATAAAAATGGTATCAGGGGAAAAGACATGCCAAAGTAAGCTTAAATAAACAGCACAGAGGCAATGGACCTGAATGACATATGGAAGGGTTACAGGGAAGACACAGTTATTTTAGTTGTGATTTAAGAGTTTGAAGGAGCAATGGCAGATTAGGGGTAAATCCAGTGCTCATCTGTATGTTACAAACGGCTGATTATTTTCATTAGAAAGTTTTTTCCTTTACTTTTGTTTTTTCTATCCAGTCTTAGCTGTCTGGTGTGAAATCTGGCAGTGTGTGTTGGATCAGAGCATGTTCCCACTGAAACCCAGTGTAAAAGCTTCCAAAGGCTTGTCAGGGTCTAGTGAACTTCACAAATATTTATCAAGCAGATAAGCTTTTACAGCAACTCATTCTAAACCACTGAAGTTATTTCTTGGAAAAGATAAAATTTGTTAAGAAAAGAAACCCTCTTAAAATTTCCTAACAGATAGCACTCCAGTGACAACTGGTCTCCTAAACACCCAGCATTAAAGGGAAGAATAGCATTGCATTTGATTTCCTGAGTGCTAAGAAACTAGCTAAGAACAACAAATATTGTCCCTGTTTGATTTGAAATGGAGCCACGCACATGCCGGCGCTCCTGTGTAGTCCTTGCAGTTCTGCAGTGTTTTCCCACCATGCCTGGAGCCTTGGTACAGGCAATGTGTGTGTGTGTGTGTGCCTCTGTAGATACTTGGAGCCACTCAAAGAGGTTCACACTGCTCACCTTCCCCCATTCCTGATGTAAATATAGATGGGCTGTAGCTCCTTTCTAAAACCTGCTTGGTTTTACCAGATTTTTAAAGAGTTATTCTGTTGTATGTGAAAAACAAGAGGAAGACTATAGCCTATCTTATATTATTTTGTGCACGCTACTTTTTGGCTTTCTCAGAACTTGGTGTAATAGAGTTTTCATTGCTCAGATCCCCCTTTCTTCCTCAAGCCTAATAAAAGCCAGCTATAAATCAGCCATGTAGTGCTTTCACAATGCTGGGGCACACACAAGAGGGTGTTTGATAGGCAAATGTAGTTGGAAAAAGGCCAGACTAACTTGAAGGAATTACAAGTTAAACAGAGACTCTTTAAGAAATTTCCATTCTGTTCTGATGAGGTTAGAGCAGGATGTGTGAAGGGCAAAATAATCTCTCAGCACTCAATGGGAGCAGAAGGTCTATAAACTCCGCAGGATCGTTGGCATTTCTTGCTCTTTGCCTCCCATTTCTGGCCTGAAAATTGTCAAGGCCCCAGTCTCTTCAGAGCCTCATCACTGCAAAAACGCACTCTTCCCTGGCAATCTTAGCTGGCTTTGGAACAGAACGATCCACTGGAAATGCCCCTGGTGTCCCTCAGTGGTGATATTCTATTTTACACTGATTGCAGGGTCTTAATTTTCCCTGTGAAAATGAGAAAATACCCACCTTTGTTAAATGTCAGTGTTTTCAGAGGTGTGGAAAGAGATATCAGAGGATGTGGAGAGATAGGAAAGAGAATGTTGCTTGCTTTTCCCTTTAGGATTGGGATAGCTGAGTCTGACAGAGGTGTTCTGAGTCCTACCACTGCTTGGAAGTGAAAACCAGGGCTGGAAACCAAGGCTTGGCTATAGCAACAGTGCAGCTGGGAATGCTCTTTACAAACAGTGTGTGTCGTTATGGTGATGTGGAAAAACTCTTCAGTACCTCTACTACCTTCCAAGAACTCCTATCTTCCTTCCCTCCTCTTGGCACACTCTCGCACTCTGCTGCTAGGAGGCCTTGTGCATCCCACTTTGTGTTTGTTCTCCTACTCCTGGCCCTTGGTTCGTCCATCAGCTGTTTTCAAACAACCTTTCATGCCAATCTAATACACACTGGACATCTAATTTTAGAGAAGAAATGATCCCAGATGCTTTTCTGACTTGCACTGTAATACATGTTTCTTAAACAGCATCTTGGTTTTTAATCTTCCAAAAATGATGTAGCACTTGGAAAAGCAGTCTCATTTGGGCCTCCTTTACCTGCTGTTTCACATTTCTGTGATGAGAATTATAAGTAAAATCACATTTCAAGATCTTTAATCATGGTCTGAAGGTTAATACCAAGGGGTCACCCTCTGCATTTCCCTCAAATCTTAGCAGGAATACTTGGTTCCTGTGCATGTCAAAATTTCTGTGCCATAGCAGCTATTGCCTGGTTGTTACTGAAATCACAATAGAAAATTGCTTGGTTGGAACTAAAACTGAGCTATGATATGGTAATGTGTCACTCTGGAGTTTCATAGGGGAACCCTTGATAGAAAGCCCTGTTCAGCCGTGTTCTCAAAATTTGCTTTAGGAGACGTTCATGTTTTCTTTTTATCAGCTTGAGAGGAGACTACTTATGAAGAATTTGCACAGGAACTCAGACTCTCAGCCAGTAAATATTTGCATGCTCCCAAGTGAAAAGCAAACTGCCCTTTGGCTGAGGGGTTGCGTGTGACACGGACAGAGTTGTGTGGGGTGCTGAGCTGCTGGGGACGACCTCTCAGCTCTGCAAGGCTTTTAGTTCAGCTGGGCAAGTGAGTTCTGTTGGCCAGCGGGGTGCTGGCATGGCAGAGCCACCTGCACGCCTTGGGCGAAGCTCATGAAGATGTTTCATTATATGAAAACAGTGACCAGCTGAACACATTGACCTCTTGGTAGTGAATATAAGTACAAACACCCTGTACAACTGGCCTTATATCTTTCCTGGAGATTTCTTACAAAAAGAGCCTACTCACTTTGCGTTCCTCAAGGAAATTTGATCCTGTGCATCTTTAATCTTCTTATCTGGAACTGTGATGTTCAAGGAGATCAGTTGTCTTTAGATAGATCTGTATGTGCCACATCTGTAAGTATTTTCTATGCATATTTTAAAATCACATAGCAGGAAGAACAGCATTTTCTCCTTAAACTCACTGCCCAACAACAGATTGAGAAACAACACACTTGAAGTCCAGTGTTTCACCTCCATCTCTCTAATGTAAGTAGTGCAAGACTTTCTGTGAAACAGAACACAGCTTAATTACTAAACCTGTATTACTTCTGTACTTCAGCTCTACCTACCTCATGATAGATTGCCACAGGTTCCTCCTGGGCCTGGCCTGCCACTTTGTTATCAGTTTGGCTGCCAGCATGGTGGAAGGGAAAGGAAGAGGGTTGTAGCTGAAACAAGCCAGACAGTAATTAGACAAGCAGTGTTGCTGACCAGTGTTACTCATCATACCTGCTATTACTTACACTTCTTGGCTATGCCTGCAGGACCTGATGGAGACGTCTGGTCTAGCTCTGATTAGAACAGCTTGAGCATTAGAAGCTGCGATGGGCTGATTGCACCAAGTGATTGCCTTTGTTTGGACACCTCAGGTAGTTCATTTGGACCTATTTCTCCATAGCTCCATTTCTGACCCTTTCTCCATAGCATTGTCCTGTCTCTGTAACCACACGGTTCTTTCTGCTTGGTATAGCAGGACGGTGTTTGGTTCTGCTTAAGCCTCATAAAACACAGAGATCCCAGACCCAAGGATTCTACTGTGATAGCCATGAACGTTCTTACTGGAAGCCACATCAAACCAAAGGTTTTCCATGTGTTTGAGGTGTGACTGTCTGGCTCTGCTTCTAGGTTCAGTATGAGCACAAGTCCTAACCTGCTACTATGTTGTTTGAAAACAACCACCAGAGACTCTTGGGTGGATGCCAAGAAAGGTCATTGCTCACTGTCTTGAAATGCAAAGCCAAAATGGGAAGGTATGAAAGTATGTGATTGCCAATGCAATGGTGATAACGTGGAGTTACAATCAATAAAAATGTTTTCATGAGTTGCTTTTTTGATGGTTGCACACATGCAACATCCACTGGATGCCTGTAATTCCTGAACATCTAACTTCACCTGTGCCCAAGGTAACCAGACTTTCTGTAACTTCTAACTCCCAGTAGTGTGGCAAATGCAATTTGAACCTTGCTAGGTCATAGGCTATTTGCGTTGTTTGATCTTATCAGACACATGTGAGGCTAAGATCCAAAAAGAGTCATGATTTCATACTTTAGATACCAAAGCTAAATACTCCAATTTTGTGAGGAAAGAAAAAGACACCACTTTATATCTGTGGGGGATGTTGTTGGTACTTTTTCTGTCTCCTACCTGAACTCAGGCACCTAAGGGTTACATTTTTCTTGTCTACTCCTTTTTCTCAGCTGAATTTACAGCACCTGGGCTGAGCCCTTACGGCTTGATCCAAAATCTGCACAAAGGGATAAAATATTTTTAGAAAACTTCTTTTTAACTTTAATGCCTGTGGTGTCTTTTCAGGAATAATTTGCAGTGATTTAGTAGCACAACTTCTATATAACATGCTATAACTAGGATGACCTACCTAGGTTTGTAGAGACATGTAATAAAAAGTAAAGACAAAATTGCATGGTCTTGGGAAAAAAAAAACCAAAATACACAAGAAGAACTCTGTTTCTTCCCTATAATATCAGCTGGTTTAATAAGAAACATAATTTTTCTAAAACATCAGCCTTGGACATAATCATTGCAACCTTACAGAACAAGACACACATTACAGTAGGATGTCTTGAAACACCCTTTTCTTTGTTTATATGTAGAATCCCTGGGAAGAAAGAAACCTGGCCTTCATTTGCAAATGAATCATTGATTATATGTCTAAGCAACAGTTTAAAAAACAATAATAGAAAAAAGAAAGAGAAAGGCACAGCAGATACATTGATGACTAGTCGAACAGCTGAGAGCAGAGTCTCTCTTGCCAGGTATGCATCATTCTAATGTCACTCTGTTGTCCCCCCGAAGGATCAGTGTGGTTTATAGATGTACACAAATATTGGGGAGTGGCAGACTCTCTTACAAACACAGCCTCTCTCACCTCTTTGTTCTCAGTACCTGTCAGCCAGGATCAGCAGAGTATAATGAGCCCTTTCAATACCTTCATTTTTCTCTTCCATATTAGGGTCGTCTTTTTAAGCCTTCTTTTGGTTTTACAGTAATGTGATGCTAATTCTATTATAAATCAAAATGTTGACAGGTGTATGCTTCCTCTGTAGGTTTAGAGCTTGTGGGTGAATAACATGTCTGTGTGCCACATTTAGCTTTGTGCTTTGCTGGAACAGTCTGTTCCAACGCATCAGTTTTTTTCTCCCAGACCTCACCTTTCTGGCCATATGAAATGCAAGCTGCTTGCTATTTCATATCTTGCTCCTTTATAATGAGCTAATTTTTTTCCTACACTGTCTTCCTCCTACTGTCCCACCTTTCCTACATCTCTGTGATCCTTTAAGCAGGAAAGGGATCTCTTCAAGCCAAGTGCTATGCTCAGTTGCTGATGTGTATTTAGGGTAGCTGTGGTGCTCCAGTGGCCCAGGGTCCCTGGAAAGGACTATGGAAACCAAGGAGATGGTCATGGTTCCCAGGGAACTGAGAGGCATTGAATTTGCATCCTATGTTTTGATGCCAAACTCTGGAAGGAGAGCCTAGGCATTTCTCAATGTCTCCGTTTTCTTGTAAGCAGGAGCTGCAGTTGCCATGGATATGTTTTGAGATGTTAAATGGAAGGGGAAGAGGTTGAGAAGGCACATGCCATGGTGCAGCCCGTGCACTTAGACCACAGTCTCTTCAGGAGCTGCAGCCAGATAGACCCAAAGTCAGCAATGTGAAGTCCAAACTCATCTACGGAATGGACAGAAGGAACCTGGACAAACAGCAAAGAAGGACTGGTTGAACATAATTTGTGAGTGCCAGCCAGCAGTGAATGCTGCTCAAGCATCAGGAGTCAGTGGGCCTGCTGCTCAGCAGCAACATGCAAAGCTACTCCCATATCAGTTCAGTGTTGGGAGCAGACCCCAGTCCTTGAACTACACCCACCGTGTGCTGCTACTGACCCAGGGAGCAGAGTCATGTAAAAAGAAACAGCACACTGGAATTTCCTCTCCCTGTTTATAATTCTGTTCAAGGGAACACAACATTTTTCCTGGAAAGGAACCATCTTAAAACAGTTGAGTGGAATAAGAAAGGTGCATGGGCGCTTTCCAAGCTATCTCCAGATTCAAGTGTTGATGTGGGAATAGATTTGGACTAAAAATACCCATTGATTTAGTTTTTGGCAGGCAAAAGGCAGCTACCTGAGGGACAACATAGGTAGCTGGGGCTCTTGAATAAGTGCCTGCAGATTTGATGTGGGATTTGTGCAGCTGGCTAGACCGTCAGAGGTGTACATGGTACTGCATTTTTCCCAGTAACACCAGACTTTTTGGTGCCTAGTGCTCTTCTGTAATGATGTTTAAAGTTGATGTAGAATGAAAAATGCCCCAAGTGCCAATGATGACTCCTTGCTTTTGAGGGTGTTGGCTGTTAGCCCAGCCCAGGCCACTGGTTTCAGATGAGCCTGGAAGGTTTCTGTTTTAATTCAGAATTGTGACTCCTTTGGCACAAATCATTACAAAAGACAATTTTCTATTGAAGAAACACGCAGTCCCTGGCATACTCTCCTAAAACTCTGATTGTGCCAATCTTTCTTCTTTTCTTCCATTACCATGCATATTAGACAGGTGTTTGAAACACCTGGGCTCTCACTCACCAACCTGTCCTGGAATCCTTCAGGATTGTGGTGCTTTGGGAAGGACCAAATCACTTAGGGGTCCTACAGGCACCATGTGTCCCTGTGTGCCTCTCTTCCCCATCTGCCCAGTGTCCTTTGTAACGTGCTCGAGCCATCACTGCAGCATCACCTGGCGCCCCAAGCCCACCCTCTCTCTGTGCTCCACTTGGCTGGGCGATGGTGACACTGGGGCTGGGTTCATCCCACTGCTGTAACTGCAGCCACGGCTGGGTCAGCATCTCCAGCATCACCACCACGTCCTAAAGGCAAGGACTGCGTGATCTGGGAAGGCTGAGGATCCTGACAGCTTGGGGACTGATGACCCACAGAGACTCCCAGGACCTAGTCATTTGGGGATGTTAAGGACCCCGCTATCTGGGGCACCCACCCACCTCTGGGGACTCAGTGTGTATCTGCTTATAGAAAAACAATATTGCAAAGAGAAAAGTGATCTTAGTAAATATTTATCTGTGTGCCACATACAGTATATACTTAAACTGACTCACTGCATTCAGTAACAGGTTTTGCCAGCAAATGGACAGTCTTCTGTGTGAAATAGTTCAGTTCTAACAATTAAGGATCTGTCAGATTTCCACCAGATGAATAGTTATTGAATTAAGTGAGGATATATGTCCTGCACTATTTATTATCTAATAAAATTCTTTTAATGAATATGTGAGCAAAGATTAAGGCTGCTAATTTAATCACTGACAGCAGAGTCTCTCTGCGTGGAAAATAATGCTTTTGCATTGACACATTAATTGTTGCTAATTTTTCCATGCAGTCATTTTACATGCAGAGATCCAAAAAACTCCATTTTTCTGGAGGTAGGAATAAAACTGCAAAAGCTTTAGAGGAAGCTGGGCAGGGAGCTGTGGTTCTGACTTTCCAATAGAAAAAAAGTAATTTTGGAGGGGAGCAGAGTCTGTGACTTTTTATTGGAAAAATCAGTCAGGTGGAAAACTCTTGATCAGCCATCCCAGTTGCCTCAACTAGTTCTGAGCATTTTACTTCCCAGTACCCAGTACCAGTTTCAGGTGTTTGGGGAAGAACTGTGGCTTCTCACTGGCCAGTCCTGCACTCCCAGCACACTGATTTCTCCAAAACAGACTGTATGATTCTGTAAGAGTGCTGCATCTGCTGCAGGTTAAGTTAATATTGTGTGTACTGGTGTCAGGAGACAGAAAGAATAAATAGCCTCTAAGCAGACAGAAGGCTATATTTAGGTCTAGGCTGAGTATGCCCTCTGCCTGCCAAATGCAAAAAGTCCAAACCCAAATGCCTCTTCATTTCCTGCTAGAGACTTACATACAGTTTTTCCGTCCCTGTGTTTTAAAACTTTCAAACATAGTTTCATCCTTGTGTCAGGCAGCTGCTCTCTGACAACCCCAAGAGCACATGGTGTGACTTCCACGCTGTCAGGGCCATGGGGCACTAACATGGGCCCTCCCTGTCCCTGCCCAGCCTTCCCTGGGGCCTCTCCTCAGCCCAGCCATGGGCCAGAACCCCACTTGAGTCCCTGCACCAGTGCTGCCGTAGGAAGATGATCTCCAACTCAGCGCAGCCATGGCTCAAGTCCAGTTCCATCCCCAAGGCCCTGCCCAGCCATTCTGGGACTGTGTGTGATCCTGGTTTCCTGCGCCAAACCTGAACCTGACCCCCACCCCTGGGGGTACATCCTGGCCTGGCCTTGGCCTATCCCCATGCCCAGGGAGTTGCTGGAGCTGCTCCCAGGCTTCCCTGGCCCGTGGCTGGGGTGGTAAGATAGGTCCCCCTGGGAACACCCACTGCCTCTGTCATTCCCAGTGCCATGACACACGTGGTGTCCAACCCTCCAAACACCACCACGGAAAGATGCCTTTCACCATTTCAGCTAAGAAGGATTAATCCAGAAGGGACTTGGGCTAAAGTGTACACAAAGGACTACTACGGTTCCTGCTTTATGATTTTTCACCAGGAGCACAGGACACCCCTTAAAGAGGCCGTATGTCTTTGGGAAGCAGCCTCTGTTACAATGGAATATAGAGGTTCCTGAGTTAGATTTGAATGAAATGCACTGGATATCACAGAGGAATCCAGCTGTGGGACTCAGCATGGGCTAAATTTATCCTGTTCTCTGCACTCTGCTGTACTCTGGTTTAGAGGTTTGACAAATGGTCTACAGGTCTGAATATTTCAGAAACAGCCTGGCATTAATCCCAGGCTCAAATAGGAAGTAAAGGCTGCCAAAAGACATTGGGAAAAGAAAAAGAGCTGCTTGTCCCCAGCACTTAGAGGACTTTGGCCTTTCAAGAGGAGATTCTGAGCTTCTGATGAGAGCAGACATTCATAAACTGCATTCTAGTTTTACAATTGTATAGCCAGGCTGGATCTTTTGTTCCCAGAACTTCTGAAGTTGCTGAAAAAACGATCAGTTATTGAAAGCCTCTTTCTTTCTTCCCTTTTGCCAAGACTGATTCTCCTCAGTAATGCTGAGCCTGAGCTCTATCAGGAGGGAAACTGCAAGTTATCATGAAATGGAGAACCACAGCATACACCTTTGTGGGGGAGACAGTTGAAGAGATAGGAGAGTAATTTCCCCTTCTAGATATTGCTCCCTTCCCTGTGCAGACTATGTGTAGACGTGAGTGGAAAACCACCTAATCCATAAGCCCAAACTGTTTGGAAACACACTGTAGCATGAAAGTCAGGCTGTTCAGGTCCCATTTAATGCCCAGCACAAAGTAACGCTTCATAACCTGCTGTTTCAGAAAAGGATGGTTTATTTTAGATGTTTCAGTATGTGACTATGCCTCACTGGGCCGCCTGTGTTTTGAATGCAGCAGGTTCTGCTGTGTAGGTACACATATACATGGTGTATGTGTTAGTGAGAGAAGCTAGGGGTGACTATCTAACTGCTTCCACTTCTTATGTCCATGAACTAGACAGACATCTGTGTCATTGCTTAACCTCAGGCTAAGCATACAGTAAATACTGGATGGTGGCATTAGAAGCTTTCTACACAATTCACTGAAGAAGTAGCAAAGAGTTTTTCCACAACCAAATGCTTATTTCTGGTATCTGGCAGAATGCAAGTCTCCTGGATGAACTGCAAATTCAAAACTGACTATGAATGACCAAGGGAATGGTACAATTTCTTTAGCCAGCCAGGTAAGACACAGTCTTTGATCTTGGACTGTAGTAAAAATGCTGTTTTGATTTGTCACTTAAATGGGTATAAATCAGGACTTGCTCATGTAAATCTTACATCTCTACTTCACCTTCTGGTAAATCTCATGTGCTCAGTGGTGATGTGATCTAATTTAAAATGTCTTTGAGTATTTATTCAGAATTACTTTTACGAGAGTACTCTTCCATTTGAAAGGAGAAAGTAGGTTAAAAAAAAGGTGTTTTACAAGGAAAAGTCAAGGCAAGAACACTCAGCATGAAGGTCTGGTTAGACACATGCCAGTGTTTAATCCTTACTTGTTTCTAATCCTTCAGGCTGGCTTGCAACACTGGGAGCTTTTCAGTTCTTGCTCCTGGACATACTGACTGCCAAGAGGACAGAGCAGTCCCAGTCTCCTCGTTCTGTGTTGCCTTAATAGGAACAGTGTAAAGGACAAGACGCAGCCTATGTTAGAGGTACACGCCTGTGGGCTACATCCGCCACGCAGCTGGGAGGCGGCTGCCCTATAGAAGCAAGAAGTAATATGGCCAAGAAACAACCATTATAATCAGGCATATGGGCAGCCAAGTGAGTAATGCTGCCAGGAGGAATGCCTACAGTACAGCAGTTGTGAAATACTGATTAAAAAGTCCTAAAGTGGCTGCTTTCCCCCGACAAGTCATTCCTGCTGAAGCAGGCATCTCTCCAGGCTAATAGTTTCTAAGTGCACTTTCAGGCTTACACGTTTTGGATGTCTTTAGCTGAAGACGGTTTGTTCTTCCTGTCTGTATATGCAAAGCCTCCTATCACAACCCATCATTTCAGTTTATCGTCACCCTCCTGGGAATCCCGAGTTCCTCAACAGAACTGACTGGAAACCTCCCCTCATGCATCATTTCCTGGAATTCAGTCAAAACCGACAAATAAGATAAGCTTTCTTATGGTAAAGAGAACACTAAATGTATCATCTGCTTTTCTTCTTTTTGACTTCTTTTTCTTTTTTTCTTCTCCTCATCCTTGTTATATGTGAAAGGTGAGGATGAAATCTGCGTCTACCAGATACTGGCTGCTGTTAAAAATAGACATGTCTCCAGTAAGATGTTTTGGGGGATGGGAACCTGATCGAACCTATCACTTTGCAATTTTTGCTCTCCTACTTTTCTTCTTTTTTTTTTCCCAGTTACATGAATACATTGTTGCTCAGAAGTTTTGTTACTTACTTTAAATAAACTCTTGGTACAGTAGTACCAGCGATGTAGAAATGAAGTAAGTTGTTATGCAAGGGTCAAAAATGACTGTTATATCATTATATATTATACTCTATTTATTTAATTTAGCCAGTGTTAGAGCTTTATCCCAATAATATTTGATCATTGTTAGAAAAGCCATGTTAATAATATTTAAGATAAAACTGAAAACAGAACTTAATAACATTCCTGTTCTGCAAAACCATGTCTGCTTCTAAACAGCCTTAGGATCTTGACAGCATCTCATTCAGCACAGACATTTTCATAATATTGCTGTGGGCTCCTGAGATTTATTCTGCTGCACCCAAGAGTATTATTGGTGCTAGTTCTGCCTGCAGTCTGCTCAGCTCCTTGCTACTAAAAGTGTTTGTCAGACTCATTTTGTGATGTATGTGGCCTTTTGAGGCCTCCAGTTAAAAGAAGTGTTAAATCTACAAGACATTCTTACCTGTTGACAGCTACAAGACATTTTCCTAATCAAAAGAAGCAGGTTCAGAGTATGGTTGTTATTGCTGATCGTGTTCTTTTTAAACTTCCTTTGGTAACTGTGTCAAATGTCACTATTTGAAGAACATGAAGGAGCTGATCAAGTTAAATTCCAAGACTGCTTTGTCATCATAAAAGGGTAAGGAGTGACTGCAAATATTCTTTATGAAAAACAAATGGAGGGCCTAAGTGTCCTTTGCCTGTTTTTTCTTGAGTAGAGTAAATCCCAATTTGTGGTGGCAGATATGAGAGAAGGACAAGAATCCTAGGCAACAATCCAGGGGAAAATGCATGCCAACATCTAAAAGTGAAATAATTGAGAGTTGGTTCCTCCTTGCACACTTAAGGCTGGAATTTAGTGACAATTAGTGATGAAAATCACTCTTTCCTCCAGCAGAACAATGTCCTGCTTTACTTTACTGGCATTTTCCTATTCATGTTTCTCAAGTGTCTCTTCTGGAGCATGAATGACACTACAGCAGACAGCTGTAATATCTTCTACTCTGTGCAATAAAAACTTCATTCTTGAGGGTTCAGAGTAGAGCTTTACAAGTTTTAAAGACATGTATATATGTTAGTCTGTATGTTATACATACACACACACATAGCTGTATATCTACATATAAGGGGAAACTCATAGTTTATTAATATTCTTGTGGCTGTAAATACTGGTGATGTAGGAAAATGTAATATGACCTTATAAAAATAATGTATTAGTACATGGTAAAGTACAGGCCCCCACTGAAACTCAGTTGCTATTTGCTAATTAACAAAATTAAGTTTCCCAGACACAAATGGGAATCATTGAGGTTTAACTGTTATTTTGATTTTTGATTGTTTAAAAATTTCCATGGCTAATCTCTTCTTTATATGTATCAGATGCTCTTCAAGGTTAACTTGTCTAATGCAGTGCTGAGAGCAGCTGAATTTTCTCGCTGGTGCTGGTGACTCCAAATTTCCTGCACATCTGCAGTGTGCACCAACTGCTCTGGAGCAGGGGTACCTGCGATTGCCTGGCGTTCACTGACAGGTATATCGGAAATTAGTCGTGGTATTTGATGTGATTGGCTCATTTTCATTTTAGGGGGGGGTGTTTACAGTGGTGATCTGAGGTCTCAGCAGAGTTTAGACAATGTGATCATGTTGAAATGCAATACTGGACAGAAACAAGAAATATGTTTACTAAGAGATCCAGTTGTCAATTCCTCTAAAAACTTCTCCGCTGGATGTCGATACCACGGCTGAGAGCACAATAAAAAAGAAAAGTTTGCATTAGGAATTGTGCTGTTCTTAGTGAACATCTTTTTGTAACTGTATCATGAGCTTGAACTTGCTCTGTTGCTGTGTGAGCTCATGAGCGGATTGGCAATATAGTAGTGAGTCTTTTTTTTGATGTTGAAACATTACAGTGCATTTAGAGTTGCCACTGGCTAAAGCCATTCTAAGTGAGAGAGTGTGAATGGGATTAACAGTAAAGGTCCTTCCTCAGTAGGTCACTGAAGGATGGAAAGCTTCACCCTGCCTGCTGGTGTGAACTTGGTTTATCTACATAGCAGCAGGACCTGGGGTGCCCTGCAAGGTGAGCTGTTGAATGCACATGCTGTCCATAGACCAGGGGTAATTGTATGCCCAAAAGAATGATCTCAAAGTATCAAGACCTGTGATATGTGATAGAGATGAAAGATGGAGAGAGGGAAAATGGAGACAGAACCATGAGAGAGTGATGACGAAGTATCTTTTGATTAAAGATCCTGTGATGATATTAGGCTTCCAATGGGAATGGTGTCGCTTCAACCATTACCTCTTCAGGAACAGATTTCTGTTCATATCCCAGCATTTGGCTCTGTTAATGGAACCTCTTTGTATGGAACAGCTGCTTCTGGAGGGCAGGATATGTCATGCTGGTATCAGTTTCATACCAGGCACAATGCATGAAAAAAGCCAGTTTATGCTAGTAAACCAAAGAGTTAAGTTCTGCTTACTGAAGAAAAACACAGAAATGAGAAAACTCAGGTACATCTGGCACTTATCCCTTGGATTAGAGGACATCTGAAGCATCTCTCAGCTTCAGAAACCTTAAGAGACCAATTCAGAAATTCACCAAGATGGTATTTTTCAGTGGACCTCCATCCACTTCTCACTGTTTTTTGGGGCAGAAGAATGGTGTCCTTTTTGTTGAGTACCAATGAAGATTTAAAATCTCTTTCGTTCAGAATAGTTAAAAAATAAGGGGCCCCTAGGGTAAAAATACAGTTGGAAACTCTGTGGCCATTGGAGAACATATCTGTGTTCTGCACATTCTGCAAATATTGCAGCTGATAAGGAAGATGCAACCAGCCCCATCTATCAAGCTGTTACCTTTTGCATAAAGGTGAAGACAGCACAGTTCAATATCTAGGATTTTTGGATAGGCTTGTGTCCTAAAAATCCACAAGACATCAATTGCAGTTATCACTAGAAATCTTGCAGTTTGCACAAGAAAAGCCACAGGCTTTAAGTTTATACTAAAATCATGCAAGTAATCTGCATTTTCTTCTCAAGGATAACACTTCACTGTCTGATCATTAAAATCTCCTGTGCTTGATGGAAGCAAGAAGGCTAAATTAGTTACAGAGATATATTTTTCTAACAGCTTTTCTTCCCTGTAAACCACAGGGCATGCCAGTATCACCTTAAAAACATAAAATATGAATATGTGCTTGTAGATTTGATGGATCGCTTACACATCTTATGCTAGAACAAATATGTCTTAGTCAGCTATTTAATGTTATGTGACCCCTTGCTCTTGCATTCCAATGTCACCAGTGTCACGCTGTTAAACATTAACTTGACAATTATTTTGAAAAGCACAACCTGACTTCATTAACCTTTTTAAAGGACACTTGGTGTTAAAATGACATTACCTTGTTCTAAGCCTAACGTGGTGATGCATTTCATGCTTTATTGCTCTTAATGCTGTATTAGCAGATGCAGTTCACCCTTTCATAGAGATAATGAAATCATTGTATATTTATTTGGCCCTTGGGTCTAAGGTGCAGGTATACTTCAGTGTTTATTATAGAAGTTAACAAAACATTTTGGTGGGACTTTAAATCCTTAATTGTTTTCTGTTTAGAGATGTCCATTAGCCATTACTGCTGAAAACGCTAAAAATACCAACGATGCTTCCATATCCCCAGTGAGACTGAAACTGGGCAGTTGCCAATGTTTCTTGCTAATATTCAGGCAAGGTTTCCTCTCCAAGAGTCTTATTTTCCTGAATAATTGGTCTCAGCTGTCCAGTTTGACCTCTTAATGATTTCAAATATTTTATGATTTAATAAAAAAGAAATTAATAAAATAAGCTTGATACCAATTTCAGCCTAGGGCTTTTTTTTCTCTCGCTCCGTGCCAGTAGTGAAGATGATTGCATTTCTAGCAGTAATAGTCTTCCTAGGTGTCTTTTCTAGGGAGTGCTGTAGAGTTCATCACTGCACTCTGAGTTCCTGTTATTTGTCTAGGGACTTTGGGTTTTGTGGGGTTTTGTTTTGTTTTCCTTATAGTTTATGCAAGAACTAAGCTCAAGGCTAAAGACATATAAACAAACCCAGAAATTATAGGGGTCTTATGTCTCAAAGTAATTTTTTCTTTATTAATTTTTGGAGCTGATGAAATCCCAAGCAAACTCCTTATTTGGTCAGTTTAGGAGAAGGAAGAGGTAAAGAAGAGACACCAGCTGTCAGGTGGAGAGTCTTTCCAAAAACTTTTAGACCAAACTTTAAGGAACACTCAGTGTAGACAAGAACATTATTTCTGAGTAGGTGCAGCTCTTTAATCTTTCCTGGGATGTCCCCTGTGACAAGAGTTTGTGAGACACTACTCTGCTGTTAGTTGTCAAAACTGATCCAAACAATGAAATGGGGAAGGAAAAGCTCTCATTATTTTCCTGCTCATCTACACCTCCTTATTTTTCCTGTAACTCTTGTGCTCTGGCTGAGCTGGGATCACCAGTGAAATTTCTGTTCTTTATCTGGAGATGGGCAATGCATTGACTCTGAAAATAGCATCAGGGACAATTATCCATACAATGAACTCCCATTGTAAAGCCCCGGATGACAAGATTAACTTGGAGATCACACAGCTATGTACAGACCCCTGAGCTGGGTTTGCTTGTGGTGCCTGAGCCACAGAGCTCTGCAATGCTGTGCACAGGTGTTTCCTCATGCTAGATACATCAGAACTCAAGGCAGGCAGAAGCTAGAGAGGCACGTTATCTCAGCTGGTGAAACTGCTACAGGAATTCTGTACCTGCTTCTGGTAGATTTGTTTTTAACTTACAAGGAGTACAGACCTTGAAAAATATAAAATCTCTTCTGTCTCTCAATCCTGGGTAACTATGTTTTTCCAGGTGACTCCTGATTTTTTTATGTACAGGATTCCCTTATCTCCTATCTTCTTGAAAGTGTCCAGTTGAAGCATGAAAGGGGACTGTGTCTAGAAGGATTAAGAAGATCTTGCTTTGAAAGCATTAGATAAATCAGATTCAAATCACACTGGTAGCTCTGTAACAAACATAACTTTCTCTTCCCTTGGTCTCTTCCTCAAAGAGAAATGCCCTGAATAAGAATCCACAGTGCATTGCTTAATCTGTAAGAATACCATGCCGTCCTGTTTTTTTCCTGTTGTAAGCCATATCTCAGGACTGGAATGCCAATTTCATTGCCTGTACACACTTGGAGGTAAATGACTGCAACACTCAAACAGAATTTTTATGCATCTCATTCTGTGATTGTTGCTTTTACCTCCTAGTATTTAATGATGGGAATGATGGGAAAGATTTTTCTCTCATGCATGTGCTACAATGCTTGCAGGTGACTGCTTTGTGAATAGCGTGAAACTTCCAGTGAAGTAGTACATTGTGCTGCTGGAAATATGCACATTTTCTGGAAGTCATTCTCTAGGTAAGACACCAGAATGTTATATCTGCTCTCTTTGCTCCTCCATTTCCCAACTGCATCCTGTTTGACACAGCAGTGGGCAGAGTTACCCGGGCTGACCAGGAACCAGGTGCCAACCTCTGCCACGGGTACGGCCCTTCGGAGGAGCTCAGCGGTGGCTGTTCACAGCAGGGCTGTGTGTGGCAGCAGAGCTCACTGCCAGTTCTGAGCAGGCTGACAGCTACACTGGTGACAAACAAAAAACTCAGAGTGTCATTTCAGATACAAACCCTGCTTAGAAAACAATTCTCAGCAAATTGAGCTCACAAAGCACTCAAGACTGAGACAGTAGAAATAATTTCTATGACTTCCACTCCCACTGCCAAGAGGAATCAAGCCTTCTTGAGAGAGGAGAACTCAGAATTGATGCAGATACAAAGCCGGGGAGGCAGAGAAGGTGAATGCTGCTGGCAGCTGGGCAGAGAGCCAGAGTGCTGTTCTCTTCCAGACTTTCACGGCTGCACAGAGCATAGCATCTCCCTCTACCATTTAGTACATCTATGACATCACCAGCTGTTACCCGGGAAACACAGAAACTACAGATTTGGATCTTGGCAGCTAGGTATAAAGAGAAAATATCTTGCTCTTTTGGGGGTCAAAAAGGAAAGCTGAAACAAATTCCAGAACAACTTTGAACTGGAACAAAATTGAGCTAGATCAGTAATTCCAAACCAAACAATTTACCTGCTAAAGTGATGGTGTGGTCCCTATTACGTTTCTTACAGAAAACAAACACAGGACATCAAGTGCAGGACTTGTAACTTCATGTAGCTTAAACATATCTTTCAGACATAAGACCATTATTGTTGACTTACAACTTCAGTTCTGATCAGTGGATTTAACAAGTTGCTGCTAGGGTTGTGATATCCTCTCACCAATGATTTTTCAGAAAGTGCTGATTTCTGCTTCTTGAGAAAGAGTTTGCTGGTGTTTCACAGCAAAGAAAGTATGTAGTGTTGAGTTTTGATAAAATGGTGTGCAAATACCATTACTGTTCTGATGAAGTATGTGCTTTTTATAGCTTTTAAATATGTGGGGTTTGTGAGAACTGATGTTTTCAGACATGCATTTTATGACTTTTAGGTGCTTGAGATTTTTGAAGTTACAGAAATCCCATTTCTGTCTTTGAGTAGCATTAGCTGACACTTCATTTATGTTGCATGTTAAAATGAAAACACTGCTTTTAAAATGGATTATTATCCGAGTATTGAGTAGTTGAGACCCAGCCAGTATGAGCTCTTGTGCAGGTCTGTTTGATTTCATTAACACTGCACAAGATGTACGTGTGTGGTGTGCACTTGAGCTACCCAGAAACAAATGCATCTTTGCAACAGATGGAAGAAGCTCGAGTGGGAACTCAAGCTGAACTCAAGTCTGGAATTGTAACAGCTGCTTTGTCTCTATTAATGCCTGCAAGGCTGTGGGCTGTACGTGACTGGAGATCCCAGGTCAGAAAGGTAGAGGTTGTTATGCTCAGCAGATGTACAGGAAGATCTGAGACAATCTGTATGGAGGGCTAAAGACCCGTGGACTTATCGCATTTGGCTGTATCTCCACTAAGGAGAAAATTATGTAGGAAAAATACCTCCTGAAGCTAATCTGGTGTTAAATATATCCATAATGAAGGTTCTTAAGTGGACATCAAAGACATTTCTAGCACTGTTCCACAACTCTTGTCTTAAACAGCACAGGAACCTGTTTAATCTGATTTATGTCCTCCAAACCAAAACCCAGGTATGATCTGCTTGCCAAACAAGCAGTCTCTTTCCCCTGTTTTGTTGGTGGCCTTGGATCTGGGAATTTCTATGTCACAAGAGCAGTTTGCATACAGTCTGGATCTTGTTATCTGCGACATGGTTCAACGTTCCCTGTTGTGCCTTGTTTCAGTGGGATACTGACCAAGGAAACTGCTGAGACATGGATGGATTGCCAGGGATATGTCATGAGAAAGCTGTCCAGAGTCCTCTGCCCACATGCTGTGATGCTGGCTCACATTTCCAAAGCAGGGTTGCAGACAGAGGAGATCATTAGTGCTCTGAAGAACTTAGCCATCTATGCAAGTTCCTTTTTTATCCTTTAGAGTGAGTCACTTGGAAAGGCTCCTTTTTTGGTCCTCTTCAAGTTCGACTGCTGGTTCCTTTTGCTTGCATGCCCAGTCACAGCCCTGAGACTTGCAACTGGGGCTGCAATAGCCATTGGGGCTGTTGTCATGGTTTATCTCTCTGGAGTGGTGGAAATACCATTCTCCTCAACTTTTCTCTTTTTTTTCTTCTTTTTTCTTTTTTTTTTTTCCCCCCCTTTTTTTTTTTAAGGACATCAAAGATGTTTCTGACAAGGAAGAAATTTATTTCTTGGGAGAATTCATGGACAAGCAGGGTGGAGTTCCACATATAGACTTTCAGGTTGCAGGTTTGCTCCGAAATTCCCATGAGGAGGAAAACATTTTGTTTTATGTGGTCAGTTCATGGTGTTTGCAGTCTCTGCCATGGCTTTAGAACTTGCTGCATTCCTGTGGTCTGCACACACGTCTCCAGTCCACTTCTCAAATGCTGTGTCCACTGGAGCTGCTCTTAAGTAGCCACAAAGGATCAATAGGAAGTACTTTGGCCCTGTGCACGCCCCACACAGGCCTTTAGGAAAACAAATCAATATGACAAGACTGCATTAATCAGACCAATATATGATACTTATTATTTTATATACACTGGCTCTTATAATTGTAAATTACGACAGGGCATCTTCACATTGTTGCTGATGTCCTCCCTATATGTGGTGCAGTGGAACAGGAGGGGCAGTTTTATAGGACACACAGGGACAGAAAGAGAAGGAGCTTCAACTGGATGGGAACCCTGTCCTCTGAAGAAGTTACTTGTGAAGAGCCAGAAAAATCATTAAATCATTAAATCTGGTAACTGCATTGATGTGAACTGGTAACACAAATGGATGCAGCACAATCCTCTCCATTTCTTCTGGATGGCACTATTTTTGAGAAGGTAATAAAGAAATTTTCTGCTGTGCTGGTTATATTAATGACAGATGAAAGCCCCTCTACAGATGACACACTCTTGTTCTCTCCTGTGACCTTCTGATGTATGTTAAGTCTTGGTTACTGACTAAGGTAGCAACACAGATAATCAAGCTTTTAAAGGCCCTATTTCATAAATCTTATAACAACATTAGGAGAAGCTGAGGTGTATTCTCCTCTTACAGTGTATCATTAAAAGAACTGGTATCATATTTCCCCCGTAAAATAGCTCCTAAAAGTTTTCTGAGCTGACTTTCAGGCTCCAGTGGGATGACCATTAGGAAGGAAAACTTCCTACTTCCTTCTTTAGAAAGAAAAGGACACTGCATGAGAGACACTTTTCAAAGTATGCCTCACCATCAGCCCTGTGCTGAGGGATTTGGTGCCCTGCAGCTAGGAATACTTAGAAGTGCCATGCAGAAAAGGGACTCGAGCCAGTTCTGAGGTGCTAAGTTCCTCTAAAGGGATTTTGCCAAAAAAGGAGAAGAATTTATCACCTATTAGAACATAGTTTGGCTGTACTATGTAAGCAATTTAATTAGGTCTCTGTATATGAGTACTGGCAGTCTTTGAAATGAAAGAAGTAGGGCTGCTTTGTGTGCAGCTTCATGTGCACTGAAGAATTTTTGCTACTGACTTCACTGAGCCTCACTAGTTCCAAATCTTAAAGGTCTAAAGTGCCATTAAAAGAGCGACTGCAAAATTATAAATTGTAATTGGAGTCCTCAGCTGACATGACAACCAGCACCACTCCTGCTTAGGATCTCACCCTGCAAACCTGTAACCCCCTGTCTATAGTACCCACTCGGGGAATTGTTTTGTCCTCAACTATTTTTACTGGAATTTTTGTTGATCATAATGAACATCTCATTTCAAATGAGTATCTAAAGGCAAATTATACTCCTGAGTATGTAGTGTTTCAGTGCTTGGGCTTCAAGCACTCTGGAACAGGCTGATTTGTTCAATAGCTGTAGTCCTGACTGGAATGTTTTTAAATTGTGTAAACATTCTTACTAGTTTATGGGTTGCTCATTTTTTTTTTTAATGTGGGTACAAATTTAACTTGGCAGTGTACTTTCCAAGGCTCCATTAAATAGGGCCAACTTGCTATTGATAGAGGGGTATCTCTGAAATAGCTTTATGATGTCTTGCAATGGAAGACTTTTCATTAACTCCGACTAGAAAAAGAAACCCAACCTAGCAGTTATTTGTGTTTACTGTGCCTTAATGTCTGTGAGACCCCTGCTGGTGGAAAGGGGAAGAGATGGGAACGAAAAATCCACAGATAATTTAATGGAGAAAGGAATTTATTTTCAGAGTATGTTGTGTTTGCCAGTCACTGTTACTAGGCAGTCACCAAAGACCTCAATGCTTTGAAATTTCTCACCTACAGGTTGCAGTTTGTTGGTACTTTTTAATGCATAACTGCGTTTTACCTCTCTTCAAGCGCGTTGGTGCTGCTTTGAAAGATCAGTATAGAAATCTTTGGCTACACCATCTGGTTTCAGTTCTCCTTAATTTGGTGTCAGCCAAGATCAAGCTCATACAGTCCAGATGATTAAAAGGGACAGAGTGAAACCTGCTGCATTTAAGGGATTTAAGCCTTCCTTTTCCTCCTGTAAATTTTGACCTTTTCAAAATTAGCTTCTCCCCTCCCCCCAAAAGTGGAATATAAGGCAAATGTTTGCTACTTTTCCAGAGGAACCAAATTCCATGCATTCTGGCTGCTTTTCACTGACACAAAAATTATTCCAAAATAATTTGTCATTATTTACAAAATGACACTGTATGTTACTGTAACAATAACAGCTAACTTGGCCCTTTAAAAGTTACAGATTTTCTCAAGAAATTTCAGTCTAATAGGCAAAACACTGATCATGATGACCTTGGGAAAATACAACCTCAAGAAAGTAGTGGATGTTTGTGGTTATTTTGCAATCTCCTGGCTGGAACAGTTTCCCATTGAGGCAATTTGTGCTTGTGTCACACCCCATGGAGGGGTTCTCCATGCTTGCACTGTCTGTAGCCTGGGTCCTGAAGAGGTAACGAAGGAGCAGGGGCAGATTTAGTCCCCTCTGCTGAGGAGTTCACTGGGGAAGGAAAATGTGCTATGCATAAAAAAAATCTGTGTAACTCTTGTCTGATTGTCTGCCTGATGATGGGACTAAACAAAGCTGGGGTGGGTACCAATCCATGCCACGAGACTCATTTCCTCTCTTCCTGGGAGCGTGACTGGGCCTTGGGAACAGTTACTTGGTGCGATCATTGAAAAGGCCGGATGAGCTGCTGAATTCTTCCTTGTCTAGTTTCCTTTGTCTAGGTTGCCTCAAATTGTCACTGAACTTTATTATTTTTATACACACACAACTTTTAAATCCACACAGATGACACTTTTTGTGCTGAAAATGCATTACACACTTCTCAGACCTTGCAGCTGGTTGAGCACCAATGAAGGAAATAAATTTGGCAACTGAGCTGGGAAAGAAAGGTGCTTGGAGATGCAGTTTCTAATGCTTTCTTGTAGATATTCCCATCAGACCATACAAAGAACTCTTCCTGTCTATATTAAGAAGGAAACAGGAGAATATACAATTTTTAAAAAGTCTTTTAAAATTAAAACCTTTGGGAGATTAATTAAATGTACTGTGAGAAAAATGTGCAGTTCAATTACAGCTATTGACTTGAGGTTTATACAGTATTGCCAAGTCCTGGAATGAATAAAGCTTTAATGTTGGAGCATTTGTTTGGTGCATTTTTTTTAGGCTGAAGCAATGAGAAAACACATACTTAGATTCCACATATATACTAAAAAGGAGGGGGTTGGATTGCAAGTAATGAAGATGACTTGTTTGAAATTTGCAGTTCTCTTAAGAGAAATGTTTCAATCAGTCCTTTGAAAATTCAGAAGTTTTCAAGAATTGTGTGGGATGAAGACGAAGAACAGCATCTTGTAAAGTCTGCATTTTGGTTGACCCTGTAGTTGAGATGTGGGTCATTTCAGCCTCACTCATGCTGGATGCTCTGTTCGCAGACTAACATGCTGGATTCTGCTAAAGAGACACTGTGGAAGCCTCAGCAGAGCTTTGGTTCCTCACCATTTTGGTTCCTTTGGTTCCTTCCTCTTATTTGTAACTGCAGCGCGCACCCGCCTGTCCACTCCTTTTCACCCGTTCATTTCTTTTCCTGCCTGTTCCAGAGGGCTCATCTGCCAGGGAAGCGGCCCCTGGCCGCTCCCGTGCGGGCTGTGTTGCGGAGTGCCCGCGGGGGATCCCGCGCCGGGACGCGGTTTCTGGGCGGCCCCGGGGCGGCCGTGCCGGGAGCGCCGGCAGGCGGCGGCCGCGGGCGCCCTCTGGCGGNGAATGTTTGCTGTTCTTTTGCGATCGGCACACGTTCGGTTTTACCGCGACACGGGGTCACCTGCAGGAGCAGCTGGTACCTGGTGTCTCCCAGAGGTTTGGGAGTAGCAGAGGTAAGGAATAAGAACATACAAAGAGGGGCAGCACTCAGAAATGCAGGTATTGCTGCTATTATTTAGATAGAGAAGACATGAAACAGATGAAAATCAGAACTATTTCAAGAAATACCAGAACTACTGGTGAACACAACTGCAACTGCAGACAGAGGGAGACACTCTCAGAGCAAGGCAGGAAAAAAAAAAAAAGCTGAGAACTCTGGTTCCAAGATGTGATTTGTGGAACATTACACAACAGCCTCAAATTGAAACAGAGGATATATTATTGCATGTAATGAGAGGGGCTGGGAAGGAAAACTATCCAAAGACAGAAAAATATATCCAGAGTGCTAGGGCTGGAAAAATTCTCCAGAGAGAACATCACAAAGACTGACCTCATGATGACCTTTAGTAGAATTCAAAGTTGTGACGATCTGGCAAATGTTTAATTTTTTTTTTTTTTTTAAACTCTGAGGCTCTGTGTGGAACTACTCTATTAGAAATGTCACTGTTTTAAAGCAAAATTAGTTAAAATATTTCTTAGATGAACATTTAAAATTATTGTTACCACGTTTCAGTCTTTCAGGTAGTTTTGTCTTTATTTGAGGACACACAATTTTCATGTAGATTGCAGGTAGTTCTGCACATTTTGGGCACGCCCATCACAGGTCCTTAACTCTGTCCTGTATTTACTTCACACCACACAGAGGAACACTACACTGATGACCTGAGCTTGTTCTTTAGGAATGAGTTTTTGCTCCTAATAAAACACAGTGTCTTCTTTTAAGCACTGAGTTCTATGAATACATCACCTATTTAGATGCCTTGTATTTTCAATGTGATTTTTCCTACTGCAGAGCTATACCACCAACAGGAGAAAAGATGCATCAGTGCTCATCACCTCTAGTGCTAATTGTATTTGCCATTATTTGAGAGTAATGAACATGTAGATGTGTATTTCTGACATATTCCCAGCAGCACTTTGTATATGTAACCAAACTGGAAGCAATGCATTCCCATTTTTGAAGAAAATTTATTTTTTTGTCAGCAAGTATGTCAGTAGTTTGTCCATCCTAGTTCCTTTCTCTGGGACTGTTTGTCTTGGATGTGTTAAAAAAATTCCAGTGATTTTAAATCTCTGGCAAAGAGATTTGGATAAAGCTGGAGGAAGAGCTGACCTCAACAAGGATGTGACAAGAAGCTGAGCACACAAGAGTGAAGGGAGCATCTGATCTCTCAGTTTCTCTCCCAGTAAAGCTGCATGTGTTTCTCAAGGGCACGCGCCAACAAGAGCTACTGCATTTGTTCCATGAAAATGACCGTGAAGGCAATTTTCTTTTATCATTTCCTTGCCATTAATTCAAATTTCCACTTCAGTAGGAGAAACTCCCTTCCTGGGAAAAGTTCTCAGTGAGCCTGCAGTCTGTCTTGTAGATTTTTCTACTTCTCCCCATGCTGTGACTTTCTATGACCAGTTGTACTGAGTGTTGTCTAGAATTATATTATGCATTATAAAGGAGAACTGTGTGATTCCCAGCCTCTGGCTCATGCCCTCTCAACATTTGTTTTTCCAGGAATTTTTGGTACGGCTTTGCTTTGTAACGTGCTGCACCGTGTTGGGATTTCCTGTTCACAGAGTTTTCCTCCTGGACTGAATTTTAATCATGGGTGTGTGTGCTTGCAGGTGTATGCAGGCATGCATCCACACATGAGTGTTTTAAATTATCCTCACTAGCTTCAAAGCCATAAAATGGGTTTGGTCACCATGAACAGGAGAAAATAGTAAGGATCAGGTAACTGAACTGGGCACAAAATTGGAGCGAAGAGAAAAGGTAACTATAGAGACAGGGATTTCCCCTGGTAAAGAGGAAGTAAATTACTACCATGACAATAAATCTGGGCAAAGGTCCCAGTCTAGGATCAGTTTCTAAGGTCCCTGTCTATAAGACTTTTAACTGACAGGCTGGTGGTTTTCAACATGAGTTCACTTCCAAATGCAAGAGAACTAGCAGTAACAGGGGTGGTATAAAATACAGTTTGTTTCATCCAAGTGAAGTAACTGGACTTAGAAAAAAACTTCATCTCCCTAGGAAAAGCTGTCTCCTGTAGTGTAGTTCCATTAGATGTAGGAACTCTGGCAAGGAGGAGTTTGACCATCTATGTCTGTAACTATGATGACAAACTAATCTTGCATCAGGGAATCCAATGTACTTCAACTGTGTCTTCTGAACATTTAAGGATAAATGCTTGGCTCTCATGGGCTCCATAAAAGCCTTGAACACAGCTTCTGGCCCCTGTGGAAAGTCCTTGCTTTCAGGTACTGCAGGGATTACACCTGGGAGGGGCACCAACTGCTATGGAAAATGTGAGAAGGCATCCTGAGAGCTCACAACAGGGCCATAAACCTGAGCAGAGACTCTCATGGGGAATGGCAGCTTGAGCAAAGGTGTCTGAAAGAGATGACTGTCATGTAAAAGGAGGCCATGAAGTAGCCTTATTTTAGCTTACCTGGAGGTGAGGCCTAGGGAGAAGACCCCACAGCATGGTTAAGGCAGGCCAACCGAAAGTGATGAGAATCCCAGTTTTCTACCAAGTACTACAGCCTTTGTTTTATTGCACCTCATTGCAGCCAGGGTGAACCAAGGGATCAGCATTTTGGAGGTGAAGATTTGGCATACTTGTGGAGATGCCACTTTCTCCCTTAGAACCTTGGGAAAGAGATGAGGTTTGCTGGATCCGTTTCAGTCTGCTGGATCCATTGGAGAACATGTCTGCCAGGAAATCCAGGTAAATAATGACACAAGTTGCACCCAATGCTAGACCCTTCTGTTGGCAGTCTGGAGACAAGACGTATCTGGCACGGCTGGGAGGGAGGGAGGGAGGGATGGAAGGAAGGCTTTGTGTCCAGACTGGTCAGTGCTGGGACCCTTTTTGCAGCCTGCAGTTCACATTTGTAATTCCTGTGGTGCACAAATGTCTGTAACACCAACTGCTTGCTGGAGTGGCTTTGCTGGGAACCATCAGGAAGTGCCATCAGGACCCTTCACCAGGGCAGTTTCTGGTGACAGAGAACACTGGATTCCTAAGCTTGCCATGTCTCATTCTGACTACAGAAAGAAAAAAACTGCACGTCTGTGCATGCCATGCTCAAGTGAGCTGCTGCTGCTGCGGAGAGGCTGTGTGTGCCTAGGTGGAGCCCCAGACCATCAAAACTACCTCACTTAATACCTGGGCTGTGCTGGTACACAGAGGAGTATTGAAATCAATCCCATGAGGATGCAGAGATAAACAATCCCTACTCTAACCAAATTAGTGAAATGCAGGCAATACAAAAAAAATTGTTACAAAATCACACCAATTCTTACCGTGCGACTTGTGTGTGTGTGTGTGTGTGTGTAAAACTGGCTCAGTGGCACATCTCTTGAACAGTGCAAAAGTGGGTGAGATTTAGATGATCAGAGTATCAAAGCAAAAAACTCACACAGCTGAGCTTTGTCACTTGGAGGTGAAAGCTGGCAGGAACCAGTCAAGAGCAGTAGGTTTTACCGCACTCAAAAAACCAAACCGAAACCCAAACAAATCAAGAAGCTAGAAACACTTGATGTTGCCAGTGCTAGGCTGCAGCTGGAGTCATACGAAGCAGTGCCACAGCTTTTGGACACGTTTTGACAAGTTGACTTCTACTGCTGCATCAGTGGTCCAAACCCCTGGTGTGCCCCCATGGGAGACCTGCAACAGAGTGATGGTGCTGTGTGATTTACTTCTGGGGTGCTTGTGTGAGGGAAGGACAGGCACTGTGCCATCACTGACAACACAGACTCAGGTGCTGGTTTCTCAAAATAAGGATTTTCAGGCTTTTTTACCAGTTTGAGTGAAAATCATCCAAAACTTAGTCCTTTTTTAAAAAATTAGGTAACTGGCCACTGTACAGGAGTAATTGACGTAGAGCATGCAGCATTCGTAACTACTGCAGTTCACAGAATCACACTCACAGAACGGGTCAGGCTGGAAGGGGCCACAGTGGGTCACATCTGGCCCCACAGCCCTGCTCAAGCAGCGTCATCCTCTTGCACAGGATTGCACTACCAGTTGTTCAGTAATGTCTTTTGCTGCTTTGAGGAATAATAACAGAATTGTCAGTATCAACTGCGATGGTAACGGTGTAGTGCTGTCGTGTAAATCCACGTTTGCCGAAGTTTGCGCTCCAGCGCAGACCGAGCAGCCTTGAAACCTTCACTGACTGTCCTGATGTTCCTACTGCAAACGGAGGTAAATCTGGTGGGAACGGGCAGCTTGCCCATGAGGGCCGCGCTCCGGAGCGTACCTGCGCGGCAAACGGAGTGCCAGCGGCCCAGCAGAGGCCGCAGGGCCCGGGGCCGCTCCCGGGTTCCTTGGGGAATCCCGGGGTTCCCCGGGCGGGCAGGGCCGCGCGCTCCGCCCCTCACAGCGCCGGGGCCGCGGGGCGC
>VYXC01004873.1:1237015-1442015 GCA_013397175.1 Platysteira castanea
TTTTGGTCTGATTTTTCAGTCATTTATGAGACTCTACTCTTGTGTTTTCTGACCCACCTCATCCCAGACCAGGCTGATCTACAGTCTCATTTTCATGACAGCTGGCTGATCACCAGCACAGCTGAGATAGGGGCCTCAATGAAAGGACCTTGACCCCCCAGCCAGCATCTCTTGAGGAATTCTCTTTGTTGGGTGCTTTCAGCTGAGGCCTCCCCCAAAGTCGAAGGTGATTTCTATTCGCCAAAGTAGGAAGACAACGGGAGGAAGAATAAAGATGAAAATCTAAGCAGTCAGTTGAACTTGTTCAGACTGATACCAGCCTGCGGTATTCAGGCAGCAGCTAACCCAAGGTTTCCCTAACCTTGGCAGAAGTGCAGGAAATAGTTGCCGGAGGATGAAGTGTTCTTGAACTGTTTCTGCAATGTATCAAGCACAAGCAGGCTATTCTTCAATATTAAGCATGTGCTTCTCTTTTCTTCCCCTTTAAAGAAACTTTTTATTGTAGACTATAAAAGGGGGAAAAAAATCAATCAATCTCTGTTTGTGGACCCCTGTGCTGCATCTACGCGATCCAAGGACAAAGATGCAAATCAGGACCTCCCCAGCATAATAGCGTTTATAAGGCAAATTTCTTGCTGAAGACTTATAGCAAAAGAAATAGCTGTGTTCAAATGTTATTTTAAACAAAAAGGAAAAAAAAATTAACCACATTCTTTAAAACATCAGCTTCCCTGGATACATCAGAAACAGCATTCCAGATAAAAGCAGTATGATTTGAAAAGACCTGATCAGCAACAGATTGATGTCTGGGCTTGGGGACTAATGTAGGAACTTAAAGACTTGGCTAGAGAATATATCTTGAGAAGCATAAACATATAAGAGGATGCCAAACCATGAAAGGCTTCCTTTCCACTGAGAATTCAGAAATCGGCGTGTTGACAAGCAGAGAAGCCAATGCTGCTAGCAAAGCACATAGGGTGATGAATAAACTCAGCTTTTGGGAGCCTAGGATGAGATCTAGAAAGGGGCCAACTGATTTAGCCATGTTTTGAAGTCTCTACACCCAGTATTTAGGTGCTGTCAAGCCTCAGGCCTCCCCGCCCAGCTGCCAGTGATGACATCTCATGGACTGGGGCAGCCGGGTTTGATTCAGAAAGGGTGTGTTAGTGTTCAGTTCTCCGAGGGGATGGAGAGACTTCCGAGAGACTGACTGCAGCAGGCTGGCTGAGCCATTTGTTGAGGCTATGGGAGAGTCAGGTTTAATTTCCTGCACAAATGCACTGCATTTTCTGGCTGTTGGCTCAGCAGTAGGCTCCTGGAGTGCCTCCCTGAAGGCCAGATACACCTCCTCCTGTGTACCAGGGGAGAGCCTGGAGGCTGTGTGGGATCTGAGCTATTCTCTGGCTGGCACAGCACATCCAAGGCAGATGTATGCCTCTGTAACTGTGACATCCCACTAGCCTCTCCGGAGCTACTGCAGCAGGAATGCTGGCTTGAAACACTTGAGCCACGAGCAAAGTAAGTGAACAGATATGGCTCATGCCGTTCTTAAACATGAGACCTGGTCACCTTTATTAATTGGGGGAGTCTCTTTGGGATGCCAGCAGAGAAGCAGTATTCTTCTTTTGTGAGGAAAAAATGCAGTTTTCCTCCAGCTGCACTTAAAATTGGATAGTTCAATGATTAGCTGAGAAATAACAGATTTACATATGAAACAATATAACTATGGAAAGGTAGTTGATAGGAACCAGCTAATGTGCAGTCCGATTTTTGATGGATAAGCCAAGTTTAAAAGCTATATTCTAAGGAAAATCGACATATCTGCAAAAATATGGGATGTACATAAGATGAGGAAAAAATGAACTCTTTACCAAAAGAGCAACTTGAGAGGGGAATCCATAGGAAAAAACACTTATGGCTTCATTTTTGCATTTAGCAAAACCCTACCATGCAACTGCCCAAGCTAAACACTGCCTTTTTCTGGTTTGGAAAAGATCTTGAATGTCCTTTAAACTAGTTGAGTTGCCCCACTTTTGTCAGGCCTTCTTGCATAAGCACATTGATCCCAACGCAATCATCCTTTGAGACGTACTCATGTTATTGTCAGGTACCTCTGGGGGCTGAGCACCTACCCTGGGAGGATGCTGGTAAGTACTGCAGGCACCTCTTCCTTCAGCAAAGCGATCAACGTCTGTGCAGCTGATGGCTCTCATTCTTCTTTGGTTGGCAGGGATGGTGTCACTAAACTTGAGCTCACTTGTCACAATGGAATTTAATTATCTGCTGGAGAGAAGCCCTGACAGCTGTGGCGTAGGTTTTTCAATGTGATGTTGCCTGGATCACAAGAAAAATATCAAGGGCTGGTGAGAACAGCCATGTTCTAAAAGCATCTCCGCCTGGGTTAGACCACTGCCTACCAAAGAGGTACGTGTGATTATCTTGAAGTTATTTATTGACTGTCGTGTTAGATCGTGGTTAAAGTTTATCTTTACTGAAAGTTGTCCTCAGGAATTCTTTTAGTTCATCAAAAGTAACTTTTCTTTTCCAGGGCTTAGGTTGGAAGCAGAATGTTTGTTTACCACATTGCCCCTGGGTTTGCCTCTGGCTTTTGCTTCCTGGGGGAGAAGCAGTGGGTCTGCTGCTTGTTCCTAAAACACTGACATCTGTGATGGCCTTCTGTAGTGAAACCATTTTCCTAGCAGCAGCATCAGATAAGACCTTGTCATTTTCTTACGGTAATGGTTATCACTGATAAACTAAGGAAATGTGAGCTGAAAAAAAGAGCAAGTGGTTTGTTGTGTGGCTGTGTGTGTTTATTTTGTCTTTTTTTTTTTTTCTTTTCTTTTTTTTAATGGAACATTCCCTTAGCTCATATACCATAGTATTGGGAAGTTCTTATTTTTACCTTGATTTCGTGTTGGCAAACAAGTACTCATACCAGTAGCTCTCTAAGATCACTGACATGCTCTAAGATGCTGAAGACTTTTATAATAAATTCTGTTATACACTTGCACAAGTAAATGACCCCTACTGTGAATAGGAAGGTGGCCCATCTGGCACTTGGTTGCCCCACTGCCAACCTTGGAGAAGCACCCAACCACCCAGATGCACACACACCTTTGGGGGACCTAAAGGCAGACCATGATTTACCCCATGACTTACATCCCTGAATCCACCTATCCCCCAGCATCCGGGGACACTGGCCCTCAAACACTGAAAAAGGAGCCTCTTTTCTGTGGGGAACTTGTGGGAGCCAGGCTACACCACACCAGAGGCTGCCATGCATGTCTTTCGGGAAGTCCTGGCCGTGTCCCCTGGGCTTCAGGTAAGCTCTCCCTAAATCACAGAGTGTTCTGAGCTGGAAGGGACCCACAAGGATCATCAAGGCCAACTCTTAGGTAAATAGCTCCTATGGGATCAAACCCAAAACCTTGGCATTATTAGCACCATGCTCTGCCCAGGGGAGCTGATATCCTGGGGACCATGGCTGCAGTCCTCTCCTTTCCCTCCTGGGGCTGAAGCACAAAGCACACTTTCAGTGGTGGAGAGGAGGCACTCCATTCCCTCCATTAAAAAAGGGTAAAGCCTTCTTGGCCCCAAGGATGTTTTTCTGTCTGGAGCCTTTCTGTGTATTAAAGAACAGATGCTTGTGCACTCTCTAGGCCACTGTCAGATTAAACCATGCTTGGCACAAGCTGGTGTTTCTTGTGCCTGTCATCCTGGAGCTTCCTGGGCTAGGTTTGGAAGTTAGACCACACAGCTGTACTTCCCAGGACCAGGCAGGGCAAGGACATCGTCCGTCTGTGCCCTGCCCAGGTGAGGGGGAAGACACCTTTGTAAGGCGCTCTGCTACTGCCTTGAGCTGAAAGGGACGACCTCTCTGAGGGGAGCTTAGGGAAGGAGTTTCTTCTCTAAAAAGCGGGTGTGTTGTAATCTGTTTACACTATTCACTGGCAGCTCTCGATGACTGCCATCAGGATTAGAAACAATTTGGAAATTCTGGAGTTAAAAGTATGTAAGTTGCTTGAAGATAATACTTAATAAACATGAATACATGGTAGGGAGGTTTTTTTTCCATCTTTTTAATATGACTTTTAGACTTACAAGCTTTTATCTTATTTTATGAGACCATGTGAAATAAATTAAATGTAACACAAGATGCTGTTAAAAAAGATTTTATGACATTGAGAACTGGTTCTATATTAGGACCAGATCCTACATAGGCTTATTGATGTGAGCAGTTTTGCTCCCATAGATAAGCTATGGAGTCAGCTATGGCTAGCCATTTAAATGCCCAGAATCAGGCCCTCATTTTGGATGCACTTCTCATTGTTAAATCAATGTGAAAGTGAAATCTGTCTCCTCTCAAAAGGAAATTGCCAAGACTTTCTACGCTAAGATTTGGGATCTGTAGAAAATGAAGCCTTTTTATTTTTTCTTCCCTCCAATAATCTGTTCAGTGAACAAGCTGTGAAAAATAGTTCTATATTTTTTCCATGTGATGCAGCAGACGGTAAATTTCCATTTAAAAGAATGATCAGAGTAGCTGCTGGCACTGAACTCTGTTGTCTTAGTCAAATCTACTTACAGAGAGTTTACAGCAATACAATAGCTTATTATTTCACTCAACCAGAAATCAGATGAAAAAGGCAAAGGGGAAGCCTGAAGTAGGTTCATGGTCAGAATTCTTTTCTTTCTCAACATCTTGGGTTTTTTTAAATGCAGGAGTTGAGATCAGTAGTTTTATGTATAAGAAGGAGACTACTTCTTTTCACCTCTACTTTTGTATGCTGTGAAATAATCAGACTACACACTTCTATAGTTCCTTTCTTCTGGGGATCTGAAAGCACTCTACAAACATTAATTAAAGTCTCACAACACCCATGTGGAGGTAAAGGAGCATTGTTTGTGTATCTAATGCAAAGGCTTAACCTGATTCTTTAAGTACTCTACCAGGAAAATAATGGAATAGCCAAAGCAAATTAATCTAACTGAATTGCTGGGAGCATTTATATGTGTGTGTGTGTGTATGTGTGTGTATGTGCATGTGTGTGTATGTGTGCATGCGTGTGCCTGCAGATCTGTACTGCTGGATGCCTTAGACTGCACCTCCTCTGCCCTGCACGTCCGCCCCTTGAGTCTCAGGGGATTTGATGTGTGCTGCTGCTCCTCTCTGCACGATGCCTCGGGTCCATCAACAAATGTGTATCTTCTGGGAAACCTGGGGAAATCTTGCATTGCCATCGATTATGCCAAGATAAGGTATAAAAATTTAAAAGGCAGAAGAAGTCTTTTTCTTGATCACCAAAGTTGTGAATGAAAATAATGGGTGCGCAGCGAGGACCCAGAAGGAGTCTTTACTGTTAAAGCAGGAACCCCTCTGGTGTTGAGTCCAGCACCGCTCCTCTTTGTCTGCCACTTGTTCTCAAGCCTGGTGGCCTTGTCCTTGCTGCTGTCACTTCCAGAGTCTCCCCATCCCGGAGAGTTTTGGGTGCAGCACTGCAGAGGGAGAGCTGTGGGGTGGGTTGGCTCCTGCTGGGGCTGCCAGCTCCCCTCCATGCCTGGAGGCAGGAGAGGGGCATCGTCCTACTGCAGCTTAATGTCAGGCTTGGCTTGGCTACCCATGGTAGCAAAATCGGCATCAAAATACATTAAATTATTTTACAGAATTTATAGAAAGGGTATTATTCTCCTCAAGGGGGGCTTTTAGCATCATTCCTGCAGAGATGTATTCCCTGTACTTGGCCAGGTAGGTGCCCACCCCGTGCCCTGAGCAGGTAGAGTTGTGCTGAGTACCTCCACTTGTCCACCCTTGCTGCTTTGATCTCCTGCTGCTGCTGGTTCTCTTCAACCCCAGCTAAAGGCCAGAGCAGCCCCAGCCCAGGGTGTCTGACAGGGAAGGCTGATTCATCATGGCTCTCTAGTTGCACTGGCAGAAATGAAGTGAGGGTATTAATCAAAATGGAGGAAACTCAAGCTGAAGGACCAAGCAACTCTTACATCTGTTTTCAGCTCAGTGCTGCAGTGCACAGGCCTTTCTCCCGCTTGTGCAGCCCAGAACTGCTGAACTCTTGCAGACTGACTTTTCCTTAAACAAATCAGATCCAAAAAAATTTTCTCTAGTGGTTATAGGATGCCTTTATTTTCTTTCTTTGCGTCAAAGCTGTAGGGAAATAGATCCACATCACCACCATGAGTTTGAAAGGTGCTTGGATGGCAACTAAAAGCAAAAAGGGCCCCAGAGCCACGAGCTTCTGTCAGCCCTAGTCCCACACACTGTTACAATCTAAAAATGCTTTTGGGTCACCAGCATTAGATCTTTTTCTTAATCTTCATCATGTCTTCTTTCTGCTAATTTTACTTTCTCTGTCTGACGTAGACTCTAAGATCTTCAGTGCAGAGAGCATCTTTTATCTCTGTAGAGTGTCATGCAAACTTAGGGTGGAACGTAAATATTTAATAATAATATTAGCGATGAAGATTAGGGTCCTGGAGGAATGTGTTTCCTTCCTTGCAGATGCAAAACATATAGTGGGAATTTGTGTATTGTTTCATTTCCCTGGGGAGAATTTCTCTGCTCACTCATTTTCCAGTTGCCTCTCTCATCACCTTGGGTAAGGCTATTGGGGCACACTACTCTTGACTGGAAATGACTTAATTAGTATTGGGCAAATAACTGCTTTTTCACCTGAGACTTTGAAAGAAACTACCCTAAAATAAAAGTTTCCTCTTTTTCGTGTTAGAAAAATGGAAACCTGGGGGAAAATTGTCCAGAGGTGCCCAAAAGGGGGACATGTGTGATGCTGGAGGTGGCTGATCTGTGCTCCCTGACAGCAGTGGAGGGGCTTCAAGGTGCTCAAGCTGGGGCAGCATCAGAGGAGATAGGCTGCAAGGAGCTCCGAGCTGTCCCCAGCACTCTGCTCATTGACCCTTCTTACTTCTTCTTTTCAGTAGCCTAAATAATTTTTAAAATACTTTGGCTATATAACTAGGTTCACTTTATAGGATGGTTTATACTGTACCTTACTTAAATCTTAATTTTTCTAATGATTGTAGCCAATAGCAATTAATTTTAAATAATTAAGACAAATAGACACATTGAATTGCCAGGCACTACATTTTTCTCATTCATTTATGACTTAATAGACTTCAGTGTATATGTTCAGCCTTTACTAATTGCACAGTTGACAATTCTTTATGACTTTGAGGAGTTCAACATTTTCTATCTTTACTGGCTGCATCCTCTTAGCATAATCATAGTCTTAATTTTGTTTAACTTATGCTAAAGCAAAATATGAATCTAAACCACAGGAGGCAAATAAAACACGTCATTGTACAGTTCACTACATTTTCCTGTAGCATTTTACAACATGAACCATCCACCCGTTCTGTTCAATGGAGTAAATGGGATCTAACCATGCTTTGACTGTGCTCATCTTCAAACTGATTAGTTTCTCTCCTTATTACAAAAGGCAGGCATCTATACCAGGTCTAATGCCTGATTTTATACATAACTAAATGGGTAAGCCCTGTTGCCTCCAGCATAATCATTTAATCATTGTTATTTGCCTTGGGGCTTTTTGGGTAGGAACAGAGATCCATTTCTCCCCTTGCTGCGTGGTGTGGGACAAGCCTCAGCAGGGAGGACACTCTTTTGGTCCTGGTTGCCACAGGAAGAATGGATGGAGATGCATACAAGGGTCAAGCTCACGGCCTGTAGGCAGTGGGAGATCAAGGAAGACTGAGCCTCGTGCCTGGTGCTGGTTGGGCAGCAGGGATGGGGTGGGAAGGTGTAGGCAGGGACTGGTGTCAGTGGGGTCATTGGAGGGGCAGCGGCAGGGGCAGGGGCAGGGCAGTGCTGCAAGCTGTGCCTGCTTCCCTCTGTGACAGACTTGGGGTGTCTGTCCTCAAGACAGGACCTATGGGGCAGCAAAGCAGGGTTGGGGTGCTCATGCAGCTCTAGAGACGGGTCTGGTGGGGATGAGCACTTCGGGGAGTGCTGCGAGGATGCAGCACTACAGTCACAGCAGGAGCATTCTCCTGCCCAGGGCACCTACATGGCGATGCATCTTCCCTGCTCTGCACCGGGAGCAGGGAAAGCAAACGGTGCCTTGACCAAAGGTTAATGCTTCAAAAAATCCCCCAGGGCAGGGAGGAGGCAGCCGGGGCTGGCAGCAGCTCAGCAGCCGGGGGCTGAATGTCGGCCGGGAGCCCATTTGCTCATAGCAGCGCCTGGTTAAACCCCGGCCTGCACATGGCTTTAACCAAGTGCGCTGCAGCGACGCGAGCGAGGGGCTGCCTTTGGCATGAGGGCTCTGCTCGGCCCCGCGATTAGGAGAGGAAGGCTGAGATTTGCACTGCAAACAGGCTTCCTTCTCTACTGCTTACTCTTCTTTTATTTTATTTTTCTTTTTTTAAATCGTGTTTAACACTTGTACAATTTGGTGAAATTACAAGCCCGTGAGGACAGAGGGAGAAGCCAGTCTGTTTAAAAAATAAAAAAGAGGACATGATTACTTTGCTGAAGCTGTACTTTCTATTTTCTCTTCCAAAAGAGACAAAGGGAATAAATACTTAAAACCCAGTGGTGACGACAGTGAAGCAATCATGCAGTTGCTGGATACCTTTGTCTCAGGGAGGCATGTAGTCATTTTTACATGTCTGCCACTGGGTGTCAAACCTTTCTTTTCTTCCCCTTTCCATTTTGGATGGCCAAACTGATTATCTAAAATAGAAAATTAGCACACAATGGCTTTACTCTGTGATACCCCTTATGCAACTAATGGGCAAAGCTTGTTAATTGGTTGTAAATGCCAGCAGGTTGCCAAGATAATACTTCAGAAATAAGCGGGTATTCTGATAATTACAGCAATCTTCATCTATAAAAGCTTAAGTAGATGAAGTACTGGCTGGCTTAAAACCAAGATTTATCCTGCTGCACTCGCATTAAAAGAAAAAATAAGATGAAAACAATAATGTAGCAAAACAATTATATAGCAGGAAGCGTTGTAGGTTTTAGAGATTGTGAAAACTCAGAAAGTAAAACAGTGCTGTAATAACCAGTTATGGAAAAATAGGCCATTTACATTTGTGTATAATTAAATAGTAGGCTATGCAATTTCACTTTTTAAAGTAAACTGCCTTTTCCTTTTTTTATAGGGCAACGTAGCCATAATTGCTGCATTAAAGCTTTAATGAAAGAAAAAAGCAGCAGATCAAGATGACATGTAACATCCACATTTGTACCGTGGTGTTCTGCTTGTTTAGTAATGGGAAGCTACTGAGGAGATTAAAATTGCAGAATTCTTCTTAGTTTTTTTCCCCGAAAATTGCTATAGGAAGATCATTCAAAGTCTAAAATACATACAATTTATTTTTCTACCTTCAGTCCACAAGGATTTAATGACTTTCCTAAATCTCAGAGTGTCTGAAGAAATACTTTCTTGCAAAAAGGGAGATATTATTTCAGCTCATCAAAATTATCGAAAGTAAGTGGCTCAAACTTGAAGCGTAGACCTGTCTCACCTCATGTTTTAGACTATTACTGGAAATACTGAACACTATTTTTTAACTCAGGACTGCTTTTCAGCTTTCCTGTTAGAATGATCAACAGGTTGATATATAATCTTGTTATTTGTCATTCTGAATTTTTTTTTTTTTTTACATGTTACAAACAAATTGCAAAGTGTGGTAAAGCCAGGCTTAGCTGTGTTAAAGCTCCAAAATATGGGTGCAAGCTTTCAAACCAAATTTTTATCTATGATAGTGTAAAACAAGAGTAGATATTGGGGCAGGAGAAAGCCTTTTTTTTTTTTTTTTTTTTATGACCTGGGGTGCATCTCATAGGCTGCTTTTAATCATTGATGCCTCCTGCGGCTGAGGACATGTTTTGGCAAATTTTGGCACATTTTGCTAGGAGTGGCTCAGAGGCAGAGGAATGCAGGGCAGTCCTGAGGGGCTGCTTTGCTTGGGCTTTGGGGGAAAAGGCAATGTCAGACTGGGATACCCTTCCTGCTGGGTGTCCATGGTGTTGGCCTGCAGGTAACAGAGGTCTGCTCCTGGGTAGTGCTGCTCTGCTGGAGCATTGGCCCTTCCCCTCTGACTCCACTGCAGCAGGGTCAGACCATGCAGAGGCACAGGGGCTGCAAGAGAGCCCTTTCCTGATGGCTGAATGCATGTGCCCAGCGTGGTCCGGGGTGCAAGGCACTGGCACAAGAGCAGGTCCCACTGGATTTTTCCAGACGTGGAAAATAGTCTGTGACACGCCCTTTGGTTGGGTCAGCCTGGTGGGACAGTGGTGAATGTGCTAGAAACAAGGCACACCGTGCTGTGGAAAGTTAGATTTGCATGCATGCATTGTATCACGGTAGTCAGCTTATCAAATATTTGATGGACGTGTCTTTCCTCTGTGTGGTCATGCAACATCAACTCGAAATTCTTCTCACACATTATCCATAAAAAAATAAAATGAGCCCAGTACACAGCTAGGGATAGCTTGCTGTGCTGACAAACCCCTTAAATTTTGACAAATAAAGAGGTGCACCATGTCACCTAAACTCTCTGGGGGAACAAGGTCTGAGAGCACAGGAGCTTCCAGGGGAGTAGGGTGCGAGGCCAGCCCTGCTGCCTGCCAGCCCCAGGCCCTGCACACATAATGGACTTTCCTAGTTAGTACATAATATATGGCTCTTGTCCGAAGTGTGGCTGCAGGAACCAGCGGAGGAAGAAATAACTTGACGAGATCCTTTAATGGATCTCTCTCCCTTGTCTTCCAGGAACAAAATAAATAGGAGACTTTTTCAACCAGCACGTATTTCCATTTATGCTTTAAAAATTCATGAGCATAGGTTTCATATGATGGTGTAGTTACTATGGTAATTGTTTATTAATCTGGAGGAGCTTGGTAATTACCACAGTACAGTTTATATAACTCAAACTCAGAGTTAAAGTAGTTATGATTTCTTTACACATTCATCTTTTAGACACTTCTTTCAACTTTTTTTTTTTTAATTTTTATTTAACAGAATATGCATTTTCCCCTTTCAGTTCTACTTTTATCCAAGTGCGTACATTTCTGGAAGTGTAGAGAGAGTGCAAAAATGACAGAGAAAAGCTTGCTCGGAGTTGGCAGGCCAGGACAGCCAGCAAAAATGTGCAGAGTTAAGTTGTAGGTGGATATTTTTTTAATTAAAAAAATAATGTCTTTCTCTTTTCCCTGGAGAATGGCTCATTTGTGGGAGAGCAGCAGGAGGCAGAGGAAAGAAAGTGACAAAATGGGGATGTTGCAGGAGCCCATGTGTCCAGCCTAGGACTGTCCCCCCAGCTGAGCATGAGGCTGAGGGACGTGGAACTGTGAGAGGACGCATGTGCATTGTCCTGCAGCTCTGGTGTTTGTGTGTGGTAGAGGCACACAAGAAGAAAACCACACGTGCTGGACTAAGGATGAATGGCTGGCTGGCTTTGGCATCTGGGTTTTTTTGGTGTTATGTGTAGTTTTGCTAATGGAGAATGCAAGAGTGGTGAGATGCCTGACAGGTGCACCACGGCCCTTCAGAAACCTCTGCTGCCAGCTCTCCTCAGCCCTGACAGTCTCCCAGTGCTATGTACTTGCCTTACCCGGAGAAATTTCATGTAAAAAGTGAGTTTATTCATTCAAAAAAAATTTTTTTTACAGAGAAGCACCACTAATCCTATCACTGTAGTGATGCTCTCCAGAAACCCAAGAAATAGAAAACCATGTGAATGTTTTTCAGTGAATTTTTTTCATTTATCTAAAAGCTCCTTTCTCCCAGAGAGTGAAAAATTTTGCCCACTGTGAATTTTGTTTCTGTGGTGATTCTAGTTGAGGACAATTAATGGCCATCGGTTCATTCTGTGATGACCCATAAGGCAGGAGCAGCCCTGTTGGTGGGTGACCCCTCCTCGCCTGTCCCCGCTCTCTCCCGCTGGCTTGTGCGGCTGGCGGGCTGGAGAAACTCCCTGGTCGGCCTGGCTTCATTGCCGAGAGATTCACATTATTTATATGGAAAAAGTGCAGGATGCCATCTCCTCGCTCGCTCTGCCTGCATAAATTGCGCGTGTTTATTATTCATCGTAACACAGCACATTCTCTGTTTCTGTGTCACTTGTCACTAATCACTTATGCATCTGATGTGCGGATCCAGAGCAGGTTCTTAAGCATTCTTGGCTTCAAAACATAAGATATGCATGGGTAAGAGTTTATCCCACCCCCAAAATAACAACTTTGATACATTTTCAAAAGGGAAAGTGCATATGTTACAGTACTCAGGAGCAGCAATAACCAAACTAGCTGAGAAGTGACACGGACTTGGGTTATTTTCTTGTTGCTTTCTTTTCTTTTTTTTTTGGTTTCTCTTTAGTATTTCATGAAAGTGTGTAAAAATCTTAACATTTGAATGCCACACGCTTCGTTCTGCCTGCGAGATAAAGGACATTTCTCTAAAAGAAACATACGCTCCTTGTTCCTTGTTTTGATTCCCCGTACAGCTTGTCACAATGCATTTACATTTTGCCCATACATTTGGATTTGCAACCCGAGCTGTGCTTTTGAGGAAGGGATGCAAACTCTTTTCTTTGACTTTTGGGTGTCAGTTGGGCACTGACTGGAGCTGGGCAGGCGCGGAGGGTGCAGGCTGCACACACACCCCTTACAGCTTCCACTGTGACCCACGGCCCCAGGGCCCCAGCCCTCCTTTGTGCGGGGCTGCCCGCTGCGTTGGCTGTCAGCTGGGGAAGCGCTCTTTCCCGGCTCTTTTCTCTCCTGTTGCAGCTCACTCCCTTCCCAGCCTGCCTCCCAACCCACAGAAGTCAATTGCCAAACCTCAGTGGACAGCGGAACAGTCTACCTCACCTTTCCCCAGCATATTTCTTCCTCTTGTCTCTTGTAGACTCTGGGAAATGCCAGAAATTCCCCTTTCCTTGTCTGGATCTGCTCTAGGGAGCACTGTGGAAATGCTGGCAACCCTGGGAACCTTGTGTTTAAGACAATGCCATGTTTCTTCCCGTCTTATGGCGCCAGATGAGCGGCACTAACAGTGTGAGGCTGGGGGTGGAGAGAGACCCCAGACAGCCTCAGCAGGGGTAACATCAGTGCAGAGTCTTCCAGAGTTTGGGTACCACTGTGAATAATGGTCATTCAGCTGGGCAAATGCCATCTCTCAAGGTGAGAATGTGGAAGACATTCTTGCATTTTCTGGTAGTTGACCTGATTGCTCTGTAACTCTGCAAACCTGGCGAGCGGACTCCCTCATGAGCTCCTCATCATGAGCTCCCTCATGAGCTCCTGCATCAGACCCCTGCAAGAAACGATGGCTAAGCTGTATCTCCAGTGGTCTGTGGCTCACCTGCACCATGCTAACCTGCAGTAGAAAATCTGTGATATTGGCCTGGCCCTGTGGGAGGGCAATGTGCAGAGCAGCTGCCACAGCAGTAACTTGTGATGACCTACATTTAATTTAATTTCCTGGAATCATAGAATGATTTGGGTTGGAAGGGACCTTAAAGATCATATAGTTCTAACCTCCCTGACTTTCTCTTTTTTTTTTGCACCAAGCATAGGCAGAGCAAAAATTATGTACTGTGGAAATACTGAAGAAGTCACAAATCTAGTCAAATTGTCTGATGTGAACGTTTTCTCCTTCAAGGCTGCTGAAACAGAAGCTTGCTTACCAACCACTGCAGCTGGAAACACAGGGGTTTCGTCCAAGGAGAGAGATAATTTCAATTGTTCCTTCTCCTGTTGCTGTCTGATGGGAACAGTCTCACTAACGACTTCCAATTGCAAGTCCTCCTTGACTGTGTAGTGAAGTCAGCCCTATGATAACACCAGAGAGGCAGCTTGAAATTAGGATACAGAAAACTGATGCCAAAAATATGTCAGCTTGGAAGGTCATTAAGAATTATCCATTTGTGCATGTTCACATGCCAACAGTACCTTAAGTGATTACCTTAGAGGAATGGGTTTGTCTAATGAACATATGAATTAACAATATAAAATTGTGATTGATAAATCAAATAAGAATTTACAACTTGCCAATGAATCTAACTGGAATGGAGTTTCACTGGATGTGAATGTGAGAAGAGCTGTTGGTGTTCTTTGCTAAAAATGACTCTTGGTGGTATTTTTCCACTTTATGACACCACAGTTGTAGGTGACTGATCTAAAAACCAGCCTGCCTGTACCTCAGGCAGGGACACGTTGTTCCAAAGATCTTGGCTCATCATTTCCAGTAGTTATTTTTTAAACCTCTCCACCTACACCTTTATTGATCTTTTGGGTTTTTTTTAGGCTCAGCTAAGAAATTAACCTAGACTGGTATTGGCAGACAAATGATGGGGTTTAAATGTAATAGTTGGTAGAATCCTGGTTAAGTATTTTTACATTTAGGCACTTAGATAAAAGCAACTGATATTTAACTCTGCTTTTCTCCACGGACATAGCTCAGGAGGGAGTTTTGATTTTTGTTTCTGAAAGATAGATTACTTTAGTATTTTCCTGAGTTGTGGATTATACCTCATTCACAAAGAGTTTTTAAAGTCTAGAAGAGCAAAACATTTAGGTTTAAAAAATACCTGGTACAGCTGGGCATTTTTGCTTTTCCTTCTAAATCCCTACCTTTGTAGCAGCTACGATCAGTGCAATCCACACACTGTTTTTTAAAATAAGCCCTAATTGGCAGATATACTTCATTTGACATTTAAAATAAACTTTTCGTGATTCCTTGCTGCATCTTCACCTTTTTGGCTTCTGCCTTTTTGGGTTTGGGGCATTCGTAGTGAGCACCAGCTCTACAAAACGCTGTTAGAGCTGCTGCCTGTCTAGCTCTTGTCGAACTGCCTGTTAAAGACCCAGATAATAAGAAAGCACTAAAAGAGTTGTTACATTTCATTACTTTGTGTCATTAATGTCTTCTTACATGCTATTGAACCAAAGGTAGGTCATAAATGTCTTTGAAATGTAAGATTATTGAGGATTTCTTTGACTTGATATAAAGGGGTAACTTCTGCCTATTGGGTCTGTAGTGCCCTGAGTACTACTTCTTTTGCAAACTAAAAATTGCCATAGTAAAATCTACTGTTTAGTTGAGGTGGAAATGTCAAAGAATGCTTAATTTCAATTTTTCTACTAAAATGGTTTGGGTAATCATGAAATGGGTAACATCAGTTTCCAGAACCCTGTACATCATTTGACCAGGCAGAAATGGTGTTGACTGGGGGCTCTCCAGTGCATTCCTGGCTGTGGGGAACTCCATGAGGGCATCCAAGGAGCACACCCACACCCTCACCCACACCCGGTGAGAAACATCTTTTTTTTTGGTAACATTACAGGAGGCTCCCAGGTCCAGAGTCATGGGCCTCCCTCCTGATTTTTTTTTTTTCGACATAGCAGCTGTCAATTTGATTTTTTTCACCATTTTTTGGTCCCAGAGCTGTGGCACTTTCTGTGTAATTTATGGCATGTAACTTTTAGTGAGAAAATGCCCTAAATGTAAAAATCATAGTAAGAACATGAAGGTAAAAGCACTTCCTTGCCGCTGTAACTGGAAAATAGTGCACTAAGAATCAGTGTGTACTTAAATGATGTCTTTGTGCCTATGGACATTACGGGTAACACAGCAGCCAAGCTGCATTGTACAGCAGGCTTCCCAATGGGTAGGATTCCCGAGGGGAGGGAAGGGGAGAGGAAGCCCGTCAGAACTGCCCTATCGCAGCCAGTGCCCTCTCCACGGAAAGGGCAAGGTCTGGAACACCGTGCGAGCTCCGGAAGCCGGGAGCGTGCTTGTGCCTCGCTGTGCGCTGGAGTGGCGCGGCTCCCTCGCACGAGAAGGGAGCGGGAGGCGGCTGCACGGGGCTGCAGCCCTGCGCCGCACAACGTCCCGGGAAGCTGCGCAGAGAAGCATGACACAAGCCTTGAAACATTTAGGGAGGGGGCATGTTATTTTAATATCCTTTTTTGTGCTTAATAGAAAAGGGGTTTGTGGTTAATTCTTTATTATCTCCGACAGCAGTTCTCGCTTCGGCTCCTCTTTCTTTAACTGCCAAGCTAGCATTTTCCTTTTTTATTGCTCCTTTCTTCGAGGTTTGCTTTGGAATAGTGCCAGTTATCATTTCCCATTAGGGCAAATATTGCATCAAACTCATGATTAGGGATTTGAGGGCTTGGGAATATCATTCTCTAACATTTGTCTTTCATTTTCTAAGTCTTTCTCTCTCTCTTTGTACACACACATATGCACACATGCCTGCATATCTGTGGATATACATATGTGTATATATATTTATAGAGAAGAAGAAAGAGTGTGCTGCATGTGCCTGATTACACGGGTAGGTTTGCATGTGTGCATGTGTCGATTTGCATGTAAAGTTTAAACCTCGTCTCCCAGACAAAGGAGAAGGGAAGAGCTTTCTCCTCGTGTGTGATTTCAGAGGACTCAGAAGGTTAATAAAGGAGAAGAATAACAGATTTGTTTGTATGTTTTGGGTTAAATACTTCAGTTTTGCAGAGAAGGAAGGTGTTAAGAACACACACTGTGAGCGTGTAGATGAAGCCACTGCTAGGGAGCTGCTACCAGTTTTACCGACCCTGCTAAACGGGGGAACAACACTGCCTATTTTCGAGTGTGCCTTTTATGGTACCTTTTCTATTACCTTTACCTGTACATATATAGTCACTTCATGTCTAGAACATCTCTTGAATAAAGTGGCAAAAAATATTACATTTCTAGAAATGAACTATTCTGCTGTATGAACATATGCTGCACCACCTATATTGAAGAACTATATAGATACTTGGGCTCTGGTTTGAACATCCTGAATTGCTCATTAAAGGTGCCCATTTCTGTTGGTTAAAGGTGGCCTAAATGTCCCGAGGCAGACAAGAGACTGTGCTGGGCATGTGCACTGATTTAGGCTTCAAGGCATCTGGGTTCTGGCTTAATCTACCTCTTCCCTTGCTTACCTCTCAACGCTTAGGCACTTCTGAGATGTTCCAAAATCTTTACAGCTGCCACCTATTTCTGATGCTGGCTCACAAAACCCAACACCCGCTTTCAGTGCCTAATTTTAGGAGGATTTTTGCGGAATATATTTTTTTCCTGGTAAAACTTTGCTTACGCCTGGCCTGGGGGAAGGCATGTTACAGGTGGTTCCCCCCACCAGGTGCCCTTGTGGGAATGGGAATTGTGGTGATGCCTGGGGTCTGTGGTCCCCCCACCACTGCCCTCCTGACCCCCCTCCCAAAAAAGGGGTCCCGAGAGCCAGGCACGGTCCTACTTCACACCCGGCAAATCACTTAACCTCTCAGCACGTCGGCTTTCGCAGCTGTTAACACAGGGAATGGTTTTATTTCACCTCCTCTCGTAAAGAGCGTTGCGGCTCTGATCGACCCGAGGCCAAGCATTATTTCCATTTACAGATAAGTTGGATTTTGGCAGCTGGTGAGAGGGAGGCAAGCACATTCATCTGGGTAAAATCCCCTGGCTGGAGAAATAGCCAACGGAGAAGTTTTATAAGGCAGGCACAAAGCAATATCAGCAATATCCAGAGCAAATCTTGTATCAGAGTTGTCATTTTTGCTCCGACGTGGCAGTGGTCGGCTGGGGAATTGGGGGGTCTGTGAGGAGACTGGAGCAGGCGAGCAGCAGAGCGGTGCTGGCCAGCTCAGCTGGGGTGGTGCTGACACTCACAGCACCCGACAGGTTCCTAAATACATATATTTCCAGGCAGCCAGTTTGCCTCCAAAAAATTTATTCGTCAAGGCTTGTTCCCATCTGCCAAAAGAAAACATGTCATTTATAAAAAACCCCGAAAACCTAACACTGACAGACAGGAGCGCGTTGTTGAGCTACAACCCTCTGCTTTTACCTGAGCCAAGCACCAGAACTGTGTGGGGAGACAGCCCTGTCACCCACATGCTTTATTAACAGTCAGCTTTTAATTGTGCTTCTCCTTTAGTCACAGTTCACCCTTTCTTTTTTCAAACAAATACCGCACTTACTTCATTAAAATTTCTGCAAAAATGAGCCCAGGCAAAGTGAGTCAGTCACCGTGCAAATTAAGTACAATGTCACCTCTTTTCCTGCTCCTAGTACAATGGCTGAAAGTTAAAATCACTACAGTAATTTTAGTAATTTATGCTGTAATCCAGACTGATAAACTTGACTCCGTGTTCCTAGCTCTGCCCTGCTGCTTCTGCCCTCCCTTCCTGAAAGTAAAGTCGTGGTCCCCATATGGGAAAGCTTCAAGTTGAGAGAAGGTACAATAAACTCCTAGTTATTTTAGAAGTCTTTAAGTGATTAAGGCAAAAAGATGGTTAATTATAATATTCTAAAAACACAGCTGCTAAAAAAAAAGTTTCCAGCAGCCACCAACTTATTATTTTTTCATCATCTTAGACATACTTATGACATATGGGAAAAATAAAAGATTAAATCTCCGTCCCCAAACTGCCCCCACAGCCACACAGTCCTGGAACAAGCAACATCTTCTGAAAGGAGGAGGCTTGGCCTGACTCCCTGCCAGTGTGCGCAGGGGCGGCTTCCAGCCCCACATTCACTTTCACAGCCTTGAAAGCTGAATCTTCTGCCGGGTTTGCAAAACATCAGCTGGGAAAACTGTGGCTGAATCAAGAGCAACCACAGTTTGCCAGGGAACAAATATCCCAGCTTTGGCCATAATAGTCTTCTATGCACTCCTGCTCATGTTTTCATTTCTCACACACCACGGAAATAGAAAAGTCATTGCTGGTATCGCCAGCGGGGCTGAATTATGGAGCCCCATAAACATTTTCACTTTGCCTCAGTAAAGAGCAGCAGCCTTCTCCCTGTGGCCACATTGTTGAGGCTACCCCAAAAATAAATCTGCCTACAAGAGGAAACCACAATATTTTTCCCAGAGGCGGATGGTGCCTTGGGTGGGGAAAAGATTTTATATTGCCAGTCTATCCATATGTGGAGGCCAAAGTGAGTAAGGAGCCCTTGGTGTGGTGTGGCACCCGGGAAGTTGGGCGGCAGTGAGTGACTGTTATTGTCAGCAGTGTTATTTGTGCTGATGTGCTTTAAAAAAATCACCACTTCATTTTAAAACTACAGATCAGGCAGGATGGCTTCTAACTTATGATCAAGGTGGAGACTGCTGAGGAAACCAGAGACGCTCAGATGAGAAGTAGATGCTGCTTCAAACACTAACCAGGCGCTGTGGTTGCATGAGTGGCACAGCAGTGTCTGTGGTGGCTTGGTGAGGAGACCAGACTTTCTGTGAGTGAGGTCTGACCATCCCCTTATTACAATCGAGCCATAAGCAGCTAAGGAGCACAAGATGAACCTTTGTGCTGCAGCAATGTACCAGTTATACATACTGCAATATCATTTCTTTTAGTTACGTGGGAGGCAGGGACCATGGCTGTGATGGTGCTTGTACAAAGCTCTGGTGAAAGAAACCATCCACACCGGGAGCACAGCAGAGTGTCCCTCACTTCCCAGTGTGACCATCAACTATTCTGCTGTGGGAGGAAAGAAGGCATGCCAGACCACTAAAGAAACACTTCCAGCTCCTTTTTAGAGAAATGTCATTGGAGGTTTGCAAAAAATACTGGTCCATGTTGGTTCCAAACCTTTTCAGGTCTGTCTGTGGCACATCACAGAGTGCGGGCATTGCTTGTCATTGCTGCCCCAGCAGTGCTGGTTCTGAATAGGGGCTGACAAGTGCCAATGCTGCAAGTGGCTCTCATGACACCCCGAAATCCAGGATGTGCCTGTGCGTGCCTTTCTCCCAGCTGTTCTTTCCTCCAGTGTCCCATCACCATGGGCTGAGCGCTCACAAATAGAGCTGACAATGCTTGTCAGTGAGATTTGCAGCTTGAGTCTCAGCAGAAAGGAAAATTTGGGCACCTGGGAGATGAGACCCATCCTTAAGCTAAACATGTGCCAATTTTTGAGGTGTGAGTGCAATGGAAATGTATGGGCTCCTGTACACGGGTGTGTACATACTAGGGGTACCTGGCCCAGCTCGTGCAATGCAGAAAGCCTCTCTACAGTCTCCCAGTTACAGGAAAGCTTTCCAAAGCTTGCAAGGAAATGTCTGCAGGAGGATGTGAGGCACAAACTGGGGTAGCAGCAGGATGAGGAGCGGTAACCGGGCCTTCTCTGCCAATGTGTTTTTCCTCATGCTTGCCACTCTCCAACCCTTTTTCTCCTGTGGAGCAGCTGGGATGTCATGCACATGCACCAAGCCACAATGTGTAAATGCTTGGTGCCACAGCCATGCCACCAGCTGGCCACCTGTGTGGAGCTGAAATCCGGCTGCATGGAGCACCAGGGGCAGGAATGTGTCTGATCCCTTCTCTCCACTCTCTTGACACCACTTATTTCACAAAAATTATGCAACAAAGTGGCTGTAGCAGCAGGGTGGGATGGTGCCTCAGCCCAAACGGTAGTGGAGGTGGTGTCCCTCACTCTGGAGCTTCTGGGACAGGCCAGTAACAGCAATAACACCATCAGAATTGTTCTCATGGGCTCACAGGGCTGTAGATCCCACCAGCAGCCACCTTTGGGCTCACACCAGTGCAGGGGAAGGTGTTCTGGCTTTCTGCTCCTCACAAAAACACCTGTCTGCACTCAGGAGGTTTTCCCACCCCTACCCATGAAAGGGTCATCCAAACACCTTTACTGTCATCACAGCTTGTGTTAACTCGGTATAACAGCGACCAGCTTAAGTTTATAGTGCTGTTTTTTATAGAGGAGCATTTATTTCTTGTATCAACTCTCAAGGATGTTTTATCTGTTTTATATCCCATTGAATCCTCTGTGAAACTGCACTAGTTTACAATAATTTTATTACTTTATTAATTAAACGTTTTCCAACAAGCTAGCTATGGCATTTCTTATCATCAAGGGTTCCATTAGTTTTTAATGGTGTGAGACAAAATTACCATTTACCCACATGCAATTTAAGAAGCATCATTAACACAGAGAAAGCACCAGGTGGGATTTCTAATAGTTACTGTTTCTCATTTTTGTTTTTATTTAAAAGGAATAACTGGTTTTGAGGTTTTTGCTGCAAGGTTGCCAAATCCTCACTTTGTTTTTTATGTTCAAGATAATTTAAAATAATGTTCTTCTATCTCCTTAGGCTCTTCTCCACACTATTTCCCTTATCAGCACATCGTGTGGTGCGTACGCAGTGTCTCGGTGCAGCCGGGTGAGTGTGTTGTCTGCACAGTAATCACCAAGAACAAAGACTGCTCTGCACGGTCAGTGAGCAGGGCTGGGGGCTGTGTGCGCACACGTGTGACCGAGACACTGCCTGGCTTCGCAGGGCTGGTGGCAGGAGGGAGCTGAGCCGGTGCAAGCCCCAAACCACACGCAGCTCTCACCTTGTGTGGCTCAGGGCCCAGAGCCGCTGGTCACCAGGTCCCACAGGAGCCATCCCAAGCACAGGAGAGCAGGCACTGCTCCTCGGCCGTGCTCATCCATGGCATCAGGGACCAGCACTGTGACGACAGGAAGAGGCAACCTGCCTTTTTAAAGTTCTTGAGAAACTTTGACACAGTTTGATACTTTGATACTGGTGTTCCATGTGAAAGACAAGGGAAACCCCACGAATATAGTAAATATTTATCTTAAGTGAAATGGTAATAATTAAATAGCACCTTCATTACTATATTCTATTCAATTATACTGACTATTAACTAATTGCTGACTCAGTCCATTTACATGTTAATAAATGTCTGTGTTTAAGGTCCTCCTCGGTTAATTTTCTAGGTTTAACAATACGGAATTGCTGGTCTTTTTTTTTCCCCATGAACTCATTGCTTTTGCTTAATTCTGTGACCTCCTGCTGCCACACATGGTTGTGGGTGGTGCAGCCCTGCCACTGGCCCTGGGGCACGCGGTGGGTCCGAGCCGGGGCCTTGCCGGCGAGACGGAGCGCGAGGGTCCAGATGGTGCACGATCCCATGAACCGCTGAGCGCGAAGCGCGCGGGAGGGTGTTAGGGATATTTAGTGGGATGTGTTTGACAAGGTGTTTCCTTATTTAAAGGGGAGGGGAGGAAAAGGCAGATGGTGTGGCTGTTTCTAATGACATTCCCTGGCTGGGTTTTTTAACAGCAGACATAAGAGGGGCATAAGCACCTGACGCGCCTGTCTGCTTGGCTGCTGGGAGGGAAGGGACGCCGACAAAACAGGTCCCACCGCCACCCCGCTACCTGTTCTACTTATTTAATATGCCAGGGCGCCTGGTGAGGCTGATGGAAGGGTCTGTCCTGGGCCAAAGTTCCCAGAGCCACTGGTCTCTGCCCTGCTGCAGTGTTTACCCTGTGGCTCTGTTGCATCACAGCCACACAGCTTGGGGGAAACAGCTCTCTTTCCCAGAACCCCACCACCCCTGTTTTGCTTCCCTGCACCCCTCTCCCTCCAGCCTCATCCTGCCTTATTTTCCTGCTCTCTCAGCCCTCTCCTCACCCAGGTGGCTGTGCTGTCACTGTGCAGGTCTGTCCCACTGCAGGCTGGAGCTGCTACCTGCCCAGTGGCCTCCTGGAAACACCTGGGGCGATACTCTGGGTGGGAGAAGGGGGGTTACAATTGCTGTTTTCCTCTTGAAGGTTTTAAAGCATGCTACAATCAGAAGTGGTCTGATTTTTTTTATGCTTAGGAGCATCTATTAAAATAGAAACAAATTCTGAATTTCCTACATGGGCAGATAATTGTTCCACGACGGAGAGCAAACAAATGCACAGGTATGTCCTCTGCTTTAAATGTATGCCGCACTGAACTTCTGGTCAGATAAATTTCTAATTAATTTGCTCGTGCAAGACATGGAACAGAAGCTCTGATTATATATTAGAGCAAGAGGTGCAAAAATATCTTCCTGCGTGCTTCCAAATTATATTATTTCTTGCCTGCAAAGGGACTCTGGGGCAGCCATCCTGGGGGCGATGCCACTGCAAGCCCCAGCAGGAGTCACCAAAGTATCCTGATCCCCCCTCAGCATCCCAGGGGGTGGGACAGATCCCACCACCCCCTGTCAGCCTGTGGCAGGAACCCCCTGCCTGGGCCGGCGGCCGGCTGGGTGGGTTTGGAAGCGGTGCCAGGCGGGCAGGCGGGCAGCGCAGAGCTGTGACTGGCACTTTATGCTAATGGCTCAGTCATTATTTATTCCTTTGGAATTCATTACAATCGCATTATTTGCGATCGGCTCATTTAGTGTCACGAACGCATCCGTAGGATTTTTTTTATTGTGACCTAATTAATAATGAATGATTCTATTCCGAAGCGCCGCCGTACGCGGGGCTTGAAGGCAGGCGCAGGAGTCACAGCGGGCGCCACTCGGCTGCCCGGAGCACGGGGACACGCGTGCCGGGAGCGCTGCTCCGCCGCCGCGGCCCCACGGGCAGAGGCCCGCCAAGGGCTCTGCAGGCTCCGCACAACTTCCCTGTGGCCAGCAGCCCCCAGCCCAGGCGTCCTGGGCAGCTGCAGCTCCAGCTTTCTCTCTATTCAGAGTACATTTTTTTTTGGCGGCAGCAGCTCAGAGCGGACTCTTCTACCAAAACCAAAGTTGAGCAGTGACCTTGTCTAAAGCAAGAAAAAAACTTCAACAGTGTTTTGGGAAAATTCTGTCTCAGTTTTCGTTGACCAGTAATATATTTGGGTATTATAAAGCTGTACAGGAAGAGAACATCTTCACTGACAGAAAATCTTCACTGTTTTACTTAAAAGTAAGTATTTTCTTTGAACATGGTACTTTCAAAAAAGACCCCAAAAGACAAAACCAAAAAAAACACTTAACGTTTTTTACATGAAATTTCCAGCAATACTTAAAAAGTAATTTTATTCTGAAAGCATTGAAGTGACATCGACTTTTCTAAATTTTTTCCCTCCTCAAGAACTTTGGCAGTACCCAAAAGAATATACTCTTTTTTTCCCAAGAAAGTTCTCACCCAAATCTTTTGCCAAGACCTACTTTTACGTGAACCCATGCCATCCATCAGCTCCATTTCACCTGACCCCAAGCCTGGGTAAATGTGGCACCACAGCATGGAAATGGCTTCATCTTTCCCTACTCAACACCTTCTTGCTAAAAACGCTTCAGTTTAGCAGCAGGGATGTCAGTACACACTGATGTCTGGGCTACATTCGTTCCTGGAGGAGCGGTGCAGGGAAGTCCCTGTCCCCTGCAAACCCATCTCAGCTGAGCAGGTTGATCTGCACCATGTTTTTTCATTTTCACAAAGTCATTTCAAATCTCCCTGCGGAGTAACAAGCACATTTAAAAAATATTTATGAAAGCCTATAAATAATTATAATGGTATAAATAATATTTTTGTGAATACCAACCTACTCCTCTGCTTCCCACAAGCACAGCATGGGGGGACTGTAAAAGGGCAGTGTGGCAGCTCTGGGTTTAGACACATTTACTGGAACATTTACTGGGACGCAACAGCTTCTCCTTTCCTCCCGCCTGGGGTACACCCACACCCCTCGCAGCATTCCAGGGGCTTATCTCCCTCTGGGTAGTGGGAGCTGGGCAGAGCTGAGGTGGTGGCATCCAGTTTGGTTTGGGTTTTGCAGCAGGAGCCTTGGGGCTCCCAGCCACCCCGGCAGGCAGCACTCAGACCCACACGGCAGGGCAAACCCCACCCATGCTGTTCTTTCTTTTGACACAAGCACTGTAGACAACTTCATTTTAGATTTTTAAGATTTGTTACAGTGAATACCTATAACTCAGGTAATCAACCTGAACCAACAGCAAAAACTGTGTCTAGTTGTGGACTAATTTACAGATACAGCTAAAGTTGTGGCATGTTATGAATTTTCTTTTATGAGGCCATTGTTGGCTACATTCTGAGAGAATGATGCTCTTGCTCGTCCCTGCTGGGAGTTTCAGGCTGGCATAAGACCTTAAATCTTTTATGAACAGCTGCAAGACAAACATATGAAGTACTTGCTAACATCAAGTCATAGAATACTTTGCACTAATACTTCAGGACAAAATTTCCTAAAAAAAAGGTTACAACAAAGAAGGATTTTTAGAAATCTATTTTTGCTCATGGTGTGACATTTTAAATAGCAAGGGGAAGGGCTCCTCACCCACTCCCTTTGCAAAACCTCCCAATACTGCCATGCCACTTCCAGGTGGGAAGTCCTCCTGGGCAAGCAGGACCTCCTACCTGTGCTGGTGCATGCTGCTGCAGGGCTGGATTCCTCCCATACATTGCTATTGGCTTTAGGTCCTTACAGAGGAAATTACTCAAGCAAAAGTCCTTTAAGACTACAAGTAAAAGCCTTTTGTGTCAGAAAGCAAAAGTGGAAAATCCTAAGTCAGAACACACCTGTGCAGCTTGCTATGTTTGGCCATCCGATTCCTCTTCTCAGGTATAATCACATAGGAGAGTCCCACAGTAGCATTTTTATGTGTAGAAGACATGAATGCACAGAAATTTTCAAGGAAAGAAGGAAATAACTGAAGGGCTGAACCTTCCCTTCAGTGCATGAGAAGGTGAAGGAGGTTGTCAGGAGCATTGCTGTCCCACCAGTGCACACAGGAGCTGCCTGTCCCCACCATGGAGGTGACGAAAAGCCGTGTGGTAACATCTCTTTCTCAGGAACATTACAAAACTGAAATGTATGTTCATAAGGTGCCTTCAAACCCTCAGAAGGAAACCACCAGCCAAGGTGACTGTAGAGGCTGCTGTCTCTCTGAGAACACAGAACTCAGGAGCTCCCCTCCAGCGGGGCCACTGGAAGGGCTGCACATCACCTGTCCCTTTGTTTTTTCTAAATAAACAGAAATAAGCTACTCTGGCTGGTGTGCAAAATCACAGAACACACGTAGTTCCTAGCAGACAAGTCAAATGATGTCTTTGTTGTGCATATATAGGTACACACACACCTCTCTGCACACCCATTTCATTAATTTAATGGTGAGTACCTGGAGCTGGGGTGTGTGGGGAGTGCGTGTGTGTTTTGTCTGCTTGCGTGATCACTGCAGAGAAATCCACATTAAACAGGGAATTGGAGACTGTGTTTCTCTACATGAAATCCAGCTTAATTTTAGAGCAAATACTGCTAACCAAAAGCGCTGCCAGAGTCTGCATTGCACAACTCCAGACAGCATCTTTCATAAAACGATTATATTTTTTCTAGACGTAGTGAAAGCCTTGAAAAAAGTTTACTTGATGTCTAACCAAGCAATGCTGCATCTTCAAATTTGAAGGAGAGCTCAGAAAGTTAGTTTTTTATTATTCTTCATTTAAGTATTATTTTTTAATTGCAGCGTATTAAACATAAAATCTGGTACAATCTTTAAAAATAAATAGGACCTAACTATAAATGGGCCCTGTTGTGTTTTTATCTTTGACAAGCAAGTAATTGCTTCTCAAATTTATCAGTTTGTTTATGCAAAAACCATTTACCAAGCCTAGCTCAAAAGCATCAATTTCATCATTATCATCTTATTAATTTAGCCAAGCTATAACACAGCTGATTATTCCTGAGTAATATCCTCTGCAGCACATCATGTGTGGCAAAACCATCTGTACAGTACCTATTTAATAAATAAACCCTCGGCTAAATGTCTCTGTTTATTGAGAACTAATGTTTATAGAAAATATAATGGAACTCAATAAATAACTCAGCTTCATCAACCTGCATATGAATCAGTATGAAGAACGCTGACATCATCACCTTTCAAGTACCAGAGAAAGCAAAATTACCCAAAAGAGCTATAGAGTCAATATTAAGGCATTAAAACTGCAATGAAGGCATATTAATGCTTAAAACTTCATTGTTGGCAGTAGAATTGCCACCACGGACATATTTTATAACTCTAAGAATACTTAGGCTTTATGACTGTTTCTTTGTTGAGTGCCTTGCACTTAATGTAGTTTTCCACTTTAAATAAAAAAAACCCTCAAGATCTTAAAAAAAAAAAAAAAAAAAAAAAGGGAAAAAGAAAATTGCTGATTCCAAGCATTCATTTTTAAAATAATGCAAACTGCTGATTCCAATTGTTTGGATGGAGGAAAAGGCGAACTTATTTAACTCCATGCTTCCTGAGCTCCTGGCAGCAGGCACGGGGTGTGCCGAGGTGAAAATTGGTCAGCAGCACTGCACAAAGATTACAAAGCAGTCCATGCACAGCCTAAGACATTATTAATAGAATTCTGGGGTTTAGGGGAAAGAAAAATGAATAGAGTCGCGGCAGACATTGGGATACTTATTGATCGCTGGTTGTTCCTACAACAGCAGCTCTCACTCATTTATTTGATTTTGTGCTTTACAACTGTTTCTCTGCCACAAATCAGGCATTTAAAACATATCTCTACACCATCAGCAAATAGTAACAGATTAATTTCTTACAGCTTCTTTCCTGGGGCCCTCTGAGAGCTGTTTTTCTTTGTTTATATTTTGCTGTCTTTATTTCTGAGGAATATCACTCTGTACATGCTGTTTAAGCGAGGGCACTGCAAGGCTGCAGGCATGGGTGGACATCCAGTCAGCATCATCCTCTGCAGTCCTCCCAGGTGCCTCCAACAGGTCGCAATTCCATAGGAGACAACTCTCTCCTTGATGAATGCAAAGTCCCACGACTGCATCAGTAGCGCGGCAGCTCCAGCTCTTGCGAGGGATCAAGGACACAGTGCACATTCTTACGACTTCTCGCAGCATTTCCCTGCCCGCAGGCAGGGGCAGCCTCCCCGGGGTCCCTTCTGGTGGGAGAGAGCGGATCAGAGGGACCACGTGTGAGACACAGAAAACATATTTCATAATCCACTCATTAGCGCACACGTGATGGGAAACACTTAAGGGTGTGAATATTTTTAACACTGTATGTGTTTACATAAAAAATGTGATTTACACAAATCTTCATTTGCTACGCTGTATAAACTTGCTACATGGATTAGAACTGGTCCGTCATGCTTTCCTAGGAGAGACAGAAAAGGGACACCGAGGTCTGAAGAACCTGCTGCTTTGCTTCCCGTGACCAAAACGGCTTGAAAAAAATAAGAAAAAGTGAATGTGCTTCTGAGTTATGAAAAAAATGCATTTTCAGTTCTTGAAACATTTTGACCAGATATCTAGAGAAACAAAGCAATAAGCAAAAAATCCCTAATGACTACAAGTGGAAAAATCTGAGAGATTTTTCTCCAATGGGAGAAAATCTGGGACAGCCCCCAGCCATCTCTCTGAGTGTGCAGACTGCTGTGGCACCCTGAGGTGCAGCTGTCTCCCAGTGTGGGGGCTCGGACTTGGGGTGAATTCACCCCTCACACCCTGCAGGCAGCAGGAATCAGTGCCACATCCCACTGCAGCCGCCTTTGTTAACTCTCGTTCAGAAAGGGTTTTTGGGGAGCAGTTGTTGGTCCCTGAGCCTGGGGGACTGCTGCTGGGCAGCAGAGACAAAACCCCACATGCTGGCCACGTGCAGCACTAAGGTCAACTTTTCTGAAGGACTTTCAGGCTGGCAAAGGGCAGGAACATCACCAGTCGGATCATCACCAGTTGGAGCATCACCGGTTGGATCGCACTGATCTCTGCTAGTGACAAGGCTGACGGAAACAAGCTGGGTGCAATCCCACATTAAATCATCACGTCCGAGCATCTCAGGCACTCTGCAAGTGCCTTGAGTTTTTCCCATTCTCCTCAACTTATGTTGCACATATGCAGCTCTTGTTTGCCTTCCTGAATAAAATAGCAGATCCACAGTGCTTCGCCGCCTAATGAAACTGAACATATTTAGAACATATGTGAGCCCGCTCGTCGCGAAAAGAACCATTTGTGGTTAACGAAGAAAGTATTCATGGTTTTGCTGCTAATTGCAGGGCGGTCTGCGTTTTCTTTCTGAGGAAAGAAAAAGGTAGCGCTGCAGTTGGAAACACACAATAGAAGCATGGCGCCTTTTTTTTTGCTGAGTTTTGATGCCTTTGGGTAAGTGAATCAATCCATGGGGCAAGGACATGGACGGGGGAAAAATATCACTGATAATCCTTATGTGGTTGTACATCAGCTGCAAACCCATATGTTTCTTTTAATTATTACTCACACTGCACATGAAAAGATGGGATATTTTCCTCACTCAGAGTCGATGGAGGTTTGCCATCTATTATAATCTAGCAGGATCTGCCAGAGCTGGAGGCTGTCAGTTCCCAGTGACTCCCAGATAGCAGCACTGCCTACCACAGCCTCATGACCAGGGCTCTGCCATGGCTCAGGGGCCAAGAGAGTTCTCCTCTCCCGGCTTCCAAGATGCTATTTTTTGGCCTTTAAGGTTTGCTGGGAGGTCAAACTGCTCATGAGAAATGTCTCGAAAGCAATAGATTAGACAATTTACTGAAAGTATAATGCATTATTATTAATCACCATGTTTCAACCTACTGCTTGGTGGCAGGCACCAAATCTCCACCAATTCTGGAGTATTGAATCAACACAAATTTTTCTAGCCAATATAATTTAAAAAATTTTAATTAATTGAAATTACCTACCTCAAATTGAAATTACCTACCCTCAAAATTACCCCTGAACCTTCCCTTTGATTCTAAAAATAATGTTTTTTTTCTTTCAAAACCAGAATTTAAACAGTGATTATTATCTCCTTCAGAAGTATAAACTGCTACATCTTAACATTATGAAATGTGAAAAAAATCTTTTGTCACTATCTTTACCAGATTCAGAAATTCATCATAATCTGTGGCTTGAGAATGTATTAGTAAGTGAACAAACTGATACAGAATAATCACAGAACTGGCAAGTCCCAAATGAACCCCAAATTAGAAGCATGTAAACCATCAATGCACTTGAAGGGACCAATAAGAGTTTTAGCAGAGAAAAATCAGGATCAAAATATGAGATAAATGCTGCAGGGCAGAATATACAATTTTAAAGGCTTATTCATATGTTATACAGAGAGCTGAGCTGATGTTACACAGTCAGTGCTAATGTTTCTGCCTGAGTGGGAGGCTGACAATTTAATTCAGAGAAAGAATTTAGGTTTTGAATGAGTTTGCACGCATATGGAGAGTTGAAGCACTGAGGAAAAGGGCTTAGTATCTAATGAACGAGTGTTTCAGAGGGCTAAAGTTTTAATATGTGGTTTTGGTGTCCCTGGCTGCTGGCAAGATTGGAGTTGCCGTAGAGGAGCACTTTCCACGTTCCTGCACTCAAATGTCACGTTGGGACAGTTGTCCCCGAAAATGCAAGGCTGAAGGAGGAAACGGGGAAAGGACTCTGCGGACAAACCCTGCTGTTCAGACCAATCCTGCACTGCAAGCAGAAGGGTGCAAAGGCAGAACTAACAGCAGAGCCCAGGCAGATAGGACAGAAAATGTTCACCTTTTGAGCTTGTGCAGGCTGTCCGTGGTCCCCCCAGGCGGCGCAGATATGTGTGCTGGACCGTGCTGCCAGGCTGGTGCCGGCCGGCTGGGTCTCAGCACCGGGGAAGGAGAGAAGAGGGGCACACTGCTTGTCCAAAGCCCAGGTCCTGCCTCCTTGCCGGGGCTTGGCGAGGGTCATGTGGTGTGCTGAGACCAAGACCAGCACCATGGCAGCCTTGGGATGCAGGTGATGGCATTTCAGCTGGTTGTGTGAGATTTCTGCCAGAGCCATTGGATTTATGGCAATGAACACTTTCCTGAAGGGTGCCTTAGCTGACAAAATCCTGGTGGCTGCAGGTGAATAAGCTGCACAGCTCATGGGCAGTGGAAAGGAGAGGGAGAAACTGAGATACAAAGTGCAGACAAGATATTAATTTTTGCCTCTAATATTTTATGAAGAGGAAAGATTCCCTTTATAGCTGCCTGACTGCTTTTAAAGAGTGCCCAAAAGGGATATATTCCTGATTATGTCTTTCTGCCCCACTGCTCTGACAGTCACACATTGCTCTGCAGACCAAAACCAAACTGATGTGAATGCCTTAAAATAAAGTGCGTTCTTTTTGGTGTTCATAAATAGTGATTTATGGTGCATTATCACCGAGACTGTAAGTATGCCGTGTAGCAACACCATGGCAAAGTACAGTCACCGTAGAAGAAAGTTTAGGGCTTGGGCTGGAGTAAAACCACCAACAAGACACTGCCGTGGGGAAAATCTGGCTGAGGGGAAAACTGGCTCTCCTTCACTTTTCAGAGGGACATGAAAAACCAATATGCTTGTGCTTGGTACAATAACCTTATAGCAACTGAGAAAGAAGGTAAGGAGACCATTGGAGCAAGATAACTGTAACGAAGCAAGAGTAATGCAGCAGCCCTCCTGCAGCTGAAGGTCCCTGAGCATCAGCGAGCCCTGTCAGACTCTCATCCCACAGTTCCTCACCCCAATCACTGGCCAAGGCAGTAGGGAGCGCCATGCCGCCATCACAGCATGCACACCAAAATAGCCTCAGCAAGGCTGTTAAGAAACTAAATTACATCCTTGATGTCTGCTGACTTCCAGAGGGTTAGTTTTGTTTACAGGATGGGTGAGAGCCAGTGGACTCAGCTCAGCAAGAATAGAAACCCCTCCATTACTGTGAGGCCGGACAACAGATGGCAGGAAGGTCACGGGCTGGGTTTGTAACCGCAGGGCAGCCAAATGCTGACCTGGTCTTTGGGGACACACAGGCTTGGCCAGCAATTCCCTAATCACCCTGTCACAGGGGGCATTTTGGGCGCCCTGCTCTCCACCACCCCGCTGATGACACAGTGGCTCGGGGCACCCAGGGTGCAGGTGGCTCACAGGGCTGGCAGCATTGGCTTCCACCCACGCTGCAGCAGGCGAGAGACACTCGCAGGGAGCTGGAGAGGTCAGGAACCGGTCCCTCTGGGCTATTTCAGGTTGGTGATTGCAGGTTGTGGCTTTTACTCCCCTCTGCCGTTTGACTCAAATGTGGTCTGATGGTGAGAGCAGCCAAGGGTGAGGAAGGGCTGTGAGGTTGCTCTGGGGTCAGGCTCATTTGCAGCCACCGACGATGTCACCGGGAAGGTGGATGATTATCTGCCACCTTGACATCAAACTGAGTGGTGCTGCTCAGTGCTGCTTCTGCTGGGGCTGCCTGCACAACACACCCCATTGCTGCTTTTCCTTTCCATAGCCACCTCCCAGCTGGGGCTTCCGGTTCACCCAGAGCTTGATTAATTCAGCTGGGTCTTTCAGCCTCCTGTACCTCCTGACCAAGGTGCTCCCAGCTAACAACAGCAGTAATTATGAGTTTCCAAGTGCATGACCATTGCACCTCCTTCCAGTCAGCACCCTGACTTTGGCCATTCAGCTGTTCCAGTAGCACATTCCACTCTGTCTACCACAGCAAACTTCATGGGGACATTACCACATTTGTGTCAGAGTAACTGGCTAAAATACAGAAACAATCTTGTTCCAAGAAGGATGCTTAAAAAACGGGCAAGTAACTACGCGCTCATGCCACACATCCCTTTGAAGTGTATAAAGTCACTGTCTCTGCCAGCAGGGATGTGGAGGTTACTGCCCCTGTGTGATGCCACCCATCAGCTCCCACTCCCTGATTCCCCTCCTGCCTCCAGCACCACCATCACCAGGAAAAATGGGGGCAATTATTTTGGGGCCACTCCAAAATTATCTTTAATTCTTAGTGCAATGTGCCCTTGCTTTTCTCCCTCTCTTTATTTTCTTTTTCTTTATTCTGATAAAGAATTGTGGTTTGTTTTATTTTCCTTTGCAAGGTCTATTGCGGCTGCAACAGGAGAAGCTTCTCTTGCCTTTTGCATGATGCTTCATAAAAGACAGTAGCTCTTGAATGTGGAGTGAGCCAGAAAGCATTATTTCTGAGGCACCTCACTAATAATGCACACACCATCCTCCACAGATAAGAAAATAATGTCATTGCCAGGTTATCTGTTGCTTGAGAAATACGGAATTCCTGTTTCGGGAGGCAGCTGTTCTCTGTTTGAAGGAGGAGCACACAGGTTGCTGTGGCAAACCAAACTGAATTGCCAGGCTGCAGCTTTGCTGGGGAACTCCAGCAGTGCAGAGGGCAGCCCTCCTGCCTGGCTCCTGCTGGGGCAGAGGGATCTGCCATCGGCTCCCCCTTCCCAGCAGGTCTCTGGGATGCCCAGGCTGTGACAGGGGTGCACTGCAGCCCAGCCATCTGGGGTGCCTTACAGCCCAGTGCTGCTGAGCTCCAGTAAGGGTGTTACTTTCTGACCCACAGTTACCCATTAAGGTTCTACCCCACTGGCAAGACTGTTTTCCATGGAGAACAATAGGCTCCTCTGCTGGCCAAAAGTAGAAATCAGTCCTATTGAAAGGCACTCGACAGCAGTGTAGATAAAGAGAGATACCTTGAAACAGAAACTTTGGAGGAAGGTTAATTTCTGAAATCTGTAACTCAGATGTCAGATCAGATTTGTGAAGCAGTGAAGAACATAAACAAGTAGATGAGAAGACCGTGATTAATGAAATCAATTAACTATGTCAGAGGGGCTTTTGCAATCTGAAAGACAAAACCAGGTGAGCAGACCCCTGCCAGGTGCTCTGGGGCCAGGTCCCTTTCCCCTTTCCCTCAGGACAGAGGAGCTGTGCTGGGTACCACTCCAGGGATGCACCAGGCTCATGCCCTGCCCTGGGGTTCTGGGAGGACTGCTGGCTCCCAGAGCATGTGGCTGACACCTGCCCGGGGGTTCTCCCTCCAGCCCCTCTTCCCTAGCACCAGCTGCTCATCAACACAGCCAACCCTTCTCTCCAGCCTCAGTCCCAGCTCACACCAGAGCAGCACAGGTGCAGCCAGAGAGAAAGGAATTGTCCCTCAATGCAGGAAGGTGGTTAAAAACATAATCTAAATCACTAACCCTTAAAAATAATAAAAATTGGCCTGAGCATGTCACCCTGCACAGCTATCTCCTCTCGTCTGTGGCCCCAGGTGCTTTGGAGCGTGGCAGGGTGGCCTCGGGGCTGCTCCCCATGCCGGGTCCCTGGTGCAGCCCGGGGGGCTTGCCTGGCCTGTGCAGCACGGGCCCTGGGCTGACCCTGCTGGGATGTGGCACAGTGTGGCCACACCACACCCACTGGCTGGGGCAAGAGATGTGCTGTGCTGCAATTGGGTTTCCCCTGTCCTGCAGCTATAACTCGATTTCTCAGTGTTAATATGTTGAATTAAACACCTACTTCTGGGAGGGGAGGAAAACAGCGGGTTGTATTTTTTTTTCCTCTGCAAGTAAGCAATTTGCTGCATGCTGTAATTTGTCTGCTTGCTGTCCCTTTTTTTGGGACACATGTAATTTTGCTTTGATGAATGACACACATTAGTGATAGCCCTCCTTGCTAGCTGGGCAGGGGAAGTAGGCACTGACAGCCCGCGGGACGCTCACAAAGAAACTTTGTCAGCAACCACAGGAGCCACAGCCTTTCCAAAGAAAACAAGCTGGGAGAATGGGGTTACGGAGGGACCATGCTGATGGCAGGTCAACAGTGATGCTCTGCAGATGAGGAAACTCAATGGGGATCAGAATCCCAGCAGGTCATGATTTTGATGGGATTTACCCCACAGCCCCTATTTTTATGTCAAAGACGAGGAATGGCAGCAGGGAGGTGCTGGGGGGAGTGGAGTCTCAGCAGGCTTCGGGAGGGGAGGAGGTGTCGGGGGGAGGGCACAGTGATCCCAGCCAGAGGGGGCCGACGCCCTGGCAGGCCTCACTTTCCCCCGACGTCTGCCCCATAAGGGCTGCCATACGGGCAGCAAATAAACCACTTGCCATATCCCTGCTAATAGGGGCCGGAGCACGGGTGGCAGGAGCCAGAAGCGGCGGTTTGCTGCACAGCCTGCCAGTGAATTCGTGACTCCCATCCAAGCACTGGAGAAGCGACTGGCAGTGGGGGAAAGACCTTATGGCATGCAACAATATTTGGAAAACATTTTTTTTTTAACCTCAGGGAAGAGAAGACTAAACATCTGAGTTTTCTGTTAATAAGCTCTCTTAAATGATGAGCTTCAGCTCTTCTGACACTGGTGTGATGCACGGGATGGCCTTCCCTCACTGAAACCGAGACCAGGGGCTTGGACACTGAAGCAGGAATCAAAGGCACATAGCTCTCCGTGCTGCTGGTAGAGGGTAGTGCTGCCTCTCTTGTTGTTTAAAATCCTGAGAGGAAAGCATGTATTTACTCTTAGGGGAGCTAAAGTATAAATGATGCAGAGGTGCTGCCTGAGCATGGGTTCAGTGCACACTAGGAATTGAGGAGGGAGTCCTGCACCCATGGGTTGCTCCCAAGCTCCCTGAAACTAGAGCACAATTTTGACCCCCTGACTGAAGGAAAGAGGCTCTCCTTAAGTACAACAAGAGACACAAGTATGAGCAATTGCTTGCCAAGATGAGATGATCAACTCTCCGGCACTCAGTTTTAAGGACGGCTGGCTGTTCTCTCCTGTGCGAGGCATCTCCTCTCCCTCCCATGCAGTCTGCTGCCTCCTGAGAGCCTCTCACATCATGATTATCAGTGCTGGAGTGCACTTAACCTCTCCCAAACAAAGCCAGCCTGGATCAAGATGGGCTCTTCAGCAAGGGTCACTTGTCCCCCAGTTCATGCCACTGCCACCAAGCCACCAGGTAGCATGAGTTAGTGCATTGTGAACTCACCACAGCCTTCATTTATTTAGTAAAATGAAAGATACTAAATCAAAGATCCCACAGTTCATTGCTTTGTCACTTAATTTTGCGAAAGTGACTCTTACAAAGAAAGAAACCTTTTAAAGTCAGAATTCAAAGCAGGTTAATGGCTTGTGAGAAAGTTTTGACATCTGAAGGCAGGACCTGACCTGATTTGCCGAGAGGTTCCTGCTGCAGGGAGAGTCTGCAGGGCAGGTCAGTTCTGCTGCCAGCCCTTTGTGAAAATCCACCCTCTTGCCATGGTCTCCTTCCCTTTGATGTTGGGATCATAATTTTCCAAGCTGATAACTGGGCCTGTGCAATGCCCTGTATGGCACATGGGCTGCTCCTACAGCCAGGAATGGCCGGCTCAGATCCCGCAAGACCATAGCTGGGCAGGAGCGTGGGCAGCTGCTCACCAGCAGCCAGGGTGTGAGCGGGACACACATCCCGCCCCAAAAACGTGCTCTGCCACGTGCAGATCTGGGATGATCTGTGCTGGGGTAATCCAGCTGCTGGAGCAGCTGCAGCTGGGACACAGACAGAGCATTTTGGGTGCAGAGCAGAGGGGGGACTGCAAGAAGCAGGGAGACCTGGAGACAAAACCCCACTGGACCAGCTGGATGTAGCTACCTGTGCATCACCACACTGGGGATAGGAAGGCACTGCCAGCATCGTGGGATAACAGGGCCCAGGGCCTCGGGAGTGATGGATGATTTGCGATGACTGAGTCTGCAGTCTCAGGAGCGGGGCGCAGTGCGGACATTGTGGGGGTACAGTGCCAGGGCCCACGGGAACAGGAAACCTGGGCAGCACATTAACAAATCCCATTCAGCTCGAGGGCAAATGCAAGCTGAAAAACATCTGGGGAAAACTAATCCAAAACACATATGGTTTTTCTCTGCCCAAGTGATCAGGAAGAAATGTTCATTCCTACAAACGTGTGTTTGTGCAGGGAGTTGTGCCCTTGCCTGGCTGCTGCAGCCTGGGGATAGGGACCAGCCACCACTGAGGTGGTCACAGGAGAGCGCACAAAGCAGATATGTACCCCAAAACATGCTGGCAATACACCTGGCCATGAGCAGGGAAACAGAAATTGGGAAGGAGGTGGCCTAAAATGACAGAAGTGTTGCTGGGGACTCCACAGGAGCAGCTCTAGGGGCCAGAGGAGCCCTTGCAGCTGTGAGCACTTTGGTGCAGAACAGAAATATTGCTGTGATTCCTTAGCAGTGTCCTTGCAGCATCAAGAAACAAGGAGAAGGGGCTCCTCATGCAGGACCCAGGCAAAGGCATCGGAAGAGGAGAGGGCTCATGACCCCAAGTGTTTACAATCCCAACGACAACATATAAAACTGCTAGGATTCAACAAATCTGGTTGATATCATTCCTTCCCCCTCAGGCAAGAAGGAAAACCAGCTCTTTAAGGACGCCTCTATGCAGCCAAACATAACACCCGTTCTTGTGCAAAGCTTTGCAGGAAAAGATTAAAAGATCCTGTTGTTTCCCAAGCCTGCTCCAAGTCCCCTCCCTGAAAAACTGCCCTGTGCCCCACCAGTACTGGGCAGTGTGCTTGGAGCTCCTGGTGGGGATCTGGGGATGAGGGGAAGGGAGAAGCAGGAGACCTCTCCATCTTCCCAGAAACTCAGCTCAGTGAGGGTGGAGTCTGAGTGGTCCGGGGGCTGCACAGAGCAGTCTGGGACTCCATCAGCTGCCCAGCCTCACAGCACAGAAGTGAAGGCCCATATTTGGGATCAGATACACACAGAGTTTCTTTTCTACTAGGAAGAGAAGATGAGAGTAGTGTCAGCCAGAAGCTGTGCTTAGATGTTCCCCAGGTGGCATGGCAGTGGCATGAACATGTGTTACTCCAGCACTTTCCCAGGCTCATTATTTCCCAGCCAAGCCCAGCCCATGATTTTGTCCTTCTCTCTTGTTCACACATGGATGCCTCACCACAGCACCTCTTGGATCCTTCTGCGTAAAAATCTTAATTTTAAAATATTTCAAGCTCCACTGTGGAAAATCCCATTTGCACCAGTGCTGGAACTCAGCAAGTTTGTGTTTTTCCCAGCCACTGTGCACAAGACCTGCAGTATGAGGTGAGCTGAGGGCAAGAACTTTAACTGGCTTAAATTGAATCAAAGTTGTAGGAGGAAATCTAACTAGAAACGTGACAATATCCGGAAAGCTATAAATGTTTATTTGCTTCAATTTCTTCATATCACCAGTCTCTCTGAGTAAAACCTGGTCCAGAAGTGCCAGAGGATCATCATGGCATGGAGTGGCACAGAGCCGTGCTCGGGGAATGGGTTGCACTGATGGTATCAGACTGCAAGAAGGACCAACTGCAAGGACAGCAGGCAAATCCCACGTTTCTCTCTACCTCTTTGGATAAAAGGCTTGGGATGGAAAGAGAAGACACCAGCTGGTGGGGGGGTGTCATGCTTTGCTGGGCTCATGCCCAGCACTTTGCCCCTCCATTGGGGCACCAGAGCCCAGCAGGTGGGAGCAGGGCCTGCCTCCTTCTTCCTCACTTTCCCAGAGTTCAGCAATGCAGGTTGCCAGAAACATGCCAAGGTGCTCTGTGCCCCCTACCTTCTGCAGCACAGGGGAAAGTAATTCATCTTAGCATTTCCAAGATTTAGATATTTACTGCCAGCTTGTCTGGCTGGTCGCCTCCAAGCATGGAGCCAGAGGGATAGCAGCCTGCAGGGCATTGTGGTCGGCTTTTGTGAATGGCAAGAAATGCTTCAAGACAATGGAAATAAAAGCATTGTGAGAGCACTGGATGAGAAAGCTGGAGAAGCCCCACATTGTTCCTGAGTCCCTAAAACATCTCCTTGGATAACACAATCGTATTTAAGAACAAGAAATAGAGGGCAAAGTTTATTTTGAAGTGTGAAATTAACAGACTCTTCACCTCCCGTCTGGGGAAAACTTTCAAGGCTTCCAAGGATAAAGAAAAGGACCCAAGGACCTGAGCCACCTGCGATCTGCTGGTGCCACCGCTCTGCCGATGATGGAGACCTTGAAGCGAATAAGTAGGGACTCAGCAACACCATCAAGGGACAGGGATGAAGAATTCTTTTACAAAACACTGAGGTGCCATTGATTGCCAAGACAATGCCTGAAAAAGATCATGGCAGGTGAATAATCGAGAGGCGCTGAGGGGTCTGCCCCTCCCAGCTCCATGGGACTGGAGAGGGACTAGGGGCTTCCCTACGGCTTTAGCCCTTGGACACATCATCAGGGAGCTGGGGACAAGCAAAAAAAAGGAGCACAGACATCGGCCATGCACAGTGTAGAGCGACTACTCACTGTCCTTGCAGCAGACAGGGAGGAGAGTGGCTGAGAAATCAAAGGGAGAAAGACAGCTTCAAGACTGTACAAGAACTCATCAGGTAGACTGGATAGCTCAGATCACATATTGCTTTTGGATCTGCAGAATTTAAACCTGTAGAAAAATACCTGGGAGATACACAATTAATCCTTAGAGCTTCTTGAAAGGAAAACAAAGAGGTATCAGTATGGCAGCTTCAGAAATAAAGGTATGGTCCGAGAGAAAGAAGCAAGGAGGCGTCAAAAAAGGAGGGATAGATTTTTTAAGTTTGAAGGAATTAGCATCCCTAAAGTCAGACAGATATGTACAGAGGTAATGCTAAAAAAATTCAGCTTTTTATGACTAGGTTGTTGGTGGTGTTTAAATATCCTCCTGGCACTAGAGTTCTGCATCCTAACAAGTTGTCTCAGAGATGTTTGTGAATCCCCAGGTCCGCAAACACCATCCTGATGCCCCCAGCTCATACTTAGGCTGGTACACAGATACCCCAAACCTGTGTGCAGGGAGGAGACCCAAGTGTGTGACTGCAGCCAGCCCCCACTCCCCTGCCTGGGAGCAAGAGCCAGGTGAGATTGCATCTCCATGCACTGAAAACTTGCTGTATTTTTTTTTAAATCAAATTCTTCTGAAGTGAGTTTACTGAGATGGAACAGAGACCTTCATCTAGACAGACAACCAAAGTTGGGCTGCCTCCGCTGCCCGTGCAGCCTGACTTCATGTGTGGGTGCCCACTTGAACTCTTCCAAGACTCTGAAGCCAAGAGCATCATCTCTGACCATGATACATGTCATTCCTAGCAATCCCAGGCTTTGGGCTCTCAAAAATGCTCATTTGCCCCTAAATTCATTTCCACTGATCTCAACAGGCCTCCAGCTAAGCACTGTTCAACAGTGCCATTGCAACAGCCTCAGGAATCCCATAGCTCACTGCCAAACGCTTTCAGATAGGCCTCAGGTATTTAGGGAGATGCTCAAACCCAAGCAGAGCTGGGTACCAGCAACTCAGTAGGTATCACTGGATTAACCTTTCCTTACATGAAATTTGGCTCTCATACCACACTCTGCAATTGGGAAAAACATCAAAGGACACATACATTGCCACAAATCATGATGCTGAGCTTGCTGGTACATGCAGTACAGCTGAGAGGAAGGTGAAGTGAAGTAATAGTGATAGAATACAAAAATAAAATGAAAATGAAGAGGCTTATTTCTATTGCCCAATGCATTGTGAGATATTTCTTTTTCTTCCTGAAATAAAAATGACTTGAAATAAAAGAAGTGAAACAGCAGATCAGTGCTGTTCTGGCTGTTACAAGACACGGCCTTGCACCAGGAGGCTGAGCAGGGTTTGCAGCCTTGAGGTGCTGGCTGACGGCTCCTCCTGCTGTGCAGCACAGTGTGCCTCCTGTCTTGACTGGTGTGGGCAATTTTGAGCCATCCCACTGCTTATCCACTCCAGAAGTGTCCACAAGACTGGCCCTGAACCTGCCTCCATCAGATCCCTGCATTCGCATGCGCTGGTTTTCCACGTGCTCACTAAAAGGGATGTGCATTCCTGGGTCACACAGCATCCATATGGATACAGAGATAAACTAAGGGAGCTGCTGCATTTGAACCCTTAGAATCACTGTAAAATTCTCTGACTTTCTGCCACTGAGTCCTCTGTATATGTGATTCCAGCTGGGGCAAAACAGCTGAAAAAACAGAAGTCCTGCAATGGAGTGAAAAACAACCCTGGCAGGTCATCTAGGGTCAGTGCAGAGGCTTTTTTATTGGGAGCAAAAAGCACGAGAGGTAAAGCTGTCTGTGTCTGGGAGGACAACGCCATGGGGCACTAGCCAAAAGTTTGCACTTTTTAGGGCACATAGAAATAGGGCAGAATCTAAAGCCCTGAAGTCAGTGGAAAGAGTCCCTCTAATTCCAGTGGTCTATGAACCAGGCACATGTGGATTTGGCTGAAAAAATGTTTCATTTCCTAGTGCTGTATAATGGAGTCTCTCACAGTAAGCTCTGGATGGTTTATGGGACAATGGCATCTCAGCTTAAGAAAAGGAGTGCAAAGATCACCACCAAGAGTGGGTTTGACAGACACAATTTCTCTAAACTAATTAGACAAAGTAGAAATGTGGGAGAATGACAGCTGCCTCTTAAGATAATAGGAAACCTGTCTCTTTAAATGTGCTGGGGTTTTTCAACACAGACCAGGCAGGACTATAATCAGAGCAGCAGCGGGTCAAATTTAGGTTCAGTACAGTATAATTCCATTGCAGGGACCATCCAAGAATACTTTGGCAAGCTCAAATACATTGAAATTGCCTTGGCTAGTGGCTTGCAAAATGGCTGTGGAAAGTCAAGATAATTAGAGCATTGTGGAGAGGAGAGACAGTAAAATAAAGGGTAGAAGTCAAAAAAAGACAAGCCAATGGAAAAAAAAAAAAAGGATTGGAGACACGAAGAAAGTTTCAGAATGGAATAATTGAAGGAGAAAGGCATAGCCAGCAGATTGGAGTCATGTCATTTCTACAGCAGCAAAAGGACACTCATACCAAGGAAGAAAAGACCAACCTCCCAACAATTTGAGATTAATAAATGAATTTAAAAGTGCCAAGAAAGACACAGCTGGAAATTACATAGTGTTTCTGAGTGGACTTAAGTTAAAAATCAAAGAGGAAGCATGAGAGAAGAAAGTAAGTACTTTCGGAAGTAACGCTCGGAGTTGATCCTTGCCTGTTTCGGCCTGACAGGTAATGAAAAAAATCAGTTATACAAACTGAGATGCCTTTCACTGAAGCAACATCACCTTACTCAAGTTAGCAAGTCTGAGCCCTGTTCAGCCAGGTGCTTGAACCTGTGCCTAAACACATGCATGGCACAGACCATCGACCCCTACAATTACACACTTATGAGCCCTGTTCAGTACCAAATCCCTTGTTACATGAAACCTGAGATGACTGTACATTGTAAAACACCCAAGCCAACGGAATTTTGCCAGAAACTACAGTGGGATGAGTTCTGCAGGCATCTATTTCACAAAAAGTAGATGCTGCTCTAAAACTGGTATGGTGACAACATTTTCCCCGTGCTCCCTATCCCCAAGGTTGTTCATCTTCCTGTGGGAAAGCAAACTACGCACCAGCACTGTACTTGTGCACGGAGAGTGTGCTCTCAGCTCTGCCTTTTACATTCCAATTTCCCAGCCCTGATTTCTACTTGCCATTTGTTTTGTGTTTAAATGTCCAACAAAACGTATTTGCATAAGAGTGTGGGTCTACACAAACACAGTAAGAGATGTTTCTCTCCCACACAAACAGAATTATGCTTCTACATATTACTTACACATGTATACATAATTTATATGTATACTTACTATAAACACAGAGATGTATATATAACTGTCCTTGTGCAGTTCCATTTTCCACAGAGGAAACAACTTTTATACCTAATGAGCAACACTATCACCCATGTTGTCATGATCAATTATGAAAGCAGGAAGGATAAAGAGTTTCTGAGCCTGTGACTCCAGCCCAGCCCTGCGAGGTGCCAGTGGCAGCTGGGGCTGTGGGAGCAGGCAGTGCTTTCAACACACCCCGTGTGCCCCAGCCCTGAGCAGGGTGGGCTGTCTGTGGGGCTCGTTATCCCTTGATATGAAGCACAGCTCCCTGCAGAGGCCTGGCAGCTCCTGCTCACCTCTCACCCGGTACCGATGCATTCTCTTCTCCCCGCTTGCGCTGGTTGGGTTTTTTAAGGCTTCTGGGCCTGATCCTTGGCTGTGTAAACTGACACAGCTGCAGTGGGACGGAGCAGCATCCCTATATCACAAAGGGAAAGTTGGGTCTTGCAGGTTGGTGTTGCTCACTGGCTGACACAGCTGTTGCAGTGGAGGGTGTCAGCATGCTCCTCCTCAGCTTTCCTGGCAATTTGCACCACTGTCACACTTATTTACTAGTACTAACCTTCACAGTAAAAAAAAAAAAAAGAGGATTTCCAAAGAAACAGCGCGTCAGGACAGACAGTGTTCACTCCCAGTTGAGACAGGCAGAGCACATTGCTGCAGGTAGGGACCTCTCACAACTCAGGATATGAGAAACCTGCTCATTTGCAAAGGTTCACTAACTTCCATTTCAAACTTGGCATTACAAAATTTCCTTCACCTTCCTCTAACTCAACTGGCTTTTGCTATGGGCGGGAGCCGGCTGCAAAACCAGATAGACTGGTGGTCCATCCAGCTTGGGGATTTCTCTTTTCCTCTGGCCTTACTCTGGTTTTCTGCCCAAAGAGGAGAGCACCAAAGCAAAGAACTTCTTCTCAGAAGAATACAACCTGTGTTCAGTGGCATGACACAGCTAGCATGAACTGTGAAAATCATCACTGAAGGAAGCACTAACAACAGCCACTTTCAGTAAATATCCTCTGGATATAGATGGAAACTCATGGGCCACAGCCCTGCGCTGGGACACGAGTTTACAAAGGAGCTAAGCCTTCCTGCAGAAGCACATTTTGGACAGCAGCAGAGTAAAGCTCAAATGTGTTGGGGTGAGGGTGCAGAGGTTCTGCACAGCTCTGCTATCGGCCGCTCCTGCCCAGCCATTACAAAAGGATCTCTGCCAAATGGGCACCAACCCCACAGCTGCAGTGGCTGTGGCTCAGGCTGTCCTGTGGCTGTTTCATCTCACAGGCTGTGACAGACACAGGAACACGGGAAAGTGTTTCGCACTTCCAACCACGACGTGGCTATAGCCCATCCCAAAAGCTTAACATGTTAGCAGGGAGCACAATCAAAATTTCATCAGGCAGCTGTTCCCTGTGGTCCTCATGGGGACTTGTCCCAATCCTGCAGCCTCCCTCTGCTGTGCCAGCAGGCTTGAGGTCCTGCGATGAATCGTTTTAATGTGCAACACAGAAAAAATATTACCTGGAAATGCCTGGACCTGCAACTCCTGATGCAATGAGCATCAGTCCCACTCTCTTTTCATCCTCATAGATGTGCTTCATTATTAACTTTTCATGTGACAACTGTTTGTGCATTAAGAGTGCTTCACAAAACATAAATATTGGAAGTGAGGACTTCTAACAGCCTGTATTAGCGGGTCCAGCCTTTTAAATGATGGTGACTGAGAAAGTGGAACACAGGTCAGAGGTCTGTTCTGACCACCCTACCCTTGTTTTCTATTTTTCAATTAAACCATTGCTTTTAGCTATTCGTTTTTATCAGTATTATACAAAACTAGGACAGAGTAAATGAAAATTTATAATTTATAAACAATCTGGGGGAAAAAAAGTCACTGAATTATTTATGGCACTTTTGAAATATGTGTTTGTTACTTGTACAAAAATTAGTTGTTAGGTCTTAATCACAGCAGTGCCACAAATATGTTGGAAATTAGGACTTATAAACCTGCTTGTTTGAAAAGCAAAAAAGTCCTGTAATTCTACCTACAATTGAAAAACCCAAACCAAACTGATTCTGAGTGGTCTAGTCAAACAAGTGCCAATTATTGAATAATTCTCTGACCTAAACAGAAAGTTATTGTATATGGAAGGATTTTTTTTTTCCCAGAGAGTGCTTTATACCAGATGCCCTTTTAAATTGTTTTGAATTCTCTGTAGGCAGTAGATAACCAAACCTACAGAATGCAGTAATGGCAAAAAGGAAGCAATCAAGTTGGCCACTTCTAGTTAAGAGTCATGGAAAAGGCATCTGTTCTATATGAATTGCAGACTATAGGAACTTTGACAGGTCATAGAGCAGACTTAATTTATTAAACTAAGTTTCTAATATAAACAGTAATTCGTTTCAGGCACTGACACTGAAGGTCTGGATTATGTGAATAAAATATAGAGACCTCCACTGGCCTCCCGAAAAAAAGGTAGTTTTGCTGCATAGGAAGGAAATAACCGAGTGTGCCTTAGCAGCAGGCATCATGCCCTGCACGGACCGAGGCCCGGGGTGCAACTCTGCCTGCAACCCTGGCCCAGCACAGGCAGTGCTGGCAGTGTGCCCAGCTGGCACTCCTGCCTGCCTCCTGTCACCTGGGCACAGAGCATCCTTGAGATCAAGGATGGCAGTTGTCAGATGTCTTAGCAAAACTGCAGCTTGAAGTCTTCAGAGAGAAGTTCATTTGCAAACAAAACAGTGACTAATAGGATGAATGTTGGGGGAAAAAGACTGAAGTAGGCATGCCTCGGTGCTGCGTGCCTGATGCTTATCCAGGAAGGCTGTTACCCCAGGCTACGCCGGGGCAGGGGCTTGCTGGGCACCCACACACCCAGGCACCCCACCCAGGCAGGGTAGGGGACATGATGACGACTGGTGCCTGCAATGTACATGCACGTGGGCATACAAAGGAATCTTCTCAATGGCAGTTCTGCTGATGCAGAACAACAAATACTGCTATGAAGTACCTGAGTGAAATTAAATACTTAAAGCATGATTTATGGGAGACCCTCACTTTGTTTGCCCCACCTTCATCCAGGTCTGAGAGTAGCATGGACCAGGGGGTCTCAGGCCATGATGTCAGCAAATGTTTATCTTCAAACACTTTAGTAATTCAGGTGAATGCAGGAGGACAATTTCACTGCTTAAAATTATGCAGGTACCTAAACAATTTCCTGAATCAAGTTTACATTCATCTCGAGTTTCAAGCACTGGCTTTGCTGTAGCTTTGACCAAAAGTTTGGTCATAACTCAGAAATCATGCACAACTATTTCCTTATGTCATCAGCCCTCAGCAAAGATTGAGTATGGAAAACCTCAGTTAGGGTTTTTCTGCTGCCAGAAAGGTTATGGATACGAGTAACGAGATGCAAGTGTTCTGCATCGGTGCTGACCAGTCCACTGCTGTTGCTGAGAATAACAGACCAAAGTTTCTGGTAGCCAGAGTGTGAAAGCAGCTGCCCAGCCTCCCCTCCAAAAGCCGAAGGCGAGCTCCCTGTTGCCCCACACTCCAGCAGGAAGCGAGAGGTGGCTTTTGTGTGGCACTTTGCTCAGGCTGAACCCGCTGTGTTGCCAACCCCAGCTAATTGTTTGATTCCCCATCTCATTTGCCTGAGAACGACTGAGAATGTGAGACAGCGTAGGGTCTATAAAATCATTAATTGAATTACTAGTGTGGAATAAGTAGTGCATCAATTTGAATTCACCATCATCCCCCTCCTCTCCTCCCCCGTGTTTTAGAGACCAATCCTACTGTTGATATGTGCACAGCTTCAGAAGGAGGCTCAATAAATAGATGTGCTATTCTAGCTAAACAAATTTATTTTTCCAGCTGTTCTACTGAATTAGTAAATTGCAATGTTGACTTCCGACTATCTTCCCCATAAAATATATGCTGGCCTGTATATTTTACTGACACTTCTTTTGTGACACCTCATTAAGGGCTGGTTCAATCTGTATCCCATTCTTTTGGAATTATGCTTTGACCCAAATGAGCTTTGGACCAGAATGCAATATTGATTCAGTACCTATATTATAGTTTATTGCTGAATCATTAGCAAGATTTTTGTGTACTCTCTCCCCTTACGTGGTTTTCTAAGAGATTTTAGGGCAATAATTGCAGGTACAAGTGGGCTTGGAGTCTTGTGCCAAATGTGCTGTCTGAGCACATGTGGTTTCACTGCACATACTGATGACTGCTTCTCTGGGAGGCAATCAGGAATTTTTGTCCAGCCTTGATATGGACAATTCTGTTTAGCCTGCCTCTGCGTTCAAATGGTCTCAAAAGCTTTTATAAGGTTTGGTTTGCAATAGTTTGGCATCTTCCATCCCATTTACACCAAGGCATAGTAAGCAACAGAGTTACCAGGTCCCAACAGCAGCATAGCAGCATTTTGATTCCTATGTAAATATAAATTAATTCTAGGCTACAGTTCAAATTTACCATTTCTCAAGCCAACACACATTTCAGCTAGCAACAACCAGGTGAAGCTGAGCCTGGTGGCCTTTGCCCACAGCCCCATGCAGGGCAGCACATAGTCTGGCACCACAATTTTGGAGCTCCCAGGTGGCTTTGTGGAACAATTCCAGCAGGGATGATTTCACAGGTACCCTGTCTCCAGAGTTTACCAACACTGAGCAGAGCCTGGCATGTTTGCCAGCGCAGGTGCAGGACAACCCACGTGTCATGGAAACCTATTTGCTTTGGCAAACCATGTGCTTCCTATGAACAGTGGGTGTGTGGGGTGCTGCTGGGCAGCTCTATTCCAGACAGCAGGAACCAGGACCACTTTGCACAGAATTGCAGAATAAGTTGAGTTGGAAGCAGCCCTCCAGGATCATCAGTCCATCTCCTGGCCCTGCACAGCACCATCCCCAAGAGTCACACCATGTGCCTGAGAGCACTGTCCAAACGCCTCTTGAGCTCTGTCAGGCTTGGTGGTGGGACCACTTCCCTGCGGAGCCTGTTCCAAGGCCCAACCACCCTCCGGGTGAGGAACCTTTTCCTGATATCCAGCCTAAATCTCTCCTGACAGAACTTCAGGCCAGTCCCTCGTGTCCGGTCACTGGTCAGCAGAGAGAAGAGATCAGTCTCTGCTCCTAGACTGAAGTGGCTGCCATTTATGATGCTTGAGAGACGCAAATGAAGACAAAAATATGTGTTGATATTGCCCCTTCCAGCCTAAGAAGAAAAATCCATGTTTGCTGCATGTCAACAAATGCAGGCATTTGTTCTTATCTCTGCTTTTAACTTTTTTTGAAAGGTTTGGGTTCTCCCAGCATCATCAAAATATCCTTTGACAACAGGGAAATCAGCCTGAAGTCCAATCATGACTGTTTAAGTCTCGGAAGAATGCTGCCAGGCTGAGGGGAGCGACAGAGGCAGCTCCCCGTGGCCCTCAGCGCTGGCACCTGGCACGGGCGGGCACAGGGGCCGCGGAGCGGAGCGGGCACGGGCGGCAGCGGCTCTCGGGCTGCGGGAGCGGGGCCCGGCCGAGCCCCGGGCGGCAGCGGCTGCGGGAAGGGGCTGCGGGAAGGGGCTGCGGGAAAGGGCTGCGGGAAAGGGCCGCGGGAAAGGGCTGCGGGAAGGGGCTGCGGGAAAGGGCTGCGGGAAGGGGCTGCGGGAAGGAGCTGCGGGAAAGGGCTGCGGGAAGCGGCTGCGGGAAGGAGCTGCGGGAAAGAGCTGCGGGAAGCGGCTGCGGGAAGGGGCTCCAGCCGGGCTGGTGGAGGGGTCGGGAGAGTGGCCGGGAGGGCACCCGCAGCAGCGAACAAATCCCAAACAAAACCAGCTCCAAACTTAAAAACAAGCAAATAAAGAACCAATAATATGCTCTTAATGTCCTGATGCGAGAGGGATCCAGTACCATTTCCACATCCATTAGGCAAAGGATTTTGCATGTTCCCTCACAAAGAGTGAGCATTGTCAGCGACTTTCCCTTAAATTAAGATGACAGGTTACTGCTCCAGCGTCGTTAATCTTTTTCTAAAAGCTTAATGTTACTACTTAGTAGTTTACTAATAAATCTGAGAAAATATGTAATGTCATTTTGGTTTAGATATAGATGAATGACTTTTTAGGATTTGTGAAGTTGTAAAACAGGTACTGCCACAGCCCTTGGTGGAGCAAACAGTACTCGCTGTGGTGGCTGTATTCCTTTCTGCCCTGGGGCCACAGCGCATTACACCACTCACGTGTTCAAAACCAATTTAATACTCTGTCATACGTACTCCACCAGTTACTGGCTTTCAGCTGTCTTTCATGCAAGTTGTATTTAGGATGATTGTTAATTTTCATATACTTTCCATTACTTGATCCTAATTTTCATTAATTTAACCTTTTTTTCACATGAAAATGTTCTGATTATAATCTTTTAAATCTTATCTTTTTAAGCGTGCATCAATGCTACTGTGATCCTGTACTTGATTTTGCTGCTGAATTCTGTCTAGTTTGTGGATTTACTGTTTTTGATGCCATACAGGTGTATTCAAATCAGTAGCTGGGATGTGACCCTGCCCCTACAGTGGGACAGGTGGCTGCTGGTGCATCTGCCATGTGTTCCCCATGCCCCAGTGAGGGGCTTGCCCTGACACTCCAGTAGCACTAATCCTCCTGTTACTGGTAGGTCTGTCTGCCTACGTGAACAAGGAATCCCTAAGAACCAGTGGTCACCAGTAACCCGCAGCACTGGAGGCCACATGCACAACATCCCATCAGCAGTGCAAGGCGACAGGGCAAGGGCTGCCTGCTGCGTTCTGCCATGCTGGGTCCCGGTCTTTTGGCCACCAGGGGTGGGAGCAAGATCCTGAGGGAAACTCACATGCTCCTGGTTTTGAAGCCAGATGACATTTTTGAAAACCCAGGCTCTCTGAGGCTGGCTTTGGCTGTGAGTTCTGCCATCACATTGGGTAAACCAGGAGTAACCCAGTGAGCAGGTTTAGTGTAAAATCAGTATGAGCAAGAGACAAAACACCTGTAATACACCTGAACCAATCCCACAAGGAACACTTGGCCCATAGCACACGCCTTTCCGAAGGCATGTTTGCCCAGTTCCTGTCACTGCAGACAGCAACAGCGTCTTCTAGCTCTCTGCACGGGTGGCACAACCCATTCTGCAGAAATGCAGTGACACTCTGGAGAGAGGAGGCAGCCCCTGAGAGGGAGGGAGCAGAGGAGAAAACCTCCATTTCCATTCTGGTCATCTGCTGTTGCACAGGTACTGACAGCAGGTGCCCTTTGGAGGGGCTGCAGCTGTGCAGGGGATAGGGGGAGCAGAAATACAGACAAAGGGCCCCTGCCTGGCTCCCCTGGGGTAGGGACAAGCCCTGAACAGGGGGACAGGAGCCTGTGTCTACCCTGCCCAAGGACCTGCTTGGGCTGGCCCCATGCTGGGACATCCAGGTGCCAACTGTCCAGGGAGCCAGGGGCTGCTTCCCCTTTATGGGGAATTTTTACAAGAAAAACCCCGGCAGCCCATTTTGTACTTTCTAACACCAGATCCTATCTATATTCTTAGGTGCTCCTAAGGCCTCCTAATTATTGCTTCCTGGTCAGTTTTACTTCTTCTTATTAATTTAATAGGTTCTCTTATAAAGCAAAAGCAATTGCAAGCACCCAGAAGCCACCACCAAACTTCCTCATTTAAACCAGAACTCACGATTTTATGCCACTGAACTATGCATTTTTTGCTGCACAATAGATGGCAGTAGAGAAAAAAGGCTGAGACTAGACAATTTATAATTTGGAATATGCAGATGATTTTTTTTCCCCGTCAAATCACCGTACAGTATTTGTTGCTTTCTTCTCAACAGAGCTTTCCTAGAAAAGGCAGTCTGGGGCGGATGAGGCTAGATGAAATAAAAGATTCATGCATGAATAATTAACATATTGGAGGCCTCACTTGAACTTGTTGGCTTACCCAGATGAATGAGTTAACACGTTGGAGATTATTATAAAGAGGGACTATTCTGCTCCAGTAGATCAATTCAGCTGAAAATGATGAAGTATCGACGCACATATAAATATATGCTTGGTACTTAAAAATAATCCTTCCAATAAGTATAGTCATATTGGAGTTCTGCTACGCTGACAGTCGCAGCGACAAGATAAAAAGATTTGGCATGAGTCATTCAGTTTGACTTTTGCACTGAAATGAGATGCAAGCCTGGGAAGTCGCTCTATGTAGGGCAGCCGCCGCGCAGGCGGGCAGCTCCCACCTCCCCGGTTTCGCAGCGCGGGGGAAGAGTGGCGGCAAGTGGAGCAAGAGCACCTCCAACTTCAACACAAAGGCTGCTGGATGAAGGCACAGCGCTCGCCTGCTGCTCCCTTCCATGTGCAGGGGCTCTCTCAGGTGCTGAGCTGGATGCTCAGCGGGGCACTGCCGGCGGCCACAGGGCCCACACAGGCACTGGCAGAGAGCGACGCAGTCTGAGAGTGGCCCTGCACCGAGGAGAAAATGCCCCTTAACTCTAAACAATCATGGTTTGCCAGTCTTTTTAATTTAGCCAGTGCTTTCCATTACTGCCTACTTCTTTGAAGGCTAATTGCTGCAAAAAGGAGTCTTCCTTGTAAATTGACATCAAATTCATGCTAACTATGGGAGGGAGAGAAAATTTAATTACAAACTTTAATTCTTACCTCAGCTTTACTAATTTTTAATTGTGTCTAATAATAGTGAAAACCAAACTGGGAAAGATGTAGGGGATTAAATTCGCTGCACAGAAATTGCTAGATTTCCTATCCAAAAGTATGCCAAAGCTTTTCTGCCTCTCCATATCTCTCTACATTTCAGAGCACTAATAGTAAAATAAGGTTGGGAAATAAAACCATATCATCACTTTTCCATGCCTCTGTTAAATAAAACCTTTCTAATGCAGGGAGTTTGTGCCATGCATGTTGCATGTGAGGTGCCTGGACTACAAAGGGATGGCAGCCACAGGCTGGTGCTGAGCAGGTAGGGGAACTTGGCAAGGCAAACTGAGAGCACAGCACACCCTGTCCTGGTTGCGGCTCTCATTGCATGAGCTGTTAGAAATTATTTCAGAATCAAACGATTTTTCGTTCAGCCAAAGCTCCTCTAACACCAGTGCAGCCACCTCCCCGCCATGTGGCACGTCCCAGTGGCTGCAGCCCTCATGCCCAGAAGCAGCAGCACAAGGTCACTCTGGCACTTGGCACCGGGCAGACGATGGGTCCTTCCTGTGTGGGTTTTTTGTTTTTCAGAGTTAAAGGTGTACCATTCCATGACACTATCCAGGACTGCTGGAAAATAAAAATAGATTGGAATTATTTTGGAGATGTTTCTGTATATTATCTCTCAGCTGCACAGTGCTGTCAAGCAAAACTTCTTTCTTCAATCAGTGCACAAACATAAACCAGATATAACATGGCACGGAATTTGTGTGTGTGCAAAAATGCCTGATTTCTATATGCAACTCAGTTTTTGACAAACTAGAAGTTACCACTAGCAGCAGCTCTGGGCAAAGCAGAGCTTTTCTTCCAGTGAACCAGATGCCTGCGGCCAGGCTTGGGCTGCCAAGGGCTGGCAGACCCACAGTGACAATTGAAGGGCACTTTTCCTTGCACGGGTCCCCCAGCTGCTCACACGGTCATAAATTGATGCACTTATTTACATGCACCTTCAGCAAATCGATACTTCCCAAAACCTGGGCAGCAGCAGCAGCAGCACAGGGATGTGCTGAGGATGCCTCTCAGCTGTGGATGTATTTAGCTATCCCCAAGGCTGCTCCTCAGGGAGGCATGGGAAGGAGGGGATCCTCCCTAACACCCAAGCACTGTGCTTCAGAGCGTGCTTGCTGATGAAACCATCCTGCTCTGCAGACAGTCCGGGGATCTGGTAAGAAAACCTTCACCTGCTAGCAATATTTTTCCACTTAGATCTGTTCCTAAAGCTTATTGCCACATCAAATCCCATTATAGAAAATAAGGAAATGTTAAAATTAAGAACTAATGTTCACATGAAAGAATTTTTTTTACTATTTCCTTCAGCAAACCAATGAATGTTTAACAGTTGAAATTGCTTTGAAACAGCAATAAATTATTTCATGCATACATGCCAAATATTAAAACCAGAAGTTTTCTCAATATGAAGTCATTGGTACCAAGATTCATGTTTGTCTTTGTTAATTATCTACTTGTTTATTAGCTTAGTTTCACTGAGGAGCTGCTGATATCCCCAAGTTAGGGATTTTGGAGCTGTTCACAGGATGTAATAATACAATTTTATTGGGTGCTTTTTCGGAAAGCGCTTTTAGTTGTTTGCACTTAAGCCATAAAACTTCCATTTTTCTCAGCCTGAAGCCCCCTGCACGGGTTCCTGCTGGCCTGAGTCTCCCCAGGGCAGCCACGGTGTCCCAGTGCTGCAGGCATGGATGCTGAGGGAAGGTGGGAGCTGCCCTGGCACTGCAGCTCAAGCAGGTCTCTCCCTTGAGCTAAATCCAGCCTCAGCCAGGACAAGCCTGCCCCGGGCTCATGCTCCCTGCAGCCCAAGAGGGGCTGCTTCAAGTCATGTTCTGAATAGGCCAAACCAAAGAGACGCAAACTTTGCTGTTGATTTAATATTTAAAAGTTGGGAAGATCTTTAATTATTCTTTTTTAATCAGCAGATTGTGCATTCTCTATACAGCAAACTGCTCCAGGCTGCAAGGATTTCCTCCAGGAGGGAAACTCAGTGGCACAGACTGGGAGTATGTTATTATTGGCTAAAGCATTTTTATCACTATCAGTTATTCCCTCAAGCATCACCTCCCAGAGCTGGGGCAGTAGATTCAAGTTGAAAAAAAGTTTCCAGTTATACTGACCGCAAGGAAAGGCTTCAGGTATGTTTGGGGTGAGAAAACAAATGCCCCCAAATCTCACCAGTTAGCAAGAAGCTTTGCTCTGAACCTTATATGTGGCTTTAAACCAAGGACTCAGCCTTTTTCTGAGCAAAAGCACATTTACTTCAAAGTGAAGCCCTCAATAAAGAACACTATAACCTTTCTTAAAGCAATACCAGCACGATGGGTAAGATGGGACAGGTCTCAGCTGTGGTTTGACACATCCTTAGTCCATGGAGCAGAGCCAGAGGACAGCATCAGCACTGCAGGAGCACACCTCCCCGATTTCCAGAGGATGCCTCTGGGAGGCCTCTGCGGACACATCCAGCTGCACCTTGCTGAGCTGCAGTGCCCCAAGGCACTGCTGTAACAAAGACTCCAGGAGAGAGGCTGGGAAATACATCCTGGCTACAGGCTGGCACTTCTGACCTCCTGAACAAAAATGTGGTTTCTACTGACTGTCGATGTGTTACACAGAACTTAGGGCAAAAGAACTATCTTATGTTGTCCTCTTTCAAATGCAGCAAATTACCCTTCTAGAAATGTCTGTAACAATTTTTCAATGCAACTTCAGGAAACATCAACTTTGTTTTTCAAAGTCTGCAATATTTTGAAACTTGCCTTTTCCTGTTGCTGCTTAAAATCCACGGAAGTTTAACACACTGAGAACAGCACAATTAAAAAAAAAATCCTATAAATAATAACAAACACATTAAGCACATTTGACCTACTCTGGTGCTTCTCAGAGGCAACACGGGTTCTGCACTGCAGCCCCCTGTGGGGTGTACACTCCTTCAGCCTGTGACAGTAACCAGCTGCAGGTTACCAGCAGACTTAGAGATGTGCTTTTCCAGAAAGATAATCATTTTTTGGACATGTGCGGCAGATGGGAGTGTTAACTCATAGTGCTAGGAGTTAACCTGATTGTATTATAATGTGATAGCTCCACAGCTAATGCCCATCAGCGCTGTGGGCCATTTACTTTATTATAAAATAAAATTAATTGAGTGAAAATAAATTGCAGAGAGATACAGAAGAATTTGAGACCATATACATGAAATACTCGATAGCTCAAGTCTCCTGTGACACTTATCTTCATTAGGGAGGAAACAATTATTATTAATTCTCTCTTTAAAAATAAATATCCTGAAACTCACAACAAGATTTACGGCACAGACCGCAGATGCTGATATGGCTACACAAGCACTAAAATTTCTTTTCCTTTGAAGAAAGACTTCCAGACTCAGCAAAACGTTACAACAAGGCTGCTGCTGGTGCCCACATCCTGGTGAAGCCTGGCCAGAGCCCTTGGGGTGTGGGGAAGGGGATGTGGGGGGCCCTAGTGCTGCCGTGGGAGCAGCACAGCGTATCCCCCCGGTCAGGTGAGCAGCAGGCGGCTGGGCTGCAGGCACTCGAGTCGGCCAATGGGCTGCAATATTTCTAATGGAGAATGTTTATTTGAGGGCATGCCTGCATTTGGCAAGTATAGCAAAATAATGACATCGAGGCTTATTGATAATAGTTATAATTCCATGTAATGACCGACTGAGCAAAATGATACAGCCATCTCTCCTTCATCTATTATACTCCTGTCCACAGAGATTTCTCAGTTAAGGGCTGTTTATTTCTGCAGCAAGACATAGACCAGATATGCAGAATATAAACCTTCCTATTAGGACTCATATGTTTTTTTTCCTTCCAAATCATTCAATGTCACGCAATTTTGGGCATCAGCTTTCTGGCTGTGTGTGAGCTAGGAGTCAGAAATGCAGCCATGATCGTGGTGCCAAGTGAGAAGTAACCAGCCTGTCTGGTCCTGGCTGCAGACACTCGCTACACTCCCACTCAAGAGAAGCTTTTATTTATCTTCTTGCAAGTCAGTCACAAATTCCCACAGGAGGATTTCTACCTGTGTTAGCAATGGCATTTTACAGGTCACCATTAGTTAGTTTCCCTAAATAAAAGTAGGGCAAAAGGTTCTTTCCTTTCCTTTCTTTTTGACATCAGTATAGTGGCAGTCCCTCAAGCTGTCTAGTGTCAGGTCCATGCTGAGGAGCAGTTTGTGGGCAGCCCTTCCTAGTGCCAGCAGACAGAGGCATCAATGGACATGCCAAGAACACTGCTTCTGACACGGCCACCCCAGGTCCTTGTCAGGTCCTGCCCTGGACCCATTCTACCACTCCAGAGAGGCTGAGGAAAGCCCACAGGGCTGCTTCAGCAATCCCAGACACCCTCCAGTTCTGGCTTTTACAGAACTGCAATAAAATTCACATCTACTCACAGCAAACCACACTGGCAGCTTCTGCATTTACTGAGCAGTTGCCCACAGGTGCAGATGTGAGGCTTCACTTGCAAAATCACCCTGCTGAGTCCCCCCCAACGCTGCCTCCTCTGTTCAACTGGCACCAGACACAGATTTGTCACCTCCAGGTGACATCTCCAGCCTGGCTACTGAGAGGCTGGGCAGTAATAAACCTCCTGAAGTGCTGGGTGAGCAGGAGAGACCCTTTAAACTCACAGGCGTTTTACTTCATTACTGAAGACTTCATGTGCCTTTTACATGATGAGTTTTGTTCCCGGGTCTCAGATGTCTGTACTGCTCAAGGTTAATTGGATAAACTTAATAGAAATAGCCATGTTTGAAAGAGTTACATGCATCTGCCTCCCTCTTTATAGGAAGGGATAACCCTCAAGCACTTGACCAGTGTGCAATGACTCCAGGTAGCAAGAACCTGAAATCAGATTATATCCCCCTGCAATTTCATTAGCACTGCCCAGTGACTGGGTGCAGGTAGTGCTTATTGGGCTGCAGCACAAGGTGAATGCTTGGCAGCAACACCATCTTTGGGCACTGCTCTGGACATGCAGGAAGACAGATAAGACGCAAGGGATGTGGTTTAATTAGCCCACAACTTTATTAAGTTAACTCATCTGGGATCTATCCAGCACAATTCTTTCTTTAATCACTCCCACATGGCAGAGAGTTGCCATGAGGCCTCCTGCTCCCCACAGCTGCTAACCAGTCCTGTGCTGGACTCTGCCATCCAGTGCATGTACAAGGGTTAAGTCTTCCTTTTACATGGCACCATTGCTGCCATGGATGCCATACCCAGTGCCAGCTCAGCCTGGCAGTGAAGCATCCCACTTTGCTCCCACAAAGACACCTGTGGCACAGCTCCTGTCCTGCCACCAAGCCAAAGATGCTGCTGGCACAGGGCAACAATGCACAAGGACAAACAACCCCTAAGTTGCAAAGATGAATTAGCATCATGGCCTGGATTATAATTTTTTTTTTAATTGTCTTATTAACCCTGTAGGAAGTGTGCAAGAGCCAAAGTCTATTTTAGCAAGGGAGAGCCTTTTCCAAGGGAGAAAAGAGCTAGGCTTCTTCCAGCTATTGTCCACAGCATTGCATAGCAGCCAATGCTGTTTTTTAGCTCCTGACGAAATGCAGACTACCTTCCTGCGTTAGAAGATTTTGGTGACTTTAATTACCCAGTTGTGTGTGTTTGGGGCAGAGCGAGAGAATCCTGAATGTAGAACAGATATTATTCTGCACTGTCAAGTCCAGCACTGGTCACCAAACTGCAGGGGCTCTTCTCCTGCTCAGGAGTGCACACTTGCACCTTTCCACCACCATGAGTGCACACTTGCACCTTTCCCATGTCCAAGCCCAGCAGTTTCACTCATGCTTTGATGCAGAAATATTGCCTGTGTGTGGGTCAGCAGCAGCCAAGTCTTATTTCTCTAGAAGCTGAGCTTGCCATTTTCCTGACCAAAAGTCAGCACAAAAAGCATCCTCTGAGGGCCGTCTCCACATGCCAGAAGGACTTCACTCCCCATATGGGGTGGCACAACATGGCTGGCAGGCAACAGAACCTGCCTTGAGGTTGCTTACTGGTGTGGTGCTATGTTTCCACAGTGTAACTTTAAGTAATTTAATGTTTGTTGTGTCATGGATCCTCCTTTTTTCTAGAAAACATCAGGGGTCAGAGCAAAGGGGCCATGACTGTGGCATGACTTTGTTGTTACATGCTGGTTGCACTGGAAGCAGCAGCAGCATCGTGCCCAGGATCCACCACCCTGCCACATGAGGCTGCACCGCCACACAACCATGGCTATTCTTCCTGCCACGTGACACTTGGCTCTGCTTTTCTCATACGTAGCATTATGACTTCTTTTTATCTTCCAGATTATTATAAGCCTTTATTTGGCTGCTGCAAAACAAGGTCTTAATCAAGCTCAAGGCTATATTGTGCTGGAAATCCTCTGAGGGAACAGAGGTGATGTCAAGCTATGGGCTCCCAGGCAGGGCCAGGTCTGTGACTCAGCAGCTGTGTGGCACTCTTTATTTTCAGCTAACTACGTATGTGTACATGTAGAGGCAGAGCATGTGCATGACAGAGACCTGGAGGAGTCGGCAGCCCTGTACCAAGCACTGATGCTGTGGCTGCTCTTGCTGGACCAGCCAAGGCGCGCCTGGCTTTTGGCATTTCAGTGTTTCAACAAAGTGGAAACATGTTTTTCCTGACATATCAATATCTTGCTTTACCCCCTCTCCATCCCATCCTGGGGTGTTGAACCTAGCTGACAAAGCAGTGGCAGTCATGAGCCTCCACGAAAGGCTGACCCCAAATCCAGCCTTTGGAAAAGGAGCCATCTGCTAGTGCCCCCACGAGACCTCGCGCTTTGAAGGACACAGAAGAAACTATGTCTGGGGGTGAGCCCCATGGTGACATGCTGTGCTCCTACTCCCCAAACCCTGTGCAGAGTTGGTTTCTCCCAGCTGTTTGTGCTTTCCCAGGCTTCTGCTGCTGCTGCAAAACCAAGCTCTCCAGCCCTGCAGGCCACTTAGCTGTTGCCTGTATTTGCTCCATACAAACACAACAACATGCCTGTCACATTTCTGAGGTGACAGAAGGCTTCCTCCAACGGAAGAATTGCATCAGGCTTTTTTCGCCGGTGAGTGAGAGTAACCTCTGGGGAGCCCAGAAACACCCACATCTCTGACAGATCCAGCACTGAACCTGCTGAGGGGCCACAGGAGACCATGCCTGTGTTTAACTGTGCTTTCCCACCAAGGACAATCCCACTAAAGCAGGATCTTGGGGCACCCTAGGCACCAAGCAGTTATACTCCAGGTATCATCAAGCCCCATATTTTAGGTCAATCCCTGGACTCTCGGACCAGATCTAACACGTTTTTGTTCTTCAGTTGAAAGCAAATGAGATACAGGAGAGCAGGGAGGCAATGGTTGTGCTGCCTGCCTGCACTAATACTGAAGGTGCTCAAGGAACACCACTGCTCCTTGACTTTGAGCACATTTCCACTTAAGTCTTTCTAGGGGTTTCCTTTCTTCTCTGCTGTCCTACTGCTAACTCCTTTTTCTTCTCCCAGATGAACTTCCCTGAGCTTTTGCCTTCTATCCTTTTTGGATTCACCGCCTGTAGAAGTCAATAGAGCCAAAATCCCAAGGACACGAGCTTACTTTGTATCTACTGCTGTCTCCGAAGAAAACACCACATGTGGTATCCACAAAAGCACACAGTCTCCTTTAATAAATCAGTCCATTCCACATACAGTTAATATCCCCTTGTATTTATATTGCTTGTATATTTTCCTTCTGTGTCCCTCAAACACAAGCCTTTCCCTCTTGCTGTAATAGAACATTTGCCAAGAAGAAAATTAACCTTTCTCACTGAGCAGTTGAAGTTGTACAGCTCTTCCAGACCACACATTCAGCTCAATCCCTGTATGGGCCATTCATTTGAGAGTTGGACTCCATGATCTACATGGGTCCCTTCCAGTCAGAATATCCTGTACCTTCTGTAACTCGTACTGAAAGAGGACAGTGTGCTGGGGTTTATGACTATTTTCTTTATAATGCACAAATCCATGAAGCAGGTTTCACCTTGAGATGCATGGCTTCCAAAACACGGGGAAAGATGAACAAACACTGTGTTGGCTTTGGTCAGCACTGACACATACACACATCCTAGAGCCAAGACACACCACGTTTCCTTGTCCCTCCTTCCACTTTCCTCTGGCAGCTACTGATGGCATATCGGCATCTTGTCATTATGGAGGGATTTAATCTCAGCTGGCTATTTTATAACCCTTGCTTTGTCCCATCTCTAAAATTAACATCTAGCATTAACATTTTTGAACGTGACTTTAAAGCCTTCAAGCAAATATAAGCAGAGATAGACCCGTGTAAAATAGGTTTCCTTGGCATGATGACAAGCCTTCTGAAATGGCAGGCATGAAGGCTGTCTCTCTTCATGGGGCACAGTGCATGCTTTGGAACTGTTTGATAGTTCTAAAATATTTCTGATGCAATGGGTCATAATGCTTTCCAGATGAGTACATGGAGTACAAAAGGTAATGGCACAGACACTTCACTGTTCTACCTCTTGTCCCCTTTCTGGCAATATAAGAAGAATCCATCTCATCTTATCTCTAGTTTACTGGTAAACATGAGTTATTCACTTCCCCCCTTTCGCTAAACTGAAAATGTTAAATGTACCACAAACAAAACTTAGGAACTTTTTTTATGCGATTAAAATGGTCATAACTATCTGATGTTTCTTGCTGATTGAATCTGCCACTTCCATTTACTAGGAAAATAAATAACACATGTTTGCTGTCTTTCTAAAAGGTTCTATTTATTCTGTGGTCATTTCCCACTTATGATATTTCCAGCTTAATTTCATAAAACAGCTTTTACATGGCTAAAAAAAAGGCTCTTATTGTATATTGTCTTCAAAATATTTTGCCTTTAAGCTGTGGGCTTTTATTTGTAGGAACAACCAACCACCCTGTTTGTGAGGCCTGTATTCCTCCAAATTAAAAAGAGAAACAGCTGTATGTCTTATAAATGTCTGCAGAGCTCCAGTGAGATACTGCTGAATTGTTTGCTTCCCTATCTTCCCACAGGACATTCCTCCTAAATCCAGTGCACGGGAGAAAAAGATAGGTAAAAGCCAAACAAATGTTCCCCTCTGGGCACATGCTTGTAGGCACAAGTCATCCATCCAACTCCAGCAGAGAGTTTACAGCTACCTTTTGGGATTTACAGATGTAAATATGAACACAAATAGTTTGATAAAAAGTGAGGGACCAATATACACGTTGATTCCACTTTCTGAGCAAGGGCTGCCACATCTAATTGGTGAGTCATCAACACAATGCTAATTACAGCCATCTCTTGGCATTTTATTTAAAGGTGTTTTCCTTCAAGGCCCAGGCTGCTGAATTCAGGGAATTCCTTGATCTCCATCTTTCATTGAAATCTACAGTTATACAGGTGGCATAAGGGGAGGTTGGTTTTAAACTTGGTATCAGAGCTAAAAGGAGAAAATTTGAGAAGAGGAGGGACTCTAAACTTGAGACTCTGGACAAAAAAAAAAGGCAAATCAAGAAAGATTCATGGCTGATTTTGTTGACAGCAACAACAAGTATTTCTGAGCTGATTTTTAGCCTACCTCACAGCCCACCTACCTTCACGTGGGTCACCACTCGCCAGCTGCTAACAAACACCCACTGTGTGCTCAGGCCCCTCTGGGTCCCACAGGGCACTCCTGGGGGCCAAGGGCTGGTCCCAGTTCCTGGTGTGGGATGTGAGCTGCATCCCAGCACATCAGCTCTCACACATGCCTACCTTGTGCAGAGTTGCCAGTTTTACAGGATGGGCTGTGTTGTGTTCACACATAATGATGAGCAGATTTGAGCCCTAAATCTGGAGAGCTCAACAGCTGCCCCCAAGTCAAACAGGAACAGAGACAATGCATAACTGAAATGGCAAGTCATGGGATAATTAAATTATTTGTGACAGTAAACCAAAATAGAAAGAAGCAAAAAAACCCTAAAACAAACAAACAAACCAGACAGAGCCATATGCTTCCATGCGCTGCACACTGCAAAGAGAGTTACTGCAACACAGCACAGAGACCCCACAGCCCCGGCCCACGGCTGTGCCGAGCGAGAGCCTCCGCAAAGCTCCGGGGTGGAGGCGAGGTGCAGTTTGGGCACATGCAGACTGGAGCCACTGGTGGGCCCCTCCATCCCACACACGTGCAGAGGTGTGTGAAGCCTTGGGGCTGCAGCCTTGTAGGGGAGGATGCTGGCACTGCCTCCTTCAACCAACTCAGAATATAAAAGGCAACAAAAGGGCTCTTCTCTGAAAGCAGCACAGGGGCCCCAGGGTGACACAGGTGAATTCCTTCATAATCCATCTGCTGGTTGTGCTGGGATAGCTCGACCACCAGTGCTGGGCTAGTAATTTACTCCCCTGGCCCAGAACAGTGCTGCACCAGGCTGTGTGGAGCACAGGGCTCTGCTCTCAGGAGCACCAATTCCCATCTCCCCTCTGGTTATCAGCTGTAGGGATCAATACAGCCACGTCAGCGGGCAGCTGTGGCGTGACTGCCCTGCCAGCAGCACCACACACCTCAGCTCTGGTCCCACTCCAGAGAAGGCTGAGGCCTCTGCAACATGCTTGTTCCTGAATGATAGGCATCGTTTGGCATTGAGTTATTAATGCTAGCAGATGGTAAAAGCCCAAAAAGCCAGGAAACAAGTTCCTAGGATCTGTTCAGTGAAGTAGATTAAAGAGAGCTAAACTGACAAACTCCAAATAAATCAAGTTTCTGCAGATGATCCAAAATCCATCCATAGTTTCTGTGGATGGATCCTTGATAAGTTTTCAGCAGGCAGCAATCAGCCCCCATTCACAGGCAGGAAGGGATCGGCAGCTGCTTTCGTGTCAGTCCCACTGTGGCCACCTACGACTTGGTTGAAGCCTTTAAATAAGCCTTCAAGGAAGGCACGCGAAGGCTGTGAAGGGGTTTGTTGGGGGTAAGGGGCAGGCTGAGGAATGTGAAGGGACATGGGGCGAGGGGCTCTGGTGACCACACTGCCACCAGTGGTACTTGCTGCTGCCAGGTCACAGGGCCAGCTTCGCTCCTGTGTGCATCCATGTGCAGTTTCCTTTTTAAAACTGATAACTTGCAGAGTAGGAATATGGAAATATGGTAATGTTTATAGGCGACAGCAGCCTCCACCTTCGGATGTTAATTATACATTAGAACTGGACAAATTATTCATTGGGAACAGTTTGGGCTCAGGGGAAAGAAAACAGTTTTCTCCTCTAAATACTGCAACCAAAGTCTTTGTCAGTGCACTTAAAATATATAGAGTGGATTTGTGTGCACATACTTTACAGCACAGCTATATTTATGACCAATGTGATCTGCCTGCTAACTCAAGTTCATGTGCAGGTCCAACTTTGCTCATCTATAAACTGTTCAGAATTATTCGGGTATGTTACTCTTCCAACATGTTACCCCTGCCACATGGGATTTGCAGCCCTTGACTCCAGCTTGTGTGCCTGGACCTATCCCCTCTAGAAGTAAAATTGTCTGGGAGCTGGGCTCCTGTGTGTCAAGCAGGGGTTGCTGGGCTTTCCCACCCAAGACAAGCATTTGTCATAGAATGTCTTCAGGCAAGTACAGAAACCTCATCAAAAACATTCTGATAATGAGTCAGCAGAGGGTGTCCACAGTTAATGTTGGCTCAGGTATCTCAATCACTCTCAGAGGTATTTGTCCCATCACTGGTGGCTGAACCTCAAGCTGCCCACGGAAGTTGCAGCCACATCATTGTTCCTGCAGCCACCCCACTCTGTGCTCTGCCCGCACAAGCACAAACCTCAGACACTGTGCTCCTATCCTTTGACTGGGTTTCCATGGGTGGTGAAATCCCATTTTAAGTACGTAGCAGTCCCAGAATTACTTTTGCACTTGAAAAATTACTGCTTCCATTAAACTTTGTAGATTTTAGGAAGACAAGGTCCTTATATGTAAATTGGTTGATGGAAAGAAGAAGGGGAAGAAAACTAACACCAACACTTTGGGAGGGAATTTTGTCATGAATTAAATTTAAAGGAAAGAAACCCCAACACTAAAATAGAACAGAGTAAGATATTTACAGCTTAATGCTTTTTTAAGTCAGCAGAACAAAACTCTGGTTTTCCTTATTGACTGTTAACCACAATAACATAAGACTTGCTCAATTTCATCTTTGTTCCTTTAATATTGGGAATTTCTTTTTTATTTTATTGACGAGGAAACATCCAGTTTTCTGGCTGGAGCCTATTATGTAAAGAAAGCATAAAAGGATTCATTACTTTTTAACTACTAGCAGGGAAGCAAACAGAAGAACTGTATTCTTTTCTATGAGTTCAGCAGCTGGTAGCATTAGAGTTTCAAACACCACATTTGTAATATCCCATTTCCCAAAATCTTTGAAAGAACATCAGTGCAGGGTCTGATGACTACGTCATGCACACATGTACATGTGGGGGCTGACGTACATTACAAATGATGCATTTGTCTACACTCAAGGGATTGCATCCTCCTCCCATGAACTGGCAATGCATGTTGGAGCACAAGTGCTGGGATTCAGTCATTTCGTTGGGAATTCGGACTGGTTCTCCAGGCACTGTCCTGGTTACAGTGAGACCCAATGTAGCTGGGCCCATGGGACATGCTTTGGTCACCGTGCCTGTGCCATGACAGCAGTTCCCTGAGCCCAGCCACGAGACCCATTCCTGACTTCCCCCTTGGGAAAAGGACACCAGACAAATAGGAGGGATGCTTAAGGAGACGTGTCCTTCCTTTTGTCCTCAAACAGAAATCCTACTCCCCACGCATCTCTCCACAGCATCTCTTTTTTTCAGAGGCTAAATATTACAAAGGTTTTGCATACAGCACATTTTAGGGTAGGTTTTGGGGTTTTTTTTGAACCTACACAGTAATTAAACCAGTGGGTTAAGCAGCAAAAGAGAGAATCTGCCTCAGGGCTGAGGGCTGTGGAATACCATCCCCACCAGAGACTAAACACTGCAAACCACTCTGCTGGTAATGGATGGGCATTTTAAAGGAGGCAAATGATAAACAGCGAAGGAGTGTAATTGGCACTGTTTGTTGTGCACTGGCTGATGAAATGCCAGCGAAACTGAGTCGCTTCAAAATGACATGTTTATGTGACATCAAAGAGGCTGAGCTGACTTCACATTATATCTGTGACAAATGTATATATTGGATTGCTGTTTGCCATTTAGACCTCCTCTGATTACTTCTCATTGTAAAGAGAAACATTTGCGATTCTGCTCACTTGGTAAATCTGTAGAGTGACTTGTTAGCAACACATGCAGGGAAAGTTGTTGAAAAGCCCTTCTGGGCCTACCGTAGTAAATATGTATTCACACACCCGATAACGTGCTGCTGCTTTGTGCCTGAAAGACGAATGCAGACAGAGAGTGCTGCACACGGCAGTGCTTCCACACGTGGTCCCAACCAACTATTTGCACTTCAGGCACTAAACCCGAGCGCCGCCGCCTCCTCTTCCCCAGACCTTCATGCGACCTCACTTCATGTGCTTTGGCCCCTCAGACATCAGGAAAGTGCTTTGCCATGGCAGACCCTGGAAGCAGGGCTTGCACAGGCTGCCTGGCTGAAATGCTATTGATTAAATTTTCCTGGGGAATGGAAAATAAGCAATTGTACTGGGAAGGGTTAGAAGGAAAAAGTCGCTTGCCTTTCCCAAACATGTGTCTCTTGCCTTAAGGGAGAAAACAAAAGTCTGAGGAAGGATTCATCACTGGTATATCCTGGAAGGGCTGGGATTTTTCCCAAACCCAGCAGCCCTCCCTCTGTCAGTGGGGTGGGGTGCAGCATCTGTCAGCAGAGCAAAGGCGGTAGGCATCAGAGCTGACACAGCTTGGTGGCAAGCTGGGAGGTGGCACAGGTGGGGATTCCCAGCTGCCCCGATTCTCCAAGTATTGCTTGCCACCAGGTCCCCTGGATACCTGTGGCTGCCGCTCGTGATCCCTGAATACCCCATGGCCTCACAGCTCGGCCGGTCACAGTGGCAGAGTGAGATGCCCTTGTGCAGGGAGGCCATGGGGAGCCTGGAGCAGCTGGAAGAAAGCTGGGCAACCTGGGAATCCACTCAAGCCTTTGTGGTAAAGGCCATCTTTGATGCATTCTTGTGCTTACTAGCAAGCAGGTAACATGTTCAGGCTGAAAGGAGCATGCTGTCATTGAGATGCTTGAGCATGTGCTTCACCAGGAAAGCTAACAGCTCCCACAAAACAAGGGAGCAGGATGCGGGGGGGGAAAAGTACATCTCCAACTGCTAATTCCCACCCAGACCTGCTGGGTTAATGGCTCCTGCCAGGCTCATAACACTGTGTGTCCCATGGAGAGCTAAGACACAGACAGCTCCTCTTCATTCTTCTCCCCCTCCAAAGACACTGCCCATCAGTCCTAGCTAAGGAAAGCCTTGGAAGATCCTGCCCAAAGCATTCCTAGCAGCACTGCAGGCCAGGGTACCACAGGAATGACCAGAAGAAATATCTGGGGCCAAACAGGGCACCATCTGATGATAGCAAGGGCAAGACAGAGAGTGCAGACAGTCACCTGCAGTCCTGCTGGCCCGAGAGCAGTGAGCGGCCACAGGGTGCTTGTGCCCGAGCAAGTGGAACGACAGGAAAGGAACAGCAATTGCTTTGTGCTGGGGCCAGCTTGAGAAGCAGCTCTGTGCTGAGGACAAGCCAAAGGGAAGAGACTGGCCACAGAAAACCCAAGAACATTTCATTATTAGCTGAACATCAGCAGATATGGAGCCCTCAAATCAATTTTAAAAACAAACAAAACCCTGTGTCACAGCTATCAGCCTTGCACCATTTACTGCTTCACGTGCAATCTGTGGGAAAGCAGGTTTTGAGCCCAAGAACAAAGCATCTGCTTTGGGAAAGAACAGCACACCCCTCCCTCAAGGGAGTCAGAGCTGGCCCAGGGGCCCGGCTGTGGTCTCATGGCAGCTCCCTCACCCGCGGCACAGGGGCGGCAGCTAACAACAGCTGAACGCACCACACAGCTTCCCCCCGCCTCCGTGGGTCGATACATAAATAGAGAAAAGATTTTCAAGCTGCTTTCTATTACTTCTGTTATGTTTTAGCCTTCCTTTCCCCTCTGCCCCTGCCAGCCCCCTCCGTTTGCCCGGCAGGCAGCGAGTGGGGCTGGCTGCTGTCACCCCCCTCACCACAGCGCTGCTGCTCGCACAACAGGCGGCGGCTCCGCTGTCCTCCGAGAGGCCAGAGGCTGCCAGGACGATGAAGTCCCAGCCTCAGGGGCTGCAGCACTCTCTTCCCACTATCTGGCCAGCTTCTATGTTTTGTTTTGATCTTGTTGGCCTTTTTTTTTTTTTTTTTTCAAGGCATGTTGATGATTATCGTACTGGAGGAATGCACTAAATATATAGCATAACTGGAGGAAGGAATTATTGCTGGGGGAATGTATAACATGTGTGTGCACAGCTCTGTAATGTTACTCCTGTCTCATTGATAAACTTGGGCAGATTTCAGAGGCAGATATATTTGTAAATATTGCAGGGAGCGGATGGTCTCCGAGCTGACATCCAGACAGGGGCTCAGGAAAGCAGCCCACACCCGAGCTCTGGTGCGCTCCCCACACTGCCCCTTTGCCCCAGGGACGGGGAGGTAGCATCTCCCCCACCAACCCACCACCCAAATGGTCTGTGCAGCCCTGTCTGCACACACTTATATTTGATAGCACATTCACCTGGGGGGTTAGTGGGGGCTTTTGCCACTAGAGAAAGACTTACATTCCTCAAATTAAAGCAGAAGTCTATTTTTACCTCTCTTTATGGACATACCCTCATTGCAGCCAGTAGGACTCATGAAACTTCATTTGTTCCAGGGAACAAACGAGAAGCCTGACACTGGGTGCTTTCCACATTCACATGGATAAGGAAGACTGAGGCTTAGCTTATTCTTAAAGCAGTGCCATTGCAACAGCACCACACTGCTACTCCCACCTCCTGCACAGATGAGAGAGAACCTGAAGCCCCAGCTATGCTCTGGCTCATCCATCACCATCAGCCTTCCTGTAGGTCCTCCCTGGACCACTCCAAGAGTGCTGCTTCCCCTGTCCCCACCCATGCATGGCAGGCTATGAACTGACTCACACCATCCCTGCTGCAAGCTGCCCTGTCACTGTCAGAGCCTGCAGAGTCCAAGTCCCCATCACTCTGCTGTAGGCCAGACCTTGGATTTGTACTTATTAGACACCACTTTTTCTTCTAGCCCATAGCACACACAACACAAAGCTGCAGCATTGCCAGCCACAGGCAGCCACCAAAGAGGAAGCTCTAGGCCTCTGTACAAAGCTTGCACAGGAGTAAACACGTATGGGGCCCAGAGCAGATGTGGTGGTTGCTGCAGGCACATTCCAGCAGAGGAGATGACTTTGCCCTCATGTGTTCTCACCCGAGTGCAGCAGCCCAGGAACATGTGCCACCGATGGAGCCGCGATGCTCTTGGGGTGCCAGCACTCCCCTCCACAGCTTTGTGCCCGCAGCACCCTGCACCCAGCCCGTCTGCAGCTCCCGAGGAAACAGTGCAGTCCCAAACACACCCCTGCCTTCTTGCCTCTGCAGGCCACCTCCAATTTGGCCTAGCAAGCATGTTTACTGGTGGGTTACAAAAAATTGCGCATGTTGGTACACGATTGTTAATATGTCTGTTGATATTGATTAAATAAGGAGTAAGATGTTTCTCTTCTCCTTGGCGCGGCACTTTGCCTGTTTGTTTCTGGCTGGCGCCGGCGCCGAGCGCTGAGCAGGGGAGCGACTGCCAGCAGCGCTTGGCCATGCCCGCGCCGATCGGCAGAGGCTCTGCGATGGGCTTCACGCTGGATTTTGCAGACTGAGCTGGGACAGCACTAAAAGCATGTCAAAAGCACTTCTCCTGTGAGAAGCAATGCATTTTTCTGAGATTAGGAATGTTTTGCTCAACCTTGAGTTCCTGCCTCACCAAAGCTATGGCTCAATGCCTCCCATGGGCACTTTGTTTTCTACGTCAGTTCACACCGAAGGCCACAGGTCCTGAAAAAACCTTTTCTTTCTTGACATGAACACAGCTTCCATGTGTTTGTTCCAAAGCTGGGACACGAATACCATCATCATGCCTAGCACCCTCTAGTATGGGACCCTGCCCTTGCCACCCATGAGGGACAGTGACACAGTGCCACCTCACAGCAGGGCACCCTGCATTGCACCCTTAGCCTGAGCTGGGCCAGCAGATCCCTCTGCCCCTGGGAAGGGTGTTTAAACACCTTCAGCCACCAGCAGCAGCACTTTGGGAAGCCTCATCCAGATTCAGGAATGCAGGGTATTCCCCTCCACCACGAACCCATCCAATACCCTGGCTGCCCAGCAGTACCTGTGTGCCTCATTTCAGTCCTGCAAGAGCTCTGCAGCTTCCAGGGCACTTGTTGAAGCGAAAAAACCTAAGTGTTTGCAATATCAGAGCCTAACAAGAGAACAGGTGTGCTGAAAGCACCATGCGAACCTTCCGCTGGGGATGTGTGAGAAGAAATGACCCTGGTATTCAATTGCATGTTGTTAAAATATTTAGATTTTTTCATGGTATGATTTGTTAAGGAGGCAAGATTTATGCAACTATACTATTTACTTCCCAGTCCTTTCTGGCCCTACTATGCTCTGATGGCTGATTTCAGTCAAAATTAATGCCACTGAGGAATCTCAGATGTACCAAATTCCTAGGAGTCTCAAGAAAATATGTAGAGAGACTTGAACTGCTGTACCCTCTGAAGAATAAGACTGCAATGTAAAATTACCCATGCTATTAGATACTGCAAATCCTGCATGGGAAAGCAATACTATACTCCAGCTACCAGAAAAGCTTTAATCAGGGTGAGCACAAGATAATCAAGCCATGGGAGAGAGCATCAGTGAGAAAACAGAATTCCTAAGTTCTGCTGCCCTTGCATCATTTTCCCCTCTCAAAAACTGAATGATCAAGAGGCTCTTTTTCCAGGCTTCTGTTCGTGCTCTTTTTGGATTGCCTTTCTCTAGCTACTTATACACAGCACAGAGGTTACTGGCTTTAATACTGCACAGCATCCCTGAGGGCCCAGGGCTAAGAAGGCGTCGACTGTGATTTTGGCAACTGCACAGCTGCATCCTCCAAAGAGGGGAGAGGAAAGGAGGAGAACGCTGCTGTCCGTGCTAGCCTGTGAGCTCAAATTTTAGTTAATGCTGCTTATAAATAGTCAGGTGTGAATCCAGAGCTCAGCAACGGGCCCTGACACTCTCCCTATCTGTGACAGGCACTCCCCAGCACTGAGGGGGCAGCATGGCACAACTCCACACAGGTATTAGCAGGGTGGTAACCAAGTGGCTTTTGACTAGAGATGAGGAGCAGTCACTGCACAACAGCAACCGAAGGCCAGTGCCAGCTGTGCTTCCTGAAAGCAGGAAAGGAGGCTGCACCAGCAGCTCACTGCCTCCCCTTCCCACACAGGCTAAGGGCTCCACAAAGCCATGGCAGAGTTGAGCATCCCACATTTTTGATGCGCTGCCCAGATGTGCAGAGAGCTGGATCAGGCTGCTGGAGCTACAGCTCAGCAGCTGCAGGGCTTACTGGGCCAGGTTTTGAATAAGGCCATGTGCTGGCCCTGCTGGACCCAGACACATCACCGAAGCTCCATTTGGAGCAGGAAGGAGGCGAGGAGCCAGAGGAGCTCCCTGTCTTCCCCAGCAGCAGGTCACACTCCATCCTGAAGCTGTGCCACGCTCAGAGCAGGGCAGCAACGGCAACAAGCAGAGGCTGAGGGTACACAGGGCTGTCGGCCAAGTTCAGTAACCATGCCCTCCCTGTTGTTTTCCTTCAGAGAGGGACAGGAAGGAAATATTATTTTGTCTTTGCCCTACACGGTGCAATGAGATACCCTTAAGCTGAACTTCCACTTTCCTGCCCCAAGGCTGTTTCCTTTAATGCTGTAGATGAGTGAGGTTCTCCAGTCACTTTGGCACCTCCCTTACAGCCATCTGTGTCCTTTCTGTTGTGCCACTCTGAACAATACAAGTGCTCCCATTCCTCCTGCAGAGCCTTTCCTCTTCTCCACCAACACAGACTGGCCAGCCAACCGTTCCAGTCAACCACATCAATCCTCCTGCCACTCACAGTCATCTCGAAGGCATTTAATATAGATATAATGCACAAAACACTTTTACATATTCTGATAACATCCCACTCACATTCTCCTGCGAGTTGTAAGCTCTTTGAAAGAGACACACAGATGCTTCCATTGCACAACACAGTTGTTCCACAGGGCAGGAGTAGCCCTGTATGCTCAAACAGGGATGGAAGGCTGCCCTTCCGGGCAAGGTGTGCTGCCAGACTTTCAGAGTACAGCCCAGAGGGGACCAACGCTGGTCAAAGAGGGTGAGACTCCCAACTTCCCCCCAAAGCCTATCTGAGCTGGGCATGGAAGGACATAACTGCAGCAGAGTGTAAAACACAGAGCATACATTTGATCCAGGGTCAGAAATTATATGTTGCTCCGTTTTTAGGGTGTCCTCAGCAAAAGCATGCTTCAGAAAAAGAAAGCAGCCACGACAACTGATTTTAATTTAATGGTAACAGCTCCACAGGTGTGGAATAGGGTTTTAAAGACAAATAAGGTCTGCACCTCTTAATGAAACTTAATTGGTTCTGTCCACAGCTCCCCATAGCTACTGAACTCATTGTACACCTATGTTTTATGTATAATGACTTTTCTATCTGGTATCAGACAGTAATCATTCCAGAAGGCAAAAATCTCAAAATAACCACAATATATGCATACAGAATACATTTAAAAGAAAATCTAAATTGACTGTTCAGACCTTCCCTCACTTGCCAGTGGATCTTCTCCAAACAGAAGGCATTCCAAGTCAGCGTAGGAAATGCTAAGATAGCATGCTTTCCATATTGTGTTATCGGAGCGTCTTCCAAAAACTCAAGCTTTCCCATACAACAAAATGTCATGAAGAAGGTTTTACTCCAGTCTGCGTATCACAGGCTGTACATACTGCTTCAGCTACTGTAAGGTTGGCAAGCAAAGCTTGTAATGACTTGAAGTACAGTTTAGGAGCAGAAAAACTTTGCTTCAGAGCCACTTGCTCACACTGTCTGATTTTCATTAGGAGGGGTTTGTGTGCCTGTGTTTTTTTCCCCCAGGAATGAAGACAGAGATAAATGTCAGAGGGGACTTTTTGGTTTTCAATTCACTGCATGGAGCCTGATTAATTGAGCTGATGTTGTATTTGCAGTGAAAGGAGGAGGAGTTTCCCAGAACCAGCTAGCCTGGCTGAACCAAGAACTGGGTCAAACCCTGGCAGCAACAACGCACTTTGGAGCACAGCAAGCATCTGGGTTTTAAAAACAGATTTTACACCCAAGCGCATAGCTTTCCCCTCTCCCTCTCATTAACATCACTCACTCTCATCTCTGTTTCCACAAGGCCATCAAGAAGCAGTCCCTGCAATACTTCACTCAGGCACTATCACAGCAAAACCACCACAGCTGGGTTCAAACGGTACAAAAGGCAGTAAGTAGTGTCCCTACCAGGAAGCCAAGCATAACAACCCACCAGAGCACCACAAAACAAACCACCTGGCCACAAATACACGCTCACACCATCTCACCTGGGAGAGTCCAAATCACTCGGTGGTCTTCATGTAGCATTTCTACTCCTGCTGCAGCAGTGACAGGTAGGCAACAGGGAGCCTGGGAAGCAGCCAGGGAGCCTTTGCTGCACGTGTCCCTGTTGGGGCTGGTTGGTGCAGCTCAGCCCTTCTCACTGCTGCATCTCCTCTGCAGGTCAGCCTCAGCTTCCTTCCTCTGAGCTTCAGCTGAAATCAGTGCAAAAAATTAGCTCATCCAGAGGTTAGCTTGGAGCACCTGGTGCCCAGGCCCTGCTGGGATCCTGCCCCAGGAGTACCTTGGAGGGCTAAACTCAGTCCTCACAGCTGTCGCTGCTCCAGCAAGACCTGTGCTGCCCTGGGGTGTTCTGGCAGGACCCAGGCCCCTGCAGTGGCAGGCCCCAAGTCTGCTCTGTGCAGACAAAGATCCTTGGGGGCTTGGCTCCTCTGCCACACTGATAACGCTGTGCACATCAGTCAGGGCAGTGTAGGGGCTAATCCTGCAATCAGGCCCAGGCAAAAGGAAGAGGAAACAGAGTTTCACTAGAAACACAGTCTTTGGCACTTGATTCAAGTTAAGTTCTGAGTGAAACAAAATATGCTATAAAGATTTTAATAAAAATCCATTTACCCAAATAGAGTCCTCATTTTCCTTTTTTTTCTTAAACTGTCAAAGAATTTGACAAATTTGATCAGATCATATCACTGAGCCGAAAGTGTGAGTTCTGGGAATGAGCTATTTGCATCACTGTAGCTCCCCACTTACAGTTTTGGGCTTGCTACATGCCCCCCTCTCTGCCTACTCTGCTATTACAACCCATCTGATCTCACTTTGGGTGGAAAAACACACTTCTGCAGGCACAGAAATCTTCACAGCAAAAAGGCAGAGTTCTCGTCCACAGCTCAAGTGGGGCAGGGTGTCCTGCTGGGTGTCCTGCTGGGTGTCCTGTCTTGCCCCTTCTGGTCCTTGCAGGGCCCCAGCTCAGCCCACACCGCTCGGTGGCAGAGCCCTGGCGTGCCGAGCTGCACGCGACGCAGATGCCAGCTGCAAGATGTGTGCTTAAGTGTAAACACGTGCAGATACACTTGCTTGCAAAGGTGTGTGCACAAAATTTGGCTGCTTGACCTGAGTTCTAATTAGACAGGATGACATAAGGTAGATCTGTCTCCTGAAGGCATACGGCAGTGAGTAAATAGGTGTTTCTCAAAAGTGAGGGTCATGTGCAAGGTCCAGCTTGGCTGAGTCACCATGACTACATGACAGCCACAGGAACAGCAACAGTGGCTGTCTCCACTGCCCTGGCACAGAGAGGTGCTGCCAGCTTGTCATGGTTGTCTTCCATCAGAAGATGTCACGTGGAGCTCACACACACATGCTGCTCGCAGGCTCCAGCGCCCACCTCTGCTGGAAAGCAGCCACTCTTCAGAAGAAACCCCACTCAGCAGTAACAGCTGCTTTTGTGAAGACCAAAGTACTGCTCTCGTTTATTTATTTTCCTTATGCACAACAAATGCTCTGATGACAGAAGCGGGACAACCGAAAACGTCCCCTTTCCCTCCAAAATGCCTCCTTTCCTCAGGAGAGGGCACCACTACAGCCCAGGTGTTTTCTCCTCCAAGCAGCACATCCTAGCAACTTTTCTGAGAGGTCCGAACACCCGAAGTGGTCATGCACAAGCACACTCCAGCACTGGGGGGTCCCTAGATGAGTTTTTTCTTAGGCAAAAATGAGGCTTTAAAAGGGAGCACAGCAGCAAAGCTCCCCAGACACAGGCTGTCACTGTGGCAGCTGCAGCCATGGCTGCTCGGCGCCCGCCAAAGCAGGAGCCCACAGCTCGAACGTGGCAGCACTCTGTGTCATCCACCAGTGCCGTGGCATGAAAATGCCCACAGCTTTGTTGATTTGCCTGCCTAGTTTGCCTGTTAGTCAGTGAAGGAGAGTACAGACACCTGTGGAGTGGCTCCTAACAGTGTCAGTCTGGGGAGCCTGGACTGTTCTGAGGGATAAAACTTCAGGTCATCTTCTGCATGTACTCACCTGTGGACCATCAGCTGTTCAGTGCAAGCCAGTTTTCAGAATAATTCTGACGTAAAACTGAGTATTCTGGGGAAAAGCTTGTGGTTTCAGAGGTGGTGGTAGCACTTGTTTATCAGTTCATTCTTGTTTTGAGCCCTGTTGCCCAAGAAGTCAGTGTGCCAGAAAGCGAGTCCGGCTGCTCAGGCCTGGGGTGAAAAATAAATGTGTGCTTTTTCAAACCCCTCAGGATGCCCCAAGACGTCCATCTCCTCTCCCCAGGATTGCTGTGCTCCTGCAGTGTGCTGTTTGTCAGATGTGAGATCTGAAAAGTCACCCAGGCAGGAGAGAAAAGCTGGCAGCTTCATCCTGAGTCACTTGTGGTGGGAAGAGGGAAGATGGTGATGGGGAAACAGTTCTTACAGCTGCTCTGAGGTGAGAAACAGCAGTGTGGACGAGGAAGAGAATGCATGTAAGGAAATACCTTAGTGTCCTTCAGAAGCTTGTTTTCCCTTAAGGAACCCAAACCAGAAGGTATTTCCACCAAACAAGTCCCAGGTCCTGCAATACTGCACAGTCTGGAATTACCCCTGCCCTGTGGAGGGTTTGCTTACTCAACTCCTCAAAATGACCTTAAAATAATTGTACAAGCCATTAAAATACAGCCACTGAGTTATGGATTTCCATTTTTCCCTTTCACAACAGACACGTAGTCTCTATCAGAACGGCTTTTATTTTAAAAGGGATCAGAAAAGCAAAGACAAAAGTAAACTTCTCCAGATGCAGCTCCATTTCCAAACATAACCAACCCAAAAAGCTTTGAAATGCTCTATAAAATAGAATTGAAATAAATACTGCATTGTGGTAAACCTGAAATGTGTCATGACAATTTTGATTTTTTTTCTTTCATCTGTAGTTTTCAAAAAACTGTTTGTAACATTACAGATAAAAATGTTTTTTATAAAACCCGTTTCAATGTGGAAAATCAGAATATTCTGATCTACAAGTATGAATGCAGCTGTTACAGCCTTCTTAGAATACTCTATTTTCATGAAATATTTTCTTTTGATAAAACAGCATTTTTACGATAGAAATTTCCCAACTAGCTTCAAGTGTAAGTCAATACACTGCAGCAAAAAACTCTAAGCTTTGGATTCAAGTTCTCATTTTCTGTGCTGGCCATTGGGAAATAAAGGTTTTGCTCACAGACTGAACTTTTTTGGTATGCACTTTCTGAAATCTAATAAAGAAGAGACCCTGGAAAGTAACCATAGATATTGGCATTCAAGTGAAGCAGGTTGAACCTAAACTTATTTACCTCAGAGTGTTTTCTTTATGGAGAGTTTTTAGCTGAGTGGAAACACACAGCCATGGATTTGTACAGTTCCCTACTCATTCCCTGAGAGCATCCTAGGAGCGTGCTGGGTTTACCACATCTGATAGGAAGAGTTCTCTGGCATGACTGTGGCTACTATATTAGCAGCAAGTTTCTGACAGTCAGCGCAGCCTCATAATAATCACCTAATCTTTTTATGTCCAAAGCCAGAACACTTCCATTGGCTTTCCAAGAGAGAAATTTTTATGAGAGGAAAGACATCTTTCTCCAGCACTGCGGAAAAGAGCAGGGAGAGTTTCAGAAATGCCAGCACCTGCTGCTGGTCAGCTCGGGGGACCTGCACAGGGCAGTGCTGTTCAGAACAGCAGAAGTGGGCAGAAAGGCAGGTCTGTGCCTGAACATGGAGTGACTCCCGTTTCCTGGGAGCACCCGCTGCCCTCTGCAGCTCGGAATTAACAAGCAGCACCTGAAGGGTTTGTACGGTGAAAACAGTACAATTACAATTGCAATGACACAGCGTGAGTATTGTCATTACTTAACTGTGTGCCTGTGTTGGCTATGGGTAGTGCACAGGACAGTTTATCAGGGGAGTTCATCAGGGCACTGCTCCACGGCAGCCTGCATCCCACTGGCACTGCAATGGTTAATGCCTAAAACTTGCCTTGGCTGAGATCCTTCTGCCGTTTGATGGCTCAACTGAAGCTTGATGTTTATGGTGGAAATTGTCTTGATTTCTTTAGATGAGATGAGCATCCATGGAGTTTGAAAATGTGTTTTAATTAAGATTCTGCTAAATTCTACCAGACACCTACTTGGAAAACAAAGCAACTGAATAATTAACTCTGATGAGAGCAGATGCTGCTCTAATGACAACCTGTTACTGCTCAAGTGCATCATTAGTTGTTTTACTGTGTTCTTTTAATATGTCCAGAGATCCTCAGCTAATGAATATATTGGTAGCAATGCATCTAAAATAATTCTTCAATGTGGACTGTTATTAAAAAAAAAATAGCCAACAACCAAAAATCCCTGTATATTGAGTTCAACTGAAACAGTGTTTCCGCTGGTCTGCGTTCTGTGTGCTTGAAAGCAAACACTTCTTTAGTTATCCTTGTGGGATTATTTTAGCCATACATCAAGCGAAGCTTACAAATTGATGAGAATCTAATGATGCATTTATTTACAGATGTGCAGTTCTGTTCCCTGTTATGTTGCCGAGGGGTGAGAAGAGGGAAGGCTTTTCCTCTCCCCTATGTAATGTGCACAGTCATGCATTTGACAAAGTGACTAGAAAAATACCACCAGCAAGATTTTACCCTGTTATTTCTAGCCCTCAAAAAATAAATCCATATCATCTCCTAAAATATAGACAGAACTCTTTAAAAAATAGAAAATAGAAGATTTATAATTAAATAACTCACTTTAATGACACACTGCACTGTCTGTTTTCACAATATCTTGTGGTTTCATCTAAAAGCATGTATTAAAAATTGTGGGTTTCTGTTTTGGACTACCAACATCAGGAAGGTTTGGTCTCACCATAAAAGTAACGAGATGAAATGCAATGAAATGAGCAAAATCATCAAATGGGAGAATCCAGCTCATACATTTATATTTCCTTCTCTATTTTTTTAATAGTGTCAGAATTACCTCTTTTACCTTGAAAGATATATTGAGGAATGATTGGGGTACTCTTTGAGATGTTTTTCAGAGCCCATTGAACCCAAAACGCACCAGTCTAGCCGAGCCAACCGCATCAGAAAACTCTCTAACCCCCGGAAAGAAGCTGGGGATTGCTGGGAAATGTGTGCAGGGGCATCTCCATCAACCTCCAGCCCAGCTGGATAGCCACAGTGCAGCTTTTAAAGCCTCAAATTCTGTAAACCCGGCAAGAGTTCAACAAATACTGCCAAGCTCTTGCCTCGCTCCTCTCCATCCCCCTCCATGGCTGACAGGCCTTGCACAGCCCCAAGCCAAGTGATGCCGTGGCCACTGGCAAAGCCCCCGTGTCCCACACAAAGGCAGCGGCACTCTGAAGGGCTCAGAGAAAACTTAGCCCAACACACATCATGGCCAGGTCAGCCAGGAGCAAGGTCAGTGCCAGGCTGGAGACTGAGTGCCACCAGCACCCAAACAATGGCTCAGCAGGTCCTTCAGCCAGGGGTTCACCCACGCTAAATCCTACTCTGACCCTGCCCTGCCAGCACCCTGAAGCCCTGACTCCATGCCCCCATGCCAGCAGCAAGATCTGCTCCTTGCACGCCCAAGGCAGCTGAGAGCCCGAAGCTCACGGTCTGCTGGGAACTGCTCCCTGCACGGCCAGCAGGTCACTGCTGCTGTCCCTTCACACGGCACTTTCCAGCAGGACAAGCTCCCGGATGAACAAGAAGCCCCACGTACAAGCGGGACCTGCAGGGTCTGGCTCGCTGCAGCTTGTGGCCATGTGCCCTCTGAGACACTGTGTCACCACCCCACCACTAGGGACCAATGCAGCTATTGCCACTTTGCTAATCACTTTTAAGCAAATTTTAAAAAACCAACAACAAATACCCAAATAAACAGATAACCAAACCGAACAGAAGCACCTGAATGTTCACACTTTTGAGAAAGCAAGTTAGTCAACTCATTTCATCCCAGCATCTCACACTGCCTTTAAACAATGCTTTACTGCAATCAAGCTGGTTGCATTCTTACTAGGGAGGGAGAGAAAAAACCCAACAAAACCAAATAAGAAATTTGCTTTCTTCTGTGACCAGCACCTAACTGCAGGGTGCAAAGCCTCACAGGTCACCTTTCCTACATAAAGGATAGAGAAGCCCTCTGAATTTATAGGGCTCACAGCTGACTGCTATGCCTTTTATGGAGACCTCTTTGGGTCTGATTAATTAGTAATTGGGGCAGGAGCTATGCACTTCAGTGACTCTTGGTGCCTTGATTGTAAATTGCAATCTGGTGCTAAATCTCAGCAGGTCACATTGCTGTTTTTGCTGTGCCCCAGTGACACAACTGATTAAATCTGTGTAAACAGTATCTTAACAGAAGCATTTTAGGGGGGGTGGATGGCTGCCTTCATTTTGGAGGAACTGAGTTACATATTTCTGCAGGTTCTGTCTGTTCTAAAGCATTTGCATCAATTGTCAGTTGTCCCAATACAGCAAACTAAGGTTTTAACCTTAGTGGCCTTTGAAAGATTGCCAACTGTGGGGGCTTTTAAACAGCGAGTCAGCACTCAATTCACACATGCAAGCCTAGGATGATAAACAAACCCTGTCCTGAGTAGCTTTACAACTAAAGGAAGGAAAAGGACAGTACTAGAACACATTTTTTTCTGCATGTTTTCCTGCCTGCTATCAGGAGGCCCCACAGGGCCTGGTGTGCTGCTTCCTCAGCAGGCGTGCGCAGTGTGGGTTGCCTTGTCTGTGTGCTTTTGACCATGAGACAGGAGAAATGTGGAGCTGTCTGTTTTACAGGTTACTGCAGAGCAAGCAGAGGACACATATATCTCAGTCCACCTGTGGTCCTCCAGTCAGGGCCCTGGCTGACCCCACTTCTGTACGTGCCCAGGCCAGGTCCTCAGTCCTATCCTGTTCTCCTTCCACATGCTAGCAGGTCTGGTTTTCCATGGTGTTGCAGCCCCTGTGTCATTTCCCCCTCATGAGATGCTCCTTATCTCTGCCCCTTTTGGTGTGCTCCCCACAGACCCTTCCTGCACCCCAGCCTGCGGCTGTGCCTCCCTGCACAGGTCCACATTGCACCAAACCTCATGAAGTTGAGCCCTACCAATATTTTTGAAGCAAGGAAAGTGGAACAAGTTACTATAAGACCGCTGGAGAAATATTTGACATGTTGCCTGCCTCAGAAGTCTGGTCATTAAACACCTGACTTTTTCCTGTCCAATTAATTCACAAAAGCATCCTAATAAATGTCGGATGCAAACCAATGAATCTGGCAAATCACTGCCTTTCCTCTGCTCCAGCTTCCTCTGCAAGCAGCATAGCTCAGTGCAGGTGCCGGGTGCTTCTCAGACCACTACCTTTGCATTATCCAAGAACAACTGCCTTTGATGAGACAAGAAATCATCTGCAATACACAGTAATGCTGAACAGCTGTTTTCATATGCTCTTTGGGAAGGAAGTGTGTTTATCTGCAGCGCTGATGAGCTGGAATGCTGTCCATGACCTTGCAGGAATGTTTCTCTGCTGTGTGGAGAAGGAAGCCAGCCACTGTTCCCCACAACCTTCCTTGGAGTGGGGGTGTGTGTAGTGTGTTTACGTTCACTTTCAGGACACACACAAATCCATGGCCTAGACTGAGGATTCACACTTGAATTACCGGCTGGCTATTGTGGTTCAACAGAATCTGACCTGCTTTTCAACAATGTTAACTTCAGACTTTCAAATGCTGGTGTTCGGATTAGTTCTGCAGAATCCAGCTCCAGGACAGGCAATTTGGTCCTAGAGTTAAAGGTGGAGTTAAAGAGCTGGTGCACAGACCCACCTTCTTGGATGGCATTCATGGAGGATAAGGAAGAAGCTGTGGAGCCAGCGGGGCAGCACCCTCTGAGGTTCACAGAGATCCTGGCCACAGCAGGTGGCTTTTCTAAGTACAGCTGGTGTCCAGCCTATGAACCCACCATGGCCCCGGCTCACCAGGTTTTGCTAAAAGCAGGAGACACCGGGTTCAAAGTGGGAAGAAAATGTTACAATCCCCAAACCTGGAAAAGGGAAGCTAGACAGGAGAGAGCATCAAAAATCCCAAATCCAATTTGGCATTGGCGTTGGGCAGACCTATCCAAAACTTATTGCATTATAGACCTCTGGGATCTGGAACAGAGACTAAAAAATCTGGAAGATCAGAGGAATGTTTTGGGGTGGATTTCCAGCAGTTCATGACTTTTTTTCCCACCACGATGTTGCTGCAGGAATGCTTTCCCTTGTGCTAATTTGTTACTTCCTCTCCTGGTTCCAGAAAACAGCAGTAAAGCACACAGCAGTGGAGTTAAAACTACTGAACTTTTAGAAGCCTCACATAAATAAATTCTGGTTGGGTAAAAACCTACTCTGTTCTTATCTTGCCTGAAATTGTTTGCCTGGTCTGAAGCTTCAGCACAGTCCTGCCGTCTGTGGAGCCAGAGAATTGGTGACAAACTGGAGCACCAGATGAACCTGTGCAGCACCTGCCGGGCTTGTCATGATGAGAGATGGGCTCACATCAGCCAGTTCAAGCGGGGAACCACACACAGTGCCAGTGGGGAGTGTTTGGAGCCAGCATTCAGGGTAGGTCACTGGGGAAATAGATGTGATTTGCAGAGTTCAGCCCTGGATTTTGGCACAATAGACTGAAGGAGGCTTCAGATCCACAACTGGTGTTAGGACTAAAACTGCTCCTCCTCAGATCACTGCCTCACTGGTGTGCAGCCTCTTACTGTCCTGTATCACACAGGCCACCAAGTGAGCTTCAGTCCTTGAGACCAAGATGTTGTGACAGTGGTCCAGTGCAGTAATCCAGCCTTTCTTCTTCCAAAGACTATAGTACATATGGCCCTGGGATTTAAATGTTAAGAACATTACTTCACTGCTTATGGAGACTAAGGAGGAATGCCCTGGTGCCTTTAAGTAGGGGTCAGGCTGAGGATTTCTTATTGAGATGCATCAGGCAAAGTGCAAGAAATAGAAAATCATCTGCCAGAAGGCAAACCGCAGGTCACAGACTGGGTAGCAGTATCATTCTACCTCCTGAATGCTACAAGCCAGCACTTGTAGCCTCTCCAGCCTTTCAGTCAGTTCCTCAGTATGGATTCCTCTTCTCTTTCTCACATTTTTTCAGAAGAGAGAAAGATCCCCAGCTGCTTTCACACGTAGCAGTTTTTATCTGACTAAAATTGAGGCCTTGTTGAAGACATCAGGATTTTGCTACCAACTTCAGTAGTCACGTCTGGAAGTACTGGAGCATATGTTACACTAACTGCATGGCAACTATTCACTGTGCATCTCTTAATTGCATACATACAGACAAGATGTTCTACTGCACACGGTCAATTCCAAATGAGCATGAATCCTGCTGATGAAACTAGATTTTCTCCAGAGCAACTGTAAGTGCTGCTCCTTATCGAGGACTTTATTCTTGCCAGATTTCAAGATTTTATCTCTATCCACTCCTGCAGGAGCCCTGTCTGAATAATCGTGGTTGATTGTTCCTGGAGTTGTGTGAACATTCACAACAGCATTTGTCATCTTCTTGTTTAGTGTTTTTCTAAGAAAATAATTTTGCTGTCAACAAAACCCCTTCTTGAATGAGAAGTTAGTAGCTAAAGTAGCATTCGAATACGAATGGGTTTTTGTCACCAATTTGCCAAACTCAGCACTGCTTCAGAGCTTAACATCCAAAGGATCGAAGTGCATCAAGGGCTCTGAAATGTCCGAATTCTTTCTCAGCCAGTGGCAACTATCAGTTTTCCATTACAATGATTAACTATGAGGTTCCTTGATTTTTACACTGTTCTGTTCAAGTTGAATCCTGTGAAAGACTTTTCATATATTGATACCCATTATCCATCTTCTCTTAGCTTTAGGTATATGACCATATCTTTTATTAACCCTCTTTTTCCTTATAACCCTACCAAGAAAAAGCTGACTTATTCAAATCCAAGTATGCATTTTACAGTCAAGAGCTAATGTTCTCTATATGCAGCATAAATTGTGCTGTTGAGATAAGTTTAACTGTGTTTTATGTTCTGAGTAGAGAAAAAGACAGAGAGCTATACTTGGGTCACAGAAGAACAGGACAAATATTCCAATTCAGTATGCAATCTTCCTAGAGTGGAAACTAACTTCTGAACAGTTCAGCAGCTGCAGGCTGAGGGAACGTGTCCCCATGTTCTGAAGGGCAGATTATTTCAGATGAGCTAAGCTCTTCTAATTCAGATCACTTCTGTAGACATTGGTCTTTGTAAGTTGTCTTTAAGAATATTTATTGTCTAATTCATACAAGATTTCCCTTTTTTGCTTCCATTTCATCTATAATGGCTGAGTCCTGAAACACCAGTCTTGCATGTGATACTTCAGTACATCAGTGCCAACCACGTGCTTCATTCTTCAGAGGTTTAAACCAGGTGATTTTTCCGGGCTTGTGGCATGTTCTGTGGAACATGATTCTTGACAAGATAGAGCAAGCATTTTGACTGCACAAGTAATGGTGGGCCACTTCTGTGAGTTAAAATTTACATTAGCAGACACGAAGATGTGCTGCCAGTTTGTTCCTGGATCACACCTGGCTGGGAGAATTCAGCTGTATGTTTATTCACTTGGAGCAGAGAGTCAGCAGGAGGTACTGAGCAGAGCATGTATTTTTCTTCTTTGGGAGAAGAACTGTTACTATCACATTATATCAGGTCATCCTAGATTAATAACTCAAGCAAATAGCTTTATATATTTTGTACCATGCAGTTAAAAGCACAAGCTGTTTAACCTCATTGCTGGAGCAATAAATGGCTATCTGCAGTGGTGCCCATTTGCTGATATGCCTTCAGAATAAACTGTAAATTAATTTCTCTAATCAGGAATGCTGAAGAAGAGTTAGATGTCAAGATGTAAATTAAGCATTAATAAGAATAAAGAAGATTACACTGGAATTTATGGAGGGTAGTATTTTTTATATTCTGGGTGTTATTTTTTATATTCAGTGGATCTGCAGAGCAAGAATTAAATTGCAGATGTAGGTCTCTGCTCACAATAATCACGTAACAGGATCATGGCCATCATCTGGAGCTTCTAAAAACAGCAGTCCCTCATCTGTTTGCCTAGCTGATGGATAACACATATTTACATAGGCTCTCATCTTAGGAAGTTTCATCATCTCTTGCGTAGGAGAATGCTGAAATGATGTTTGCACCATAAATGTTCCAGATTCCACACATGCTTTCAGTCACCCAGCATGGTTTTTCAGGCAAAAATATGTGAATACCACTGTCCTGTGGGGTAAAAGTAAAAGCAGTACATACCTCATTGGAGTTTTCCAGCAAATTCTCTGATCTAAAAAGTCCCAGCTTTCAAATGTTGGTGTAGGATTATTTGTGTGCTCCAAGGGAAATATCAGCTTTAGCATTTTTCTTAGTAGGTCTGATTCACTAGGATGCCTAAAAATAGGATTAAGGGTGTGAAATGCAGAAGGTAATAGGAGCACTTGCCCACTTCAATTTCTTGAGTCAGAGTTTAACCCCAGAATCAGAGTCTAAGCACTAATCACCAACTCAAAATCTACAATCTGAAATGTAGGAAGTGTGTATCATTAGGCTCAGGTAAACTGGAACTATATACTTGGAGGCAGTCACAACAGAAGGAGCAAATGCAGGCACCCTTAGAACAGGAGTGCTGCCCAGCCTGCTCATGTGCTCCTCTTGTCACATGAACTGGCCACACCAACCAACCACGGCATGGGCTGAGCAGGTTTCCAGCCCCAGGAACCCCCGCTTTGCCCTTCCCTCAGTTATTCCTTGAAATTAACCATCACCAGACAAATTCAATAAATTTTCAAGCCCATAACCTTTATTTGTGATGTATTTTGGTTGAATTCAGTGTGAGTTAGGTATAGAGATGACAATTTCTCATATCATCATATTGTGGGGTTAATACAAATTACTGTATTAATGCTTTTTTACTCTGGTATTACATGTTGATATTTTGCCATCACATGATTAAGCAAATTAAGAAAATTAATATTCTGTGCACAAGATATGTTTGCGTGACAATAATTTAAATAACCTGTCAGTCAAGAAAGATGGCTGGAGCTAAGTATGGAGTTCTCTGGGGTGCGTACACACATCACTGTGGGAAGCTTGCATTTATACAGAACCCTTTGGTGACATACAAAGAATGACTTTTGAAAGCTCTCTGCCTGAACTGAAGCCTCCAAATCACACTCAAGGTTCATGAAAATATGGGCCATCTCAGTTTTAATGGGTTCTCAGTATCTCAGCAAGAGGCATAACGGGAAGTCAGTCAGTATGAAAGCTCTGAGAATGCTGACTTCAAAGCACAAAACTTAGAGGGCTGGGGAACCAAGAGAGTAAAAGCCTGCTGCAAAACCAACAAATATCAAATAGACTCGGTAAAACCATAAGGAACCACTTTGTCCTCCTAAACCTCCTAAATTTATTGATTTCAACAAATCAATACATTCCAGTGAGTTCATTTTAGGCAGACGGAAATAGCAAGAAGCACATTGCTGGCAAGACACTGACAGTAGGTGTTATGAGAAGTTTTCTGGTGGGCTCCACAAGAAATTGTTAAACCTTCAACATTTTATGAAATAGGCAAGTTTCATAATCGTAACTTAAATCCTTTAACTGATGTACAGTGGAATTGATATATAAAGAGAAACCCTAGAGGGCTGACAGAGAAGGATTATTCTTGTGGGTTGTGTACCACTCTGACAACTTGGTTGCCCAAGGACATGAACTTTGTCAACACAGAAAAGTGTGAAATGACAAATTAATGCTTAGGGATGGTAATTTCTATAATTTTTTCCAGTTTAACTCATACATTCAAATCTCCCTGCAGTTTCAGGTCCAGCCCTTGAAAGTGGTGTGGACAAAGGCTGGGTTTGCAACAAAGACGAAGTTGGACACTAGAAGAGGATAAGCACAGCTTGCAAAAGGAAAACTTCCTGAATGAAGTAATTCACTTCTGGTTTGTGAATAAATAACTCTCACAGTCCCTGGTCCCCATAAGATTTCCGCAGATACACTTTATTTCATTGCACTTTGAAATCTAAAGGACTCCTCAGGAATGGAAGGTTAAACATGCGCGTAAGTGTTCAGGAAGCTGGAGCCTTATTTGACTAATTTCTCCTAGGCTGATAATCAAATACTAAATAGCCCTGGCTCTTGGAGCAAACATTTCCCCCTAAGGACAAACCTCTTTACTGAGCAATAGATCAGAAGTGAACTGGCACTCTGGAGTTCAAGGCATACCCACTGTAATTAATTCAGTTAAAGCACAGCAATTTGGAGGTAGCAGAAGGATGGCAAATCCCACCCTATTTCCTAATCTTCCCCAAAGGAACATATTTATTACAAACTCTTAAAATCACCTTTTGATAATGTTGAACAGTCTGTGAGGGGCCCATTAAGGCATACAAGGCAGACCCATTTTAATCCTTAATACCACTTGAAGATTATCCATTTTAAATGGCCTTGCAGAGCTTATCATAATTTTGTAAACTATTAAAAAGTATTAAAAGGCACTACTGCATCTATCTGGTGAGAATCACGGGTTCCTCCAGCCTGCCTGACAGAACACGCTGTTTCTCTGTGACTGCCTGATGGTGAATCCAGATGTGGCAATCCAGATTCTCACTGTGACATAAACTTCCCCATTCCACCAGGAGTGAATTTTGTACTATAGGTATCTGGGTTAGTCTGCTCCTCAGGATGAATGCAGAGGTCTCACTTTCTACATGAAGCACTGTCAACCAGAACCAAGGCAGCCAACTCACAACTGCCCACTCTTTCCAGGATACACAGTAACTGGCATTTAAGGTATGTTGGTTTTCAAGAGCGTGGCTGAAACAGAGCTGTCTTTCGTTTGGTACTTTATAAAAGCTCTCCAAGATAAATTGCTAGAAGAGAAAACAAAGCCATTCAGTAGCTCTAGGACCAGGCAGTAGCTAACACTGGGTAGAGCTCTTCACACCCACTGGTGAAGGTAATGTGGGGATAATCGTATTTTCCACAGGGACTCAAGTGCGCAGAGTTTACCACTGTCCCCACTCTAGAGTGGGTGAATTAACCTCTGTTCCTGAAAACCCATGAGATGCATCACAGCAGTTGCAGTTACTGTCTGCAGGTCCATGGCAGCGTCTCTTGGTGCATTTCTTCAGGAGAAGCTGCACACAGCTCCCAAACACAGGCTGCTGCATCACTAACCCGTTCGGATGGGAAAAGGAGAGAAGGAAATAAGAACCAAGTGCAGCCCTACCAAGAGTGCAGTGAGTGAAAAGAAAGGTGGATGTGCCAGATTGCCTGAGACCCCTTGGAATGAGGAGAGCCCCAGCTGGGTAATCCCCCCTAACTGCTGTCTGAGGAGCATGGGGGACCACGGAGGGAGAGGAAGGAGATGGGCAGGTTGTTCAGCTTGTCTGACTTCCTGCTGTGACACTGAGCTTATTGAAGAGGAGTCAGCATGGATGGGACCTGTTGACTTGTAAACCTGCAAGTGCATATGACTGTGAAAATTGTCTGTTCCCTCCTCATTTCCTCGCCTGTCGAACTACCCTGAGCAGTTAGTTATCACATTTGCAGGGCTAAATGCTAAAGGAAAAGAAACATGAGCTGAAGAGAGAAGTGCATCACTGCATGTTTACCTTTCAAAGTGAAGAAACCCAGGAGAGCAGGCACAACAACCCCAAAAGTATACAAAGCACGGAACAAGTGGGATGGCTTGAAAAAAATGGGGCACTAATTATCCTGGTTTGAGCCAGATAAGCAGGGCTTCTCACACAGCAGCACCCACACCACATCTAAAGCCTGACCTGCAACACCAGCCTGGGCTTGAGAGCAGAGAGGCGTTCAGGCTGAAATCGAGCAGATTAGAAGTGAGGGGATGCTGCCAAACTCATTTTCACTGGGGATCTGAACCACAATTCAGTCCAGGTGACATTTTACATATTTTCACCATTGTTTTTGTTTAATTTGTGAAAGTAATTACACAGCCAATTGAACAGTGTAAAGCAACTGCTGCAATAGTCAATATTTCAGTGAGGTACAGTGCAGCTCAGCTTTCCCAGGTAGGATATCCAGGCATAGCCCTACAGTACCTGCGCCATTCATCACTGACACTGCCATCTGGCTTACCTGAATCCTCCCCAACTACAGCTTGTGCTGAACAAACCTGACTTTTCTTTGGGCTCCTTTTGAAGAAAACAAGGCCATGAAACACCCTGCACTGCTGGTGATATGGACAATGTTAGCTGGCATTCTCAGCTCTTAACTCAAGCACGACAAGGGACAGCTAAGTGACAGACGAGGCCAAATACCCTGGGCCTCTGGGTGGTCACTTCGATGCAGATAATTGATGGCTAACCCTGTTGAATTACACAGTGTAAACATGTAATATTAGACTCTTACAGGAGTGCTTTGCTCTCATGACACTTCAACCGAACTACCCTGACTTTTATGGCTGTGGCTGAAATCAAACCTGTTTCTCTTCGGTGTGGTGTGGCACAGGAACCACTCCCACCCCACAAACTGGGGCTGAGCCAGCAGGGCACAGCTTGCTGCCAGGACTGTGTTGGGACAAACTGGTGACGCAGGTGAGTTGCTGAGATGGTGTATCAGTGTCAGAAGAGTAGGAGATAACTGTGCACACAGGTACACGGGGAGCTGGCGGCAGAGCCGCTGTGTTACCTATGATAAATAGCCCGTGTCACCACAGTAGCTGGTCTCCAGATTGAAGCAGACTTTTGCGAATCAGCAGGGTCAGCATTTGAAAAGCATGTGAATATTGTGCACTTGTAAATATTTGAGCACATCTGTTTAGCTCCCTCTCAAAAACCACTGGGAAAAACTACTTCACATTGTGCCATGCAATGCTGTTACCCTGCTCTAATTGTCAAATCTGTTGAGTGTTTTTCTCATGCACACAAAAATTAAAAATTACTATCCTCATTCATGATTAATTCAGCTGCAGTGCTGCACTGTGTCACACTGCATTTTTTAAAGTATTAAATTCCACCTCATAATCAGAAGAGTTTTAATTAACTTTTTGCTAGTTCATCTTTTTTTCCTCTCTTTCACACAGCCCCAGACAATCTCCAGAGCTGCCTTCCCTGCAAACATCTCGGATGCTACCAAGAGAGTGACAGAGTGCCAAACCGGCACTGTGAAAATTGTCTGCACCAACCCAAAGCTATTTGCCTCTTCCGTTCCTCCCTGCTTACAGACCTAAGGCCTGCTGGCTGTCTGTGCACAGCTCACTTGGCCAGGGCATGACAGAGACCTAACCCATGACATTTCTTAGTTTCCTGGAAAGAGCATCAGGCTATTACTTCCCTTCAGCCTAAATCTCCAAACAGGTATAGGACTGGTCTTTTATGTTAGATCTCTAGGGATGTGAAAGAGAGGACTCCAGAGGAGATATATTCCTGCCTGTCATTTTTCTATAAAAGCATCTGCTGTTTCCTCTGCATCAGGTACACCCCAGGATTGCCCCAAAAGGCTCACAGACATCTTATGTGTTTGCAGAGGGACTTTCCAGGCAGGGACGTGTTCACAGGTAGGAAGAGCCACATTCCCTCCCTTCCCCGAGCTGGCCTGGATGAGAAAGAAAGAAACAGGTTATTAAACCTCATTAATTCCGGAACAGAGCAAAAGGAAAAGAAGACAGCGTGGAAAGAGGACTCACAGGAGACTCAACTCCCTCCCACAGGCTTCATGAACCTCTCTGGATCAGTATGGTTTTTTAGATTCAACTGAAAGTGATTAAAGAGCCAACAGCCAAGAGCACTTGAACAGGTTTGGACCTTGATACAGGACTTTTCATCGTGAGCAGAAAGAACAGAGAAAAGCACCAGGAGCTCTTCTCTCTGCTCCTATGGGACCCTGATGGAAAAATGCCTCAGCAACATGACCACACTGCCTCTAGATGGTTTTTCCTTGCAGGACCAGTACTTACTCAGAGGATGTCCTTAGGTTTTTCTGACCTTGGCAATATTACGAGGAATGCATTTCACATGGCTGAATTGTTCCTGAACAATTTCTCCAACATATTAGGCACAAACATGCTATCTGTCAGCACCAGGCATGTCTAATCTCTCCACCTGCTTTCTCCCCCAGCAGTTACATTTGGTATCTGTTGCATGGAAAATTCAACATTTTTTTTGTTTGGAAGCAAATTCCCACTGCGGGATGAGGGAGCAATCACTCTTCTGAGCAATAGGGACCAGCTGGGTTAAATTGATTTTGCTTTCCCAAGAAAACTTCTTGCATCCCTGATCTGTATTAACTAGAACCATTATTCCCTTGAAGGGACATCAGATGACATCTTTTGAGTCCAAGGGCACCCAGAGCACACCCCTTCTGTCACCCCATCTGTGGGTCATACGTCTCCTAAGAGCTTGTCTATGTGGTCCCAGGCCTTGGACACACCTGTAAGGCCAAGTGCCTCTTCTCTTACAGGGTAAGGTCTCACCTTACAAGCAGGTGCAGCGAGCAGGCACCTCCTGGCTGACAGGGACTGCTCAGGAGCATGAGCACTTCCCCCAGGACATGTGCAGGTGGCTGAAGGGGAGAGCTGTGAGCTCAGGGCAGGGCAGGAGTGCCCTCTGGACTTCTCCTGGGCTGGCTGAGCAGAGGGAGGTTTCTGTGGAGCACACAGTGTGTAGGACTGCTCTGCCTCTCCTCCCTGCCCACGTTGAGGCCTCACTACTCTCAGTAATCAGCACTGACAGGTTTCAGGGCAGAACTGGCACCAGTGAGGGCTTGAATCCCTCCTGAGGGGCAAAGGGTTGAAGGGAGCTCTGAGAGTGTCCCTCCACCTGCACTGGGATGCCCACACCACCAAATGCTATGCAACATCTGTCACAGTGTGCAGGAACTGAGACAGAGGATATGTAGTCTGGCAGAGCTAATTCTGCTTAATAAGGCATGGGACATTCCAGACAAGAAACAAGCAATAGGAAAATGGAAAGCAAACAAAAGACTCAGACATTTCATTATGACAGTAACTAACAGTGGTTTGCTGCATATTTGAATACAGAAAGAGGGCAGTAGCCATTCACCAGCTCTGATCCAAAGGGACATCGAATACTCTGCAAAGGCAGAGGAGACATTGATTTGCTGCTCACATTGACATCTTACAATGTCCACAGGTTTTTTGCTACTTTTTTGTCTCTTTAAGGATCACATTGCTGTGGAAGTTCTCTGAGCCTCTGTAAAGAACTGGAAATCCTGTCAGGACTTGGGAGGATAAAATGCGGTCATGTTCGATATATGAGGCCAGAAGAAACATCTTCTAAAACATTTGCTTTTCAGTAAGAAAACAAGCAAGGGCATTCCTGGCCTGGGGCATTTTTGGTGGGATTTCCTTAAAGCTTTTTTCCCAGCCCCTCCTATCTGCTTCCTTCCAGCTCTGAACACACTTGTGCATCACACAGGTGGCAAACAGTCGTTCCTGTGCCAGAGCAACATGAACTTCGTCTAGACAGGAATTGCTCCAAAGATGATGACTTCTTGCAAGCTGCTCTTTGCCTGGCACAGAATCACAGAATCATTAAGGTTGGAAAAGACCTCCAAGATCATCGAGTCCAATCTTTGACGAAACACCACCATGCCAACTAGACCATGGAGGGAAACAAGCTGTACTCACCAAGACACTTTCATGTCATTATTTTCCATTTGCTGTCACAACAGTTGTGTGCACACAACAGCTTTACCCCAGCTCTGCAGTGGTCAAACATTACCAGCCATTTGAGAAATAAACTCATGTAATGACTAGGCCCTGGGCTATTAGGGCAAGTCTTACAGTAACAATCATGTCTACCCTGGGGTTTAAGCAGTACAGAGTTCCAAGGGCTAAGACTGTGTTTATCTGTAGATAAAAATATGAAGGGCCACCAGTACGGGGTATGACTGATACTTAGAGGTGAGCACTGCAAGGCTGTCCAAAGGATTTGGACATTTTACCACTAAAATTAATCAAAGACATGTATTTCAGTCCCCTAGGCTAATTTGCAAGTACACCTGTGGGTCTCAAGTGTACAGTGCACGTGTGTAATTGTCAGTTCTAGTTTATTTGGAATAGATTCAAGGTAAAATAAACCAGACAGAAATGTAGGCACTCGGGTATATTCTGAATTTGGCAGAATGAAGAACAACACGTACCTATCTGCCTGGAACCATTTGAAAATGCTCATCAATCCTGCATGTTCAGCTTGCAGGTTATTATCAAACAGAAAATTGCATTAACCTTTTTTGCTTAGAACTTAGAAGAAACATGTAAAGGCAGGGCCAAATCCACAGTTTTAAAGGTACACCTGTCTCCAAACAGTGTAATTCTTATTAATTCATTCTCAGCCATCCCTCTTCTGCTAGAGGCTGTCCTGCCTCCAGCCCAGCAACCTCGTCTCATGCCATACACAGTTTTTTGCCTTCCCACAGTCAAATGCTCATTAGCACTGCCCCAGGGACTCAACAGGACTTTTACCAGCCTTTCTGCTTGTGATTCTCAGCTCTACCATAAGCATCAAAGGGGTTCTGTCTCTGGGCCACAGACAGTAGCTTTAAAAGCAGTTTGTTCTGTTTATTCAGTAGAATCTCCAGGTATCACAAATTTCTGTGTTTCCTTCAGGATACAGAGATGCTTTGGCTGCTATTTGACCTCTTATTCATCTCTTTCCACACAAGTGCTTTTTCTTAAGTAACCAGGACTGTAGAATATACAGAATCAGTGAGAAGAACATATTCATGCATGAAGCTCCATTACACTTCAACAAACACCCTCAAATACAAGAAGAGGACACAGGAAGAGACTGTACTCTGGATAAGCTTATGATGATCAACCACATAACATCAAAAGGTTCTTCGTGAGTTTCCTGATCATTCAGCATGGTGGGCTATAATGGATATGCAGAGGGGAGAAATCCCCTTAGCAAAATGAATTTGGTAGATCTTTACGCTGTGTGAAAGGATGAAATGGAATTCCCCAGAAGTAGCTAGGTTATCAAATATAAATTACATCACAGTTCCTTAGAATATTTTTCAGCTGATTTTTGGTCACAGAATGCCATCAAGATCTGAAAATTAATAAAAACCTGTTTTCCCTGGATCTGGAAAAGGAAATTTGAAATGTTTTTTATCCTTTCTTTCTTATATTTGTTCTTTCCCTTCTGCTGTCTGCACGTTTCTGTGGTGGGGTATGGGATAAAGGGTAACGAAGGAGAGGCTGGAGGTGAAAAGGAGGAAGCATATTCAAAAGGAAGCGTGTGAAAACAAATAGAAAAGAAAGAACAGAACAACAAAAACTGAGATCTTTCAACTGCAATTATTTTCCCTAAATTTCACTGAAACCATTCAGGAAAACAAAATATTACTCATTTTCTCTCCAGAGGTTTTTGAAATGGTTTCAACATTCTTCCCCAGCCTGGTTTTCTCCCGTCTCCAAGCCATTGTGATGAGTGGTGCCGGAGGAGCTGCTCTACCCGAGCAAGAGCTGGGGAACAGGCCATCATGCTGTCAAAGGACACATTGCCCAGATTAAGAAATCACCAAGGCTAATCTGAATCCAGCAGGTCTTAGCAGGAATGCAGTGGCCACCCTGTCACCTCATCTTTCTGCATCTCAGGATCATTTTTTCTAGTATGGGAGGCATGATGTCATTTATACAGCTGGCAATGTAAACATCTGACAGACTGAATGTTCAGAAAGAAAAATTCAAATCCCGAGGAAATCCTTTGTCCAGGTCAGCCCACTGTAATGCATTTGCAGTACAAGCTTCCCTGTACATCTTGGCTGGTAGAGATGAGTATGCTAGTTTAGTCCAGGGGATGGATTCAGGGAGTTGTAGGACCTCCCCAGTACTTTGCCTGTGTCCAGGGCTTGGGCAGGTTCCCATGCTGTTGGCCAGTGGGCACACACCAGCAAGGAGGGTGCTGGACTTCTAAAGCCAGAAGGAAGTGCTGGCTGATGGAGCCCTGCAAGCACTGATCTGAACAGCTTGTGAACCATTACTATCTAGAAGTGTCAAGAAAGATTAGAACAAACATGAAGCAAAGATGAAATAAACAGCTATTGTATGGGCAGAAATGGATTTTCAGTTTCCACAGTAAATAAAATAATGTGCTGTCTTAGTCAGTGCCCCTGTGATGATACAGTTTGCAGGATTTTTACTGGCAAGCTGCCATACTTACTTTCATTTATCTGCCTCAAAGCACCATTTCAAAAAGTGCAAAAGCATGTTGTTGATAGAGTAGATTGTTTATAGCTGAATTGAGTATTTCAGAACAACATGCATTGTAATAAAGGGGGGGAGGGAACAAGAAAGCCAGCACAGCTGCAGCTTCTCGAATCCTTTGTCAAAAATCAATGCCAGAAAGCTGAGATGTATTTGTTCTGTCTCAGGAAAGGCAATGCACAGACCCCTCACAGCCCTGCTCCGTGACAAGTGCCAGCAAAGGCCCATGGCACCACCAAGGCTCTCCCAGCATCTTGCACCAACAGTGCTGGCACCCCTGGATGGCTGAGAGAGGGACAGCACTGCCTTCCCAGCTCCTTGGTGACCACTGGAGCCTGAGGATCCACCACCCCTGAGCACCACCACAGCTCTGCTGCTGCACCTAGACAGTGGGGAGCACGTGGCACAGTAACTCCTACAGCAACCTAAAAATCATATAGGTGTGGGGAGAGAGAGAGAGAGAGAAGAGTATTAAAAATAGTAATGCAAATAAAATCAAGATGTTTCAAGAGCAGAGTGCAGTCCTCACCCATTGGTGAGCAACCTCTGCTGCTGGAGTAGGGTGGAAAGCCGTGGCAGCCCACTGCATGTAGGAAGTGGTGTCTGAAGCAGAAAAGCGGCTTGTCCCAGTCCACCAGTCTCCCTCACACTGACAGCGTCTTCAAAAGGACACTAAGTCACACAGACTGGTTCTCTGTGTTGAAAAATAGCACGAAAAGCACACGCCTCTGGAGGTTTCCACTGCTAACAAGGGCTGGTTTCCTCAGCACAAACAATAAAAGGCTGATGAGTGTGGACTTCAGTTCTCCTGAGACCATTGCCACTAAACAAACAACAAACTGAAAAATAAAACTAAAATTAAGGTGAATAGAGAAGAAGACTTTATGGAAGGATAACTGCAGCTACTACCCAGAGTTAGAAGAAATGGGAAAAAATGGGAAAATGGGAAAAAATGTCTTTCTCCAGCCCTGCTGGCCCCAGAAGAAGACATCTCCCATTCCCACCACACTGGGGCACAGCAGCATTTCTGGCCAGTGTTCCTGCAGCTTACCACAGATAACTGGCAGGAAATTGCCTCCAGCCTGGCAGCCAGAGGGTACTGGACTACAGGTGCCAGGAGATGCAGAGCCTTTGTTTCCTTCCTCACTCCCAGCTTCCCATGTCCCACAGCTCCTTGCCAGTGAGTGCTGTGTGGGGTGGCTCTGCTGCTTGCTCCTGGCACCCTGGGGCCCAGGCTGGCCTGGGAAAATGCTGTGCTGGGGCATCTCCTCTGTGTGGGTGACTCTCACTTTGCCATGCCCCCCTTGGCTGGTTCAGCTGACTGCAAAGGCCCTTGGCATGATCCTTACAGGCACAGCTCTCTCAGGCACCACAGGCTTTTAGGAGATATTGAGGTCCCTCAGCTCTCTTTGTCAGCAGGAGCTCCTAGAGGCACTCAGCACCCCAAAGGAATGCTTAATCCTTCACTGAATCAAGCCCTATTAGCATATTTCCAGGCATTTACAGATGCCATATTTTCTACATTAATATTTAACCCACCAAGTCTTTCAAAGCCCATCTTTCCAAACCTCAAGTTCCCAGATGCTTTTTAATGCCCTTCTCAATAGTGCAATAAAAGTCTGATATTTTATTACCCCCATGAATTATTATCCTAATTTGTAATTTGCCAGACTTTTTAAAACTTCAAAATCTGCATTGTATTTTCCCACACACACACACAAAAAAGTGCTGTGTGCAACATATTTTTGACTAACAAGCTGAAGCCTAATATCTAAATAGACACCGTGATATTTTCCAGAAAGGGCACACGATCTCTGTCACAGTTAGCTAGGTTGTTTTATGACACCCCAAATCATATTTAAAGGTTTTCCTAAAACAGAAAGGATAACCTAGAACTGTGCATGAAAGATTGGAAGCAGAATGAAACAGTTATGCATTCTTCTGAACTTTGATGTAATGTAAACTTCCAGGACAGTTTCTAGGCACCATTTTAAATTTTATTTTTTTTAAGAAGTACGCAGTTGGTTATCTGGAATGCAGATGCTGGGCAAATTCAGAAGCTCTGGAATGCTTGCAAGCTGTGCACCCTATGCAGTAGACGCCAAAGATAATGGAGCAAAAGACACTCAAGATCTCATCCAGCATCTGCTGAAGTCAACAAGGGCCCTTTTACTGACTGAACTGAGCCGCAGATGAAGCCTCCAAGGAGGACCTTCTTATCAATAAAATTGAGACCTGACTGAATCTGGAATATCATAAATGAGGTGGGTCAAATCAAAGAAAACAGAGACACTGAAAGGGTGAATGCAAAGCAAAGCATAGCACACTGAGCATTTCCAAACAAGGCAAAACTTCTACTGACATGAGGCTGACTGTGTCCTGCTTCTTTTGATGCATGTTGCCCAGAAAAGCAGGGCTCTGTTTGTATTGAGAATGATCTGTCAGTGTGAGGATGGAAACCTCCACTTGTCACCCAGTGAGAAGTGAATGTTTAATACTTATAACTCACAAAAGTACCTTCCATTGGAATTTCAGCAGTAAGTTCTGGAAAAGTAAAAGTGAAAGTTAATTGAAACTATTTTCTTTCTTCCTCCAACAAACCTATTAAAAATGAAGGCAAAAAACTTCAGTGGAGTCCATCTGTGACGGCTCAGAGCTGGCCACAATGTTGTACTGAGTGCTACATCAGCAACTTGACTGTCAGGAGGTGAAAAAGATTTATTTGCCTGGGTGGAAACATGGCATCACACTTCCCATAGGTATAGGCTATTTCATCCTGGAATGAACAGCTTGATTTTGGAGAACTTGCAATATTTGAAGACTATCTAAACACTCAAATCATGGAGCTTATAAAGCAGTCTGTTGTTGGAAAAATCTGAGCCGGAGATATGAGAGTGCCTTGGCTGGGGAACCTGGACTGGGAACTGTCTGAAGAAGTGCCACACTTTCAGTACTGTTTTCTAAATATCCTTTTTCACTTTTTTCATCCATTTTTAGGTAGACAAGAACTTTGAATACTAAGCTGCCCTCAGAGAGGACGGATTCCTAGTGATGTAAATGGAATTCCACAGAGCATCTGTGCAGGTGGATGAGAAGGTTCTTCGAAGAAACAGAGGTCCTCTTCCACTAATACTGCTCACTCTGCTTTCAGCCCTGTCAACAACTACCTGTGCAAGGCTACTTACAATTCCCAGTAGAGCTGAGCTTCATAAAACGCAAGAAATGCTCCCTGTCCCATCATACTTATCTCCTGTTCTGGCATCCCCTTGGCTCCCCTTGGGCTTTCAGTTGTTATGGGGGATCCTCTTGCAAAATTATTTGTCTGCAAAACTTAAGAAGAGGTGTAAAAGTAGATTCCAGAGTTAACAGGAGGGATCTGCTTCTTCCTGTAAATGCTCTGTGGGGTTCAGACCTCCTTTGGGAAGAATACATGACTTTTATAAGTTTTTGGTCAGCTTTGTACTCCACATAGAACCAGTACTTGTGTTTAACCTTAAAAGGGAGCAACTCTGACCCTCTTTGAACTGCCAGGGATTAGTCCTGGCACAAACTTAAGCCTGGAAGCTAGACCCAGGTCACTGAAATTACTTTGCTCTGTTGAAGTCAGGATTTGTTTCAGGGACAACACTGACTAATGACCTAATAATAAATACAATACATACACATAGAGCTATTATGCTATAGCAACTGGAAAAATTTTACCCAGTTACAATTTCCTTCCTATTTGCCTTTTTTTTTCTTTTAAACATCTTTCCCACAATAACTTGCTGAAGACAACTCTAGACACAAATACAACCCTATTGTTGAAGACAACTCTGTTTTGCTGAGTATGCACTTCGTGCCTTTAACTCCTCTGACAGTTGGTAAAGTAGACATTTTTTGCATCTCATCCAGCCAAGCAGCAGCCACCTCAGATAAGAGAATTCCAGCTGTCTTTTGCATTATTCTTATGGGCAGTTTTTGTGGAACTTCACCTCAAACCCATGATTTTGCTTGAGGCTGAGGGAGCTGAGAAGTACAAATTCCCTTCAGCATTCAGGGCCCCACAGTCAAGCTGTTAATACAATACAGGAAAGGCACACAGCTACACTACGGGCTGAGACACAAGCGTGCTCAGGGACTGCACTGCCTCAAACCATCACGCATCTTAAGAAGTCTTTCAAAGGTGTTGAGGCAGAATTGTGAAAACCTTGGGGGAAAGTCAAATACATTCTCCTAAAGGCCACTGAGAAAGAATTCAGACCTCCTCATGTGTTTTTCAGCTCAGGTAAGCATGGTGTTCACCCCAGAATCCCTACCACCAGAGGATTGCTATTGGGACCCAGTCAACTTTATTTTCCCGTTCCCCCTTGCATCTCTTCCATCACCTCCCTGGGCTAATCCAAAAGCAGAAACCTGCCTATCTGCAGAGCAGGCAAAGCCTTTGTGAGCAAGCTCAGGGATGATATTCAAGAGCCCAGCTTAGCACCCAGCAGCCCATGTGTGATCGATAGCCTCTGTGTGGCACTTACCCTTCTGCTTATTTCTCAGGGCTGCAACTTATTAACAGTATTATTTTCTGATGAAGTATCATCATCACATGCAAACATCAGTGACAGGCATTAATCACAGACAATGTTTTTAATCAACAATTGAACATTAATAAACATAGACCCTGTGAATTAACCCAGTGAGAAACTTGTTCTTAATCACTAAAGAGTATTTTTCATAAGGAAAACCCTCTCCTTTTGTTCCTAAAAGGTCAAAGTCTTCTTTTCTCTATTTGACAAGGACAAAACCCACACACAGCAGAGCATATCTAGGCTGCTGTATGTGACTTAAATTATTTCCATCTATGTGTAAAAAACATTCCTTTTCAAAGATGTTCACCAAGTTTTTGTATGTGATCTACAGCTCACAGACTCTCTGTTCCTGAAATTATTAGGTTTGCTGCTGAAAGCAGCAATCAAGTTTTACTGGTAATCTTAAAAGCTAATCTTTTTTATTGACTTCCCAGTCAATAAACTTGTAGCTCTGAAACTACTTTCAGGTTTCCCTGAGTAATAAGAGGGTCTGTGTATACCTGTGCATGTGTTTGAAGCTGCTAATTTCCTTGCTAAGTTGCACTCACAGGTTAAAACTATAAAACAATTTGCTTTATCAACTGACAGGGGGTCTTACTTCCATGAAAATCAGAATGAGGCTTGAGGTGAGAGGACCCAGGTAGTACGGTCAGGACCCTTATCTGGTCACAGTTTACGGGGGGTTGTTACAGGGAGTGAATCTTCCTCATGAACTGAAAGGACAAGGAAAGAAGGAGAGGTTTTGATCTTTTTTTTTAAAGGAACCAAATGGATTTAGTCCTGCCCCTATTCTTGAATTAAAATCTGAGACAGCTAAAGAATAGTTATGTATCACACAGATTTATCCTCCCTCAGCTCTAGCCAAAGAGAAGGGAATGAAGGACATGCCAGATGTCTCAGACTACTTCAAGTTGCTGTGAACCAGTTTGGCTGTATTCAGCTGTGCACAAGCTCTGCGCACAAGCTCCTCTTACGCCAGGAACCAGCAGCGTGGGACTCCCCAGAAGTCCCAGCATCACCTCAGCAAGAAGAGGACATGGTATGGGAGAAGAAAAGCAGGTCTGTTCTCAGCTTACATGCTATGTCGAACACTAAAATATAAATAGCTCTCTGAGCAGCAGGGAAAACATGAAGGCTTCCTTGGCTTTGTAATTTGTGGTGGGATTTTCTTGTGCTGAGCGGTAGGCAAGCTCCGACTGAAGCTCTTCCCACTGGTGGGGGGCATTGAGGCTGCCACTCTGGGAGCAGCCCTTCTCTTGGCAGCAGGATTAATGTTCTTTGTCCATCATCAGTTTCATCTCATCTGCCAGAGTTAAAACCTCTACCATTCATAGATGCTGCTCAAGCTTAGCAGAGACAAGTCCCTGAGTTCAAAAGGTGCAGGAGATGATTTTCCCCTCCCTCATTAAGCGTGAAGTTTTCTCTCAGACTAGCCTCCTTCCCGAGGCTGTCTGGACAGCAAGCTGCTCTCCAGCCTTCAACTGCACCAGGAGACCACAAACATCTGGGCACTTCTCCCAGCCAGCGCAGAGCAGAGGGCAATCCGTGCTCGCCGCCCGCACAAGACAGGAGGCACCACAGCTCCCAGCCCCACATTTCTGCTCGGCTTTCAGGTGGGGCTGTTCCCCGCCTGCTCTTAGCGTGTACACCAAGCTTCACGCTCTTAACATTTCCCAGAAATTCAAAGTGACAGAACCGGAGGTATTGCAATCTGGAACTTTTAACTTTCGTAAACTGGTGAGAATACTGGAATGTGCATGTTCCTTATTTAACTGCTCCACCAGCTTTTCTTATATGCTGCTCGGCACAGCCGTTCAGGATACGTATTAGACAACTAACATCTGGACTGAATATCTATTAGGACCATATGCTCTACCCAGCTACAGCATCATGTTGAAGATTGAGAAAATCCAAACCAAATGGAGATATCAGAAACTTTCAAGGGTCAAAAATAAAGTCATTTTGGTTTTCCCAGGCCTGACGAATATGGTATATTGGCTTGCACTCTACGCCTCGTGCGAAAGTCTCATTACAGAAATAACCTGACTGAAAAAAATGAAAAACAACTTGGGTATTGTGGTTGAAAATAGATCTATCTTGATGATTTTTCCCCTAGTAAAGTTTTCAGTGAGTCAGTGCTGAATGCCTCTGTCTCCTAAATGAGAATGAACAGCAAGAGCCTCAACCTTCTCTTTCCTGTCGATACTTTATGTTGGTGTTTTCCATGTGGGTGTGATGGTTTCCAGTTTCACCTCAATAGGATTCTCCTGGTTTACAGCCGAAAAGGTTGTATGTGCCCTAAACGGCCGTGCCTGGGAATGTAGTGCTTACATAAACAGAAGTACTGCTTAAATGCCATAAAAGCCCCTCAAGGTAGTTGATGGAGTTGACAGAGTGACTCCTTCACTACTGAATAAGGAATTGAGAGCGTTGAGCAGCTAAGACAATCTTATACATGAAAGGAAGAAGGCAGGAGTTCCTTTAACTGGCTTTGAGACTTGATCAAGAAAAAAATTATAAATCCCCCCATTCTCACAAATATCTCAAGTAGGAGGAGACATCTTTGTACTTCTTCAACTTTATAGGTTAAGTCCTGAATCAGCAGAGGTCAGCCGCGTTCTGTGAGTAACAACACGACTTATACCTGCCCAAATTTCCCATGATTATGTCCTGTGACCACCCCCTTGACTGGTGCAAGGAGCAGAACTTAATACTCTGGCTACTTGGTCCTGATACAGCTCCAGAGGAAGATTTGGGGCAGTGCGCATCTCAGTGCTGTCTTGGACTCCAGGTAAAAGGATTTCACCCAACTTGGCTGGGATGCATGAGGAATCACTGCACTTCCTCAAAGTAATATCCATACTGTATTTTCCAGGTCAAAATGGAAACAAACACAAAATAATTTTGCAATTCCATTTTTTGCTACTCTTTTGTTTGTTACAAAATGAAATGAATCATATCTCCTGCATTTAAAAACCTGACATAAAACCCCTAAATGTCCTTATAAAACATGTGTTCATAATGGTTTTGATGGTTGGATCAACACAACAAATGCAGAGAAAAAGAGTACATAGGAGGGATATTTCTGGAGCAGGAGGACTGCAAGAGCTGGATGACTGAAGTGACAGAAATGGGTGGAATTCAATAGTATATGTGCCCAGCCACAAGCTGTAAGGAGTCAGAGCAGCATCGCTGCTGTGCTCTGGGAGCTCATTGTCTGGGAATGGCAGTGGATGAGAAGTCCTGGCTGGTCACAGGACAAGTGCAGGTAACTAACACAGCCTTGAGAAAAAGGCATCTGCTGTGGCAGGTAGGGCAAAGTAATACCCACAAGAGTAAGGTAGCAGTAACAGCCCTGTTGGAGGTCAGGAGACTTCACCAGGCAGACTCTTATCACCACACATGTTCAGGAAAGATGAAACAAGTAGAGAGAAAGACTGTTAGGATAACCAAGGAGGCAGGAATCACAAGGATCCTGGGTGGTTTAGCCCAGAAAAATGAAGCCTCAAGCAGACCATGATGGTGGCGACAGAATCATTGCAGCACAAAAGGAAAAGGAGGAATAAGTGTCATGAAGGAAAATTCTTTTCAATAACTGTGTAGGTAAAAGATATCTAACAAGTGGTTAACTAGCCATAAATGAACATTAATGTTTTCTTCAGGATGTTAAATTGAACTATGGTCTCTCAGACAAAGAAAAAAATGTGAGGCTTCGTAAGTCTTCTAAATCACTGACATCCCAATGAAGTCAACAACAGATTCCTGTCCTCCATCCCTGTGCCTGGCTGCCCGTGGATTCAAGCAGCTGTTACTGAACTCCTTAGTTTCAACTCCTTGCCAAAGCCCTTTTTTTTTAAACCTTTTTTTTTTCCCCCTAAACTCTGAGGTCTAGAGACTTCATTTTCTTCAGATGAAAGATTAGATTCTGTCAGTTCTGAGTACATATGTGGGCTGATCTGGCCTATGGGCCGTATGTTTGACACCTCTAGTATACTGTGTTATTGTACCCGGGGGAGGTGACGGGGACTTATTTATAGAGACAGTGTCTGTCAGGGGAATTTATAAGTGCGATTTGTGTGGGTTAAAATAGGAAGAATATGTACTCTCTTAAGTGGACACTCCCTGGCTTTTAGGCATGGTCAGGGCGAGTGCCCTTAGCGAACGCTAACGGTTTTCAATTTATTACTTTTTTGTGGGAAGATGCAATATTTTTAGAATCCTCGGGTATATCTTTAAACTTGGAGAAATGACAAGTCCGGGGACTTCTGGGACACTTGAAGCAGATCTCACCTGTCATCTGTGCCGTGAGTGGCTGCAGATGCCACTGCAGCGAGTGCAAACACTGCCTCACTGCAGGGCGGTGCTCAGCACCCACGCAGCACCAAGGGCATGGCCGAGCAGGGGCTACTGAGGCTTCAGCCCACTGAGCCCCCAGACTGCAACCAGCCAGGCTCTCTCCTGCCTCTTAGCTCCTCTCCCTTCCCACCACAGAGATATTAAAATACACACAGCGCTCTGCACAAGCCCAATGTTTAGGAAGATCACTTCCTCCAAAACGCCTTAATATGAAACAAAAAAAAACCATCCCGGCTTAAGGAGGAGGAAAACATCTCCTGTTGATTTCATGACAGGGGCCCGGGGGCTTCACCCTGTCTCACTGAATCTGTTCATTCTCTAATGTAAATTACTTGAGAAGGAAAGTTTCCTGATATTAGCATTTCACACATCACCAAGCCAAATTGCTGGTGCTTGAGAAATAGCCAACAAAAATAACTTCCTTGCAGGGTTTAGGTCCATAAGATTTAAGGCACCCAATGAAGTTTTTAGACTCCTAACACTTCAAACAGAAGAGCTCCAACAGTAAGCATACAGCTTAAAATCTTTAATCAAACACATTAGTTCACAGCAAGAGCCAGTAGATAAAACAGATGCAAGATTTCCAGACCAAGTCGTTCTCACATATGGTAACACCATCCTCTCTTAGGGGAAAGCAATGATGGCAAACAATGAAAACGCCCTTATTTTTAAAAATTCCTTAGTATGTCCAAACTGCCATATCTGTTTAATCTCAAACTTACAAAAACCAATACCCTTGGCTAGGAGTCTGTTGATATGTTAGGTTGGAAAAAAAACCCCCTAACTCCAAAAGCCTCACAAAACTCCCCCTGTCCCCAGCCCCACAGTTTACTGGAGATGCTGCTATGTAAGTTCGTGTGAGGGTGTTTGCTCAAGAAGACTGTTTCATATTCTGGTTTCTAATACAGAGTACTGGAACAGCATCCTTAAAGGTAGGGTCCAAATTATGTTAGTCCATTGTCACAGGTCCCTAATGTTCAACCAGCAGCTGGCAACAGACCCCAGACCTCCCACAGCCTCTGCTTGGCAACCGTGAAACAGAACTGACCTGATTGTACTCAAATTTCCTGGAAGACTCCTTGCATTTAATCAAAAGGAGGTTTTTTTTATTCTTTGGTCTGGATTGGCTGTGGCTCATAATCTCAGTGATGAAAAAGCCAATAATTCACCTTACTAGTCAGCCCTACATTTTCTATGATCATTTGTTAAATTAAATTCCAGCTGTTACTGACTATTCATATGCTGTCTGCTATGTGTACACATCCACATCCACTGAAACAGTAATGTTCATTAAACAGTAGTGCTGTTAGGGTTGGTCATCTAAGAATCAGCTTAATAAGTGCTGTTTTCCAACAAAAATGAAAGCTGTGAGATCCATCCATACTGTCTCATGCAAAATCAGAAGAACAACAGACTGGTCTCCTAGGTCCGTGTACCAGCACAGCACCGTTGGGTGGAGTGAGGCTGCTCTCTCAGGTCTGGTGAAAGTCTGCCCCTTTGACTTTCTCATTAGTCCCCTTTTTTTAACTCATGCAGCAAGGGATTTTGCAGCAAGGAAAAGCTGTCGGCTCAGAGGACACATCCAGGGCTGCAGCAGCAGTGCCAGAGGTGAGAGCATCGTGTGCCTGTGCTCAGCAGCACTTGCTTCAGCTCCTTTTGGACCTTCTCCTCCTGCACAGGCAGAGAAGGCAGATTTAAGGCTGCTTTAGCTTGCAGACTTTGAAGTAGGGACACGTAGCTTCTCTTGTTCCCTAGAAAACAGGGAGTCACTCCACGGTTAGGGGAAAAACCCCTGCTCCTGCATCTACCTTGGCTGGCTTACACCTCCCATTTTGGTTATTTCAAAGTAAGATCGGGAGCTTCTTTGCTTAACTTGCTGGTGCCATTTGCTGGCAGGATCATACCCTGAGCTGCTGCAAACTGGCAGAGCCAAACTGGTGCTGGGGAGGGTCAGTCTGGACACCCCAGCTGAGGATCTGGACACCAGTATGGGGCAGCAGCCACCCTCAGTGCTGGTGCATACAAAGTAGTTGCAGAACACTATCTGGATGATCACGCAGCTCTCCAGGCGGCAGATTAGTAACAACTGAACCCAGAGCTCCTCCTGAAACTGAAACAATATCAGCTTTGAGCAAACAGTTGTCCTAAATGAAAATTCATCCCCTGCTAAATTTAACCAGGTTGCATGACAGCACATATGTGTTGATTTCAAAGAGGTTTCTGAGGCATGAGGGGGATCATAAATAGGCCTTAACATCTAAGAAAATTAGACAGAAAACACAGATTCGCTTTCCGTTACACTTTTGTTTAGAATTCAGCTCAGTATCTGCTCTTCCTTAAACATCCTGGCACAGCTCGTAATTATTAGCACAGCCTTCTTCAGAGGAAATGGTTACTTTTATTTCAGTGTCATACACAAGTGGGACAATATTTTTTGAAACGTGAGAGTTTTCAGCTTCTGCAAACTGTGAACCTGAGTCCTGGGGGCACCCCAAGGACTGTAAACTCCTGTGATTGTTCTGCTGGATGTCAGGCAGCCTCCAGCAGTGTCAGGTTAATCGTCTTGCATGCAAACAACCACCCAAACGATGGGAATGGTGAACCACACAAAGCCAACGGCAGAACTTTTCTAACCAGGGACCAGGCAGGTGAGATCAGGATAGCTGGGCTGTTGTGGGGCTGTACCATCTTCGTGCATTGTTGACCCGAGAGCAGAGCTTGCTCGCAGGTTGAAGGCTTCATCTCCACGACTTATACCAAGCAGAAACAGAGCTACAGAAAATTATTTTCAGAGTGGGACTGAAAGTGGCTTTTTTTCTATCTCCGAATAAATAGTGAGTTCATGCTAAATTGCCTGGTGCATGCTCTGGTGTCTAAGCACTGAAAACCAAAGCCCTCAGTGCAATATTCTGTGGCTCCAGCGTGAGCTCTGCCAGACGCAGATGGGATGCGCCACCGTCCCCCTGCCAACGGCAGGACATGCCCTGAGGAAATGGGAGCAAAGCTGCGAAGGTGCTGGGAACAGAAGGAAGCTGCTGGCAGGTCTCTACCAATGCAGTGACATAAAGCAGTCAGGTCTGTGCTCTGCCATGCAGCTCCTTTCCTGCTCCTTTACCCTGCTTGTCGTTTGGGCCTTGTGCACACAACCAGAGGCATTTCCACGGGGAAAGTCCTGAAGTGCTCAGCTCTTTGGGTTGCTGCCAGCTGACCCCTGGCACTGAGAAGCCTTTGGCCCCTGGCGAGAGCAGGGATCCACTCCACCCACATCCTGACCATCATCCAGCAGAGCAAACGACCAGCCAGACATGGAACATGCTGTTTGTAGGAATACTAACCTACTTCTGTTAAAGTTATTTGAGTCTTTTCTGAAAACAAACAAGAGGATGAGAAAAAGAGCCATTTCAATAGCAAATGCAAGACACTGATTCTGTAGCTGTGATTTACCCCAGATATACTAAATTGTTTGAAAATGGGAAGCATTGTGAAAACTTTGCCATCTACAAGTTTGCTTTTCCTCAAGCCTAAAAGAAGCAAAATCTCTAAAACATTTAAAAAGTTAAAAAATAAATTCCTGATAAATGGCTAATTATCACAATCTGAAAACTGCTTCTTGTCATGTTTCCTGAGAAACTAATGGTGCAGGCAGGAAATGCTGTGCTGCACATTGCCTCCCCTTGCAGGCTTGAAGAAGCCAGCATAGAAGAAGGTGGCACATCTGAAGCCAGCCCCTCTCATGGGAGAGCAGTGATGGGGCAGTGCATCAGCACCAGCACACTACTCCTTCCTCCACCCTTTGACTCACTTAGCATTTACCTATCCTTGGCAGGTGCTTACTGTTTTTCCTCTACCAAGGATACACAGAGCAAGCACCAATCAAGCAAATGGGGGTATTTAATAAATGTTATTTTAATAACATCACTGACCTTATCACTGCGTATATCTCTCCACACAAAGTTGAAATGCATTTACCTTGGTGTTGCCAAATATTATTCATAACTTATAAAACACCCTCTCATCAACTCAGGAGGAGGACAGAAAGGCTTATACAGCTGTCTCACAGTAAGTGTCAAGAAGGAGGGATTGTAACTTTGTCTCTAATACAGACTGCAGGTCCCATTTCAAGTGCTTTTTACTAAGAATCTCAGGATTTAAGCCATTATTTTCAAGAAAGCTGTTTGTTTACCAATTATTCAATAAATTAAGTAGAAGACATAATTTTTCCTTTTGATTTTTGGCAACTTGAATTTTTTAATGCAGTGTAGACGCAACTAACCTGTGTTTTGTATTTTCCCCAGGATGAAAGTCTCCAGCAGTGGTACTCTGGGGCTCCCAAGTGTCACCACACCATGCTCAGATGAACCCTCTGGATGCTCTGCATGAAAGATTTTCCATATCTTGAGAGCACTGTTGGGAAAATTTGGGTTTTACAAGAAAGTATTACAAAACTAGAGGGGTAATGCTGAATGCAAGAGCTCTGTTGTCCTGGAGATTTTCCTGTGTGTTTGGCCCTGCTCTCAGGTCTCTGGAAGAACTTGCAGGTCTCCCAGGTGCCAGAGACCATGGCCAAAACCCTTGGCACGAGGGCTGTATGAGGAGGCCAGGAAGGCTGCAAGATTAAGAATAAAATAATAATAACAAATTAATATTAAAAAATCAAAATTAACATCGTCTGAGGAGGGAGGTGAAAGAAAGGGAGGGTAGATGTTGGCATGGAGGTCTGACACGAGCAGAGGAAGGGAATCTGTGGAGCCTGCTGGTGCCATGCATCATGTCCTGCATGCTCTACCCCTTGGTTTCCCCTGGACTTGGCACAGAAACATGATGATTATGGTGATGGACTACTCCAACTGTGCAAAAATGTTTTCCTTTTACATGACATTCTAGAACTGATGTTTCTGGGCTTTAATATATAAATTTCTGGCTAAGTTTCTTGGAGTAACAGGGTGGTTTTGTTCTGCTGTGCTTTTTTTTTCTTTTACATAGGAAATTATTTGAAAGCATTTAGCTCTGTGTATAAACTACGTTTTTTTCCTTTCGTTTCCCTCATAAGCTCAAAGAAAGTTTCACCTGCCAGAGGAACACAAATACCTTTGCTTACTGTTATAATTGCTAAAACCCAGAGACAAAGGTGCATCTTAGAGGATGTGCTGAACTAACAATCTAATTCCATGCAGAAGTATCTTTAGATTATACACAAATAGAGCAGAAACTCAAACTGAGGTAGAAGGAAAACACTACTATTTGGGAATATGAAATTTCCCTGTCTCTGTCCGACATGTCTGAGTGGATGCCTCAGCATGCCCAAAGGAATGTCTCTGTTAAGGAGACAATGTTTTCTACTCAAAGCTTCTAAATAGTCAGATTTTAAAATTTAATTGAATTTCATTTCTTAAGGAAAAGTGCAAGTCACAGAAGGACCCACTAAAAAAAAGCTGGAATTGTTTCGATGGGAAAAAGTCCGAATCCCACAGATAAATCAGATTGCACAGGAATCATGCTCATTTGTGATTCCAGACTTTCCTAGAAATGTCCAATTTCCAATGAGAAAATCTGGCCAGTCTCCTCCAGGGTACTCAGACTTTAAATTCTCTGATAATGGGTAAGGGATACTTACTCAATGCACTTCATCCTTTAACCAAGATATAATGCTCTTGGTGAAGAAACATCTATAAGTCTAAAGGAGAGTCCATCTCTTTAGGCTTCCACATGAAGAAAGGAAAAAAGAATAAGAATTTACTCCTCCCCTGGGTCAAAATCTCAGTTTACCCCAAGAAAACATGTATGCCTTCCATGCAATGTAATTACAAGTCAGCTGAGAAACTTGGAATGAAGGAAAGCAGATCCATATATTGGCAAATGCATGTAGTCCCTCAGCTTTGAGGGATGCCAACAAATCCATTACCACAATAGTATTTTGCACTGAGAGAGTCCCACTTCAGGATTTACAGGCTAAATATAAAGAACTTAGACTGGAAAGGAAAAAAGTTCCCCTCCCATTCACTATTTCCAATGGAAAAGGATTTTTCCCAAGTGAAAAGTAAATTGCTGAGAAAATGCAATTGAAATGATTAAAATTGCTGAGGGTTTTCCCCTTAATTTTGTTCCCGTCCTTCTTCCCCCCAAATTCCCACGATAGTCAATGTCAGAAGATTTCACTTACTCTTGAATTCCTCCTCCCAAATCATAAATATTTATCACGTGAATGGGGTTCTTACAAGTCTCTCACATTTGTGAAAGAAAGCAGTTTGCTGCAGGATTTGACCTTGAAAATCTTCCCCAGTCTCATTGACAGAAGCCAATGCTATTTTTCCTTTTTAATAGCCTTGGAAACTTGTGCCAGACAGACAGAACAGCCAGACAGACCACACGCAGGTTATTAAAAACAGTTAAGGGTGTGTGATTTTGGTATAGGGACATAATGGCCACTACATTATGGGCAAATGGGAGGTGGTAGGGCAGGAGGGGGGTTGTTCATTAATGAACATAAATAATGAAAGGACATTGGAACATGGTTCATTCAACACTAAAAGCCAACTTCTTCAGTTAGAAAATGGAATCAATCATCTGGAGTAATGGAAGAATTAGAAAACTGTCAATCTTTATGTTTTGGATTCCTAAACAACTATTAGGCTTGGATGTCAGGAAAGAAACATTACTTTACTGCCTAAAAAGCAAGAGATTGTGTGAACTTCACAGTCTTTTCCACAAAACCTTGTACTGAAATAACTGAAGTGCCCATAGCCCCCTCACCCCCCAGATTTCTGCCAGAAACTCACACTGTGTGCTGGACACTGAAGAAGCAACAAAGCCCAAAGCAGGGAGCAGACCAAGAAGCAAAAGGCAACGCTGCTTTAGTTAGCTCTGCTGTGAGAAGCAGAGGGAGGCATTTTGTTTTCCTGCATCCGTGCTTTCCTCTTCTGTATCTTCTGTTGGATCTGTAAGAGTGCCCAGTCACGGGGCTTGCAGGACCCAACTCTCATCCAGACCTCAAGGCAGGTACAGGAAGGGCAGAACTTGCACTCCCTGGGCACTGTTACCTTGAAGTTTCTCCTTTGACAACCACTGACCTTATTTTAAAGTCCCAAACTCAACAGGAAAATTGATGACTTTGAGGGAAGCCAGAGAGGGTGGGAATCTCAGCCACTGAAGTGGGCTTGCTCTTGCTCATATTGAGGTGAATAAACTGTTTTTGACAATTTTGATGAGTGTTGGATTATCATCCAGGGGTGAATCTGAATCCCACGTTAAATTAATGCTAGCCAGTGCACAGCCCCTATTTAAAGATATCGAGGGAGGCAGCTCAGAGAAGCCTTCCTGAGAAGCTATCAGAACAGAAAAGAGCATGCACAGGTACCTCAGGATATGCATTGATGCTTGTGGCACAGAACAAACCCCAGGGTCCCCAGGATTGCTGTGGAACACTGAATTCATCAGCCAAGAAAAGGGAAAGTGTCCTGTGGGACAGAGGATCTTCTGGTCCTATAGCCAAGGAAACTGACCTGGTCAGGAAATCCACCACCTGACCCTGCTTTCCCAGCATCTCCTCTCCGGCCCCTATATCTTTCCATGGGTGTTTTGATAAAAATAAGGGGGGAAGAAGATGTTTTTGTTAGAAATTTCCTTGGTTTTCCAGGGCTATATGGTGAAACTCAAAGATACTTTGGTCAGGTTTCCTCCTTCATCTCAATTTTCTGATACACAATAGAGTCCCATTCTGGTGGTAGGAACTGATTACTCACGGCATCTCTGGCAAAAGAATATTTCAATTGAAAAATGGTTTCTGGAAAACTCACTTGTTTTCCATTGGCCTTAAATAGATCATTGGCTGAAAAGGCCTCTCCCCATTTGAAATCCTAGTTTAACATCAGGAGACTTGACTGAGTTCAGCGGTGTCTCAGTATCACTGAAGGAGGGGACAGTTTCTCAAGGATGATTTGGGCTCCTTATAATTTCTTCCATTTGCCTTTCCCAGCCTACCACATCATCTCAATTACATCCAGCCAACTAACCTGAACACAGGCTGCTAAATCAGATCAACAGCTGCCTGTGCATGAAAGTCCTAATCCAGGGGAAGAAAAAAAAAAGAAAAAAAGAAAAGGCCTTACATTTCCTTCAGGATGTTAAAAAAAAAAAAAAAAAAAAAAAGGGGGCTTGTATCACAAAGCAAAAGGAACATTTTCCATCAGCACAATGAAATATTTATTAATAGCAGACAGTAAATAATCTAGTAGAGACTTGTTCACCAGAGTGCAGATTTTAGTGGGAGTCTCTGAGAACCAAAGCCCATTTAATTGTAATGAATAATAACACAGATTTCCTACATTTGGGCTTCTATTTTGCAAAAAGCATTAGCAAGTAAACATGGATATTCCCAAACTGTGAATATTTAGTTAAGTTTTATTCTAATGTTTCTTGTTCTGAATATTACTCCATGAATTATTAAATTGCAACCAATTTTCACAAAGATGAATTTTTCTGTTTGAAAAAATTGCTACTTTCTTCCACCTGAAGCTAAATCCACTACACATGGAGACAACTAGAGGCAATATATTCTTGAAAAGGAACGTAAAATCTGAGCCAAAGTATATATCAGATGAAAACCAGAAATGCTACTTTCATTCGAGTGTCATACAGCCATAATGGCTTCAGCCAAATTAAGATTTTTACCAAATGTCTTACTACTATTAAAAGTTCATGAGTAGAAATTGATTTAGTGGAGAACACGCTACTGACTGAGCATTTTCACTTTATTTACACCTCATGTCTCTGATGAGAAATAAGCAAAAAACCCCATATCCCAAATGCAGAGTGTATGGGACAGAGAAGGGGGCATTTGGAGAGGAGAAACTAAGTGCTCTCTCTCCACACATGGGTCACTGCGCTGGGATGGGAAGCCCATCCCAAAGTTCTGCATGGCTCCAAGTTGCCCATCAACACCGGATGGTGGAGGTGAGGCAAAAACACTTGTGCAGGTGGAAACCTGTGCCCTGCACTAAAACACCAATGTTCCCTCACTGCACTTGCTTAAAACTCTCCCACTCTTTCTTTGCCTTGAGACTGGACACTGCTGGGGGCAGACAGTCCTTCCTGTGCTTTTTTATGAGGCTCCCAAAAAATGATCAGGACCTCACGAGAGCTTCTTCTGTGCTCATCTGCTCTGTGGAGATGAGGGGTGGTCAGTAGCAGCAGCATAATTAGCAAAGAGACAGAGAGAGAAGAGACCTCCAGCAGCTGAATTCTCTGAGGGGAACGGAGGGGATACTTTTAAACTTACATAACAAAAGGATCATCTACAGTAAGCATTAAATGATGGTCACAACAGAGGTGTAAAAGTACAGAGGAACAATTAACATCAACACCATTTCACAAAGTGAGAGTCAGCTAGTCACACTCTTGCTCCCAGAACTATTCCTACAGTGCTCACACAGGCACAGTGGAAATACCTTTTATTCCTGTAGAAAATGTTTTTCTAATACTGAGCCTATATAGAGAAGGGAGAAAAAGATAATACATGTGCCTATAGCTGCAGTTTCCCCATGCCAGAGTTACTGCTCAGCCTGTGGGCACGGTACTGATGCTGCCAAGTGGTCAAGCCTTTGCTGCTGTTCGCACAGCAATGTGCATGGCAGGGCTGCAGTATTCCGAGATTTACTTTTTTCCAAAAATGACACTGTTTGACAAGTACCAAGTGATGGTGGCAAAGCTGTTTAACCACTCTACTGCTGGGCTGTGCTGGAAGCGGAAGGTTAGACCAGGCTCACAGGTACCTTACAATTGCCCTGTCTATTTTAACGCGCCGTACACAAAGCTGCAAATCAGCCTGACAGCACGGAGAAGCCTCTGATTAGACAGCAAACTTCACTTTCTGTCCTTTTTAAGTGTAACATTTTCAGTTCTCGCACATGTGCATGCTCATTTGGGAAGCATCTGACTAGTTCTGGCATCAGATTTGGACACCTTAATGTGTGCATCTTCCTCACAGTCTCATAGCACTGAATAACACATGAAGTTACATTTGTCTAGAGGTCTGCTCAGTTCAGCCTGGGCGGCTAAGGAGGCAGATATTTATTTACACTGCAGCCACGGGGGTGAGATCCTGACTGCAAGCTGAGTCACAGGTTTCAGTGCAAGCCCTCGGAGAGCATGGCACTGCTCATCAAGGGCGATGCCGGACCTTGCCTTGGAGCCTTGTAGAGGTCAGCGTGGCTGGGGGCAGCCACCAGAGCTGCCCTTTGTGAGCACTTCTCAGCTGCGGTCTGCACAGCACTTGTAATTAGAACAATAAAGTACAATGCCTGTGTGACGTTTGTTAGCAAATACCAACTTTCAATAGCAAGTGCTAGTGATAAGCACAAATCCACTTGACAAACCATGTCCTGTCATAGAAAAAAAACCCCAAAACCTTCCTGCAGAGGAAAACCATCCTTTAATGCTAAATAGCTTAGGGTTAGGCCTGCATACCCTTCTCTCTCCCTAACAGTGATACACTCTGCAAGAGATTATGGGAGTAAAGTGATAGCTAGGTTATTCCTAGAGCACAGAATAGATTTTGAATGGAAAATCCCAGCATTTTCTTATATAAACAAGCACAAAATGCATTTATAGGATAGGTTTGGGTGTTTTCAGCTTGCAAAAGGGTTTAAATTTTTTTTCCTTGCCACATGAACTGCCAACTAAACTGAGAAACAGAAATCCTAAATAAAAGTTTGAAAGCAACCACCAACTGTTTAGAAACTGAAAAAGAAACTCTACTAGGAAATCAGTCCTTTTGAGACAGTGTTCCAGTAAGATGTCGGGGATAGGTCACTTGGTGGTCTCACTGGAATAACCACGTTTTAGGTTTTCAGAGTGAAATATATGAGGTTGGGCAGCCACAAGGGTTAGTACAGGGCTCAGATTTTAACACAAAGGGTAATCTGGTCTGGTGCAGTCTGGTCACTGCTGCAGTGCATCTGAAGGTTAGGTTTTATGTTTATTAGCATCATCCAGATGGCGTTTTATGTCCTTAATAACTTTGTCCCTGACTAAGCCATGAACCTACTGTTTGACAAACACTGTAGGAAATACCTATCAGCAGAAAAGCCATTTTGTAACAAGGGGTAGAGCCGGTACATTTAAGATGCCTACAATTTACTTCTGTGTACCTGTCACCTTTTGGTGTGTACACTTAACATCGGGAAGGGCTTTTAGCAGCTGTCCTTAAGCTGAGGGGTCTGGACAAAGGAGTTCAGTACCCTTGTAGATTCCTGGGAGCCCTGCAGCTCCTCCCCGTGCACTGCTGAGCAGCATGGACACCTCCTCATCTGCTCACACCCTGGCCCATTAGCAGAGATACCCCCAACATGTTGTCCTAAACACCGGATACCTAGCAGAACATCCAGGATTTACTGTATTTTGGTGAAAATTAGTCCCATTTCTAATTAGCAGGACTCGAGACTCTCTGGGGAAAACTATTTTAGTCTCTAATAGTTAAAACAAAAGGAACATTGACATTTCTTTTAGCAAGGCTGTCCTGGCCCCATAGGACATCTCAGCAACCCAGGACTTTCTTTCAACACCTGGGTGGCGCAAGTTTTTCCACTTTCACTATAAACTGAAAAAATGTTTGATTTCTTCCTGGGTGCAAAACACGTGGGCAAGACATTTCTCCCAGTTTGCAGAGAGCAAAGCCCTGAGTGCAGCTCGCAGCAGGAGCTGGGGTGGGCAGGGCAGCCCGCCGAGCGCAGCCCCTGCACGGCTCCCTCTCCGTGCCACCTTTGCACATCCGTGGGGGCTTGTACAGCCCTGGGATTCCACATCCAGCCATCCTTGTGCGCAAATGCCTCTGTGACACTTCAAACCCGAGCTGTGACCGACGAGCGCGTACTGGTCAAACGGATGGGCTAGAGGATAATGAGTTTACACAATCCAGGAGATGCTGCGTACTTGTCCTGCTGGTTTACTGAACTAATTTAAGTGAAACTGGTTCAGCCTCACGATTCAGACAAGACCAGAATGAATGTTAGCAGCACTTTTGGTGTTTCATGACACAATTTACTTCAAATTAAAGCAACTGGAAAAAACCTTGTGCTCAAGGAGGTATGTATGTATCGCTGTTGAAGCAGACACTGGCAGTAGTGACATCAGCATGTTTTTTTAAGCATACGTTTGTCTTTTGCAGGGATATTTTGAGACCCTAAAAATGTCACTACAGAACTGTCCCAGTTTTTGATTTTGAAAATGTCACCTGTGTCATCATTGGAACTGGGCTGTTATTTCCAGAACTAACCATTTGGGGAACAGTTTACGTGAAACTGAAACCTTAGCACCAGCTCTGCAGCGAAAGAGGGAAGGCAAAAGTGCTGGCAATCACACTGGCGCTGGAGTCATCCAGGAATTGGCTGGCTTACCTCAGGCCAGCCTTTCACTTGCCAGAATTCAGAAACTCACATTTCTTTTCAAATTTGCTATTTTCTTTAGGCATTCATTTTGAACGTGACCAGCTGTTCTCAGAACAGAGATCTGGAGCCATATTCTATATTTTTAGAGCAGGCATCTTTCCTGTTAAACAGAAAGATGAAAAAACTCCAAATTAGAATATGGTTGGGAGGAACAGAAGAAAATTCACAAGTGCAAAGCTGCTGCTGTTCACCCAAAAGGCTTGCAACAAAGATGCAGAGTGACTTTCCTGATAACTCACAATGGTTTACCTGAAATGGGAGCAGGAAAGAAAAACAAGGCTGTTGCCCTGGTTTTTGTAAGCCTCCTGCTTTTAACCTTGGAGTCAGATTCTTTCACTCAGATTCATGTAAATAATAGCCAATGTTTACTTAATGGTATTTTCTGTTTTTCATTCCTTTTGTGATAAGAGAGCTTTGATGAGCACCTTTCTTCTCCAGTGGGATTGAGAAGGAAGTGACATGCTCTCCAATCCCTTGTGGAGTTGGGACATGTATAAGAATAAGATAATGTAAACAATAAAGGTCTATTATTCCTTCCTTTCTGCTGAACCTGGCAGGTCTGAGAGCGTCTTTATTGTGTCTCCCCAGACACACAAGGCAACCATACAACACACAGGTAACTCACTGGAAGCCCCAGCATTTGGTGTCCTGATCTGCTGAAGATACCAAAAGGGTATCAAAAGATACCAAAAGGGATCCTGGTAGAGGATCTTTCTCATCCCTTGGACCTGCATCAACACTGACACAACTGTCTCAGGGGCTAGATCAACAATCTCACCAAGCTGCACAATCACCTGGCCAAAAAAATCTGGTTCTGACAGAGTGAGTCACTCAGCTGCTGCCCAGTGTGCATACTGGTGCTGCCACGGTGACTGGGACTGTGAAGGCAGTACTGGGATGGACAGTAGGACTGGCACTCTTGGCAGCAAGTGACAGCAAATGTACAGCATGGGTAAGAGTCCCACACATTCCCAATAGCACTGGAAACAACAAAGCCCGAGCTCACGGGGCTGTGGGCTGTGAGCTGACGGCCAAGGGCTGCAGGTACCTGGGCCATACAGCTCGACACCTCCAGGCACACTCACCTTCCAGAGCTGCTAACAGGCGCGTTCATGCTACATCCTTTCCGTCTGCCAAAATTCTCAGAGCCTTTCCGCTCTAAACAACCACATATATTCCTAAAACTTGCCGGAATTTAATCATCCCTGAGGTCTTTATTGCTTCAACCAGTTTGGTTGAGGGACAACTGACAGTTTCCAGTGCCTTTGAATCTGACAAAAAAATGCACAAAACAGTATTACCAGACAATCCCATATTCTTAACAAATAATCCAACAGAAGAACTGAAACAACACCAAGAAAAAGAAAAAGGCAACTTCAAGGTAAACGGAAATGTATTTGAAGACCATGCCTGGGGCACTGTCTCCAAAATGATTTTGTCTTTAGAGGTCACTTCCCACAAGAGATCCCCAGCCCCTTTCGAGCAATTTTTAAAGAAATCAAATCCCCAAATAGTGAAATATTAGCTCATTCCCATAACCAATCTTCAAAATATCATCTATAATTGCTCATGTTGTTCCTAATTCTCACCAAGTTAACCAAAATTTTAAAATGTTACATTTTTATAAAGCCCTGTGTTTATCAGGTTATTATGATTGGCCAGTGTTACGTATTTCTGTTTTAGAGGAAGGCTTTGGTTTTTTCCACATGGTCAATTTCTGAAACTAATTGCTTAAATTTATTGCAAGGTTAAGTTGAAAAGTTTCACTCATCCTCTCTCTGCTCTCAGGATATATAAATCCAGATTAAATGCTCTGTGGGAGACTTTACCCCTAATTAAATTATTAACCGAGGGAATTAATCCCTCCTCGGTGGAGGTAAGACCCTTCCCTGTTCTGCTCCAGAGTGAATTGCATCATCAGGGCAACTCAGAGGAGATTCTTTAAAAGGACCCCACTCTGCTCCCTTGTCACCAGCCCTTAGCCAGCAGCATGAGAGTGTCACTGCCAGCACACAGACAATCTGTCCCACCTCCCGCTTGAATCCAAGGGCCCCTGTAAACACAGTGTGTAAACCCACCCCCCCCCCNNCACCCCCATTTTTTCCCCCAGAATTCAAAGAAGAACTCCTTCAAAGGCACTTTTCTTCAAGAAAGAAGAACCCCAAAACTTCAAGGCTGTATTTCAACAAGAGAGTGCCACATGTTTTCCCAAACTCCTCCAACCCTTGGGTGTAGAAGAACATTTGAGAGGCAGGTAGAAGGTCTCTGATGCGAGTGGATCCCAATCGTTTCCGTGTGTGATTCCGAAGGGATGGCCACTTGCAACACTGAGGGTGTTTCACTCAACATACGCTACTCTCAGTCCCAAAGGAAAACGGGTTCCAGTGAATAATCCTGTGATCAGACAGAGTACAGTCACTTTTCATTTGTAATTTTAGAGATGAAAGGGTATGAAACACCCTTGGCTTATTATTAACCAGTGCCTTGTTATTCCTTTTCTCTTGAATTCAGTCAGTGCCATTCGTAGAAAAGCCATTTCTCCCCAGGAACCCTTTCTTTTCAGATTGCCTTTATCCCTGCTTCCCAGCAATTTCTGTTTTCAGAGTAATGAAGACCAGTGCGGTTCTCTTCTACACCATTTCACTACATTTACATTTTTTAAAATAATTGATCATATCTCTGTAATTTTATGCTTTTATTCTAAAACATAGGATGCATACAGTCACTACTCAGCATGGCCAGTGAATTATGGCTTATTTGGGATTTTAAGTACGAAGATTATAAAAGTGTTGGTTAAAGTGCTGCCAAGTGAACTAAATTTAGTATTCATGGTATCTGGCTAAATATATGTTTTTTAAGTAATAAGAAGGAGTTGTTATTGAAACTGCAATCATCTTTCACAATAAATACTGTTTTACTTGAAGGCTCCTATACAGTAAAGTTATATCAGTACTTGGGTATGGTGTACTTGTAATTAACACAAATATAGGGAAAACACACTAATGTTTCTTAAACTGCATTTCTTTTGTTTATACTAATGCAAAGGATAATTTGGAGTGCCACACGCATTGAGGACTGATAAAGGCATGGCTGAGTACTACACAGAGATGTCTACTCAGAAGCTACAAGCTTGGAAAGAAGCACTGTTAAGCAGGAGCATTATCAAGAGTAATCAATGCATTCAAGAGGAGTTAAGGCTCACAGACTGTTAATAAGAAAAGGTGTGGGGGCTGAATGATGATGGTATTGTTTAGACTGAGACTTCCTAGGTACGTTCAGAACCACATACAAATACAGCCCAGGCGAACACTCCTGAGGCGTGCTGAACTCATCCAAACTTTTCCAGGATGAAAGTTCTGCAAAAATTAGCAACTTAGACACAGGGACTCAGATGGAAAGAAAAGGTTTATTGTGAGATCTGAAAGCATGATTTACAAGCATTTAAAAATCAAAACTTTGTTTCTCTCTGCTGCAACTAAAGGCAATTGAAAAAACAACATCTTTTTACTTTTAAATATGTATACACACATTTAAATTATATGCATAAATATAAAATATATCTATTTAAATATATGCTTCTTTCCTAAGCAGACCATAGTGACAAAGTACATACAGTACATGCAGTGTCAGGAATGCAAAAGAAAAATTAAATGGGGTCCATTTATATGGGGGGGAATACTGAACAGAGCTTGAGATTGAGGGAAGTTAAGCTGTCTTTTTTCTCTTGCGTACAAAAACATTCCAGCTGTGGTTTCCACCACCAAAAGTAGAATTTCACTTTTATACAGGATTCTGCAAATTGCACTCACATATTTCACTAAAATCATGTCACTCATCCTGGTGTGATCAATGAGGCATTAGACACATGAATAACTAAAGGTTTGAGAGCCTACGTGTCTATTTATTGTAGCACCTTCTGTGTCCTTAGGGTTTACAAGACCCCATCCTGTTCTTGCACGGCAAGGGAATTGATCTCCTCACGACATGTCATCACTCTTTCGGGGAGATGCATTGCACGCATGCACACAATTTAAAAGATTTGAAGGAACAAGTCTTTCTGGTGAAAGCAATCTAAGATGTCCTGCGGTCACCACCAGAGTACCCCTTCAGACGCCCAAATACAGCTGGCATCCCCAGAGAAGCACGGCACAGCTGTCCCCACGCAGAGGACTGGTACCTCTTCTCGTGGGCACAGCTGGCACGGGACTGTGCAGCCACGGCAGCCTTCTCTGCCTGCCGCGGCTCTGCAGCGGTGCCACAGGAGGTGGTGAGGAGGAGAGAGCCCTGCTGCCCGTGCAGCTGCAGGCAGGCAAGGGACAGAGGGAGCGAGGGAGGAACCACAGGTTTGTCCTTCATCCCTGACTGCTCCATGGCTGAAGCACATGAAAGCGTCAAACCCAAAAGCGTCAGCACAGCGCCTGACATTTCAGACGTACAAGCCTGTGAGGAACTCTCTGATCAACTGCATCCTGGAGCCCTCAGTCCTGGGCACCTCTCAGTGAGATGGTTTGTGGACACGGGACGGGGCACATCTGGCACATCAAGTTTTGCCTGCCCATGGGTGGGTTAATTTGTTTCACTTCTAAGGGCCACGTCCCTTCCCATGCCACACTCCCTGTCCTTCCCTGCACCTCCTTCGAAGTGCTGCGGGGCCACATTGCCACCTGACATTGCCTGACACCCACCCAAAACCAGATGGTCCCTGCTACTCACCAGGCTCAGACTGAACCTCCTTCGGGAGGCTGCCCCAGCTGAGGAGCAGAGCCGGTGGGGACGGCCAGCAGAGCCTCCCAAAAACCCACACGTGAGTCCTGGACAGCTGTTGGTTGCAGTTCAGCATCACAGTCCAGCTGGTCCAGCTGCCTCAGTCAACAAGATTTCTCACTGGAAAAAGGTGATTTTTAGAACTTGAAGCTTTTTCATGTGAAAATGGCAGTTTTGACAAAGGCCTTTCATTCTGTGATAGAGATAATCAAAATGAAAAATCTCATCTTGAATCAAAATGTAAAGAAATTGAAAACTGAAACAGTTACACTTTCTGTTTTGACATTTCCCATTCAAAACTCCTCAGAATCCTTTCCCTGCTGTGTGAAAATGTTCCTTTTCTGATTTTTTTTTTTTAATTTGTTTCACTGGGGAAAAAGAATTTGGAAATGCTGACATTTCTTGCATGAGATATTTCAAGCTTTATCTAGAGAAGTTGTGCCTACAAGTACACTGAATTCCTTGCACCCCACCCAACAAGTATTTTAGAAGAGTTGTTGAAGAATATAAAATTTAAATAACAACATTCCAATATTAAAAGCAAGGTTAATAAGTTATATTTTTCTCTTTGAATCCAAACACTTTTCTGGGATTTCAAATATTAAAAGGTAACTAGATTTAAAACCAATTTCACAGCAGAAATCCTTCCACAGAAAATGATAGACCAGCTGATGCAACTGGCAAAATTCACACTTCTAATTAAAATGATTAAACACAAGAGACCCCATTGCCTGTTTTCTGTATAAAACAACAACAAAGTAGGGATTTATGAAAGAAATATCGTGCTTCTGTGTATCTTAAAGGAAAATATGATAACTGAATTTAAATTCAGGATTTTTTATGTGAGCTGTTGATACTCCTTCCTTCTCCAAACTACTACTGCAAATCTGAGACTAATCCCACTGCTCAAATTTTATATTATCCAAGGCAATCTGCTGTTAGACATTTCTTCTACAAAATCTATCTATGTACATACACTGGAAGTGTGTCGTACTTTCAGTGATATTCCAGCAGTAAATACAGCATGAAATGAGTATTTTCCTCAACGGTCAAAGGTATTCCTATTGTAAATCAAGTCTGCTTTGAAATATTATATATTTATAGCGTGCTCTTCTACAGTGAGTGTTATCCAACAATAATATGAGATATTTTATAATGCACAACAGCTCTGGAATGAGTAAACAGCGTTCATGAGGAAATCAAGAGCAATATATATTTTGGTTATATTAAATGTACTTATAGTTTAATTTATACTTAGGTTCCCAGCAAAAAATAATACCATATTCTGTCTATACATCTAATTCTTAATAAGCTCAGTATAGACGTCTTATTCATTTCCTGGGAAGCAATGCTCTTTACCAGAGTTATTTGTAAATGCAGTTAAATTACCATCTTCAACTGCTTTTACTCCGCAATCATGAAAATAACTATATCCAGAATCATTTCACTTTAAAAAAAAAGTCATTTTAGTCTAAAGTTTGGCAAAAAAATAAACTGAAATGCTTAGAAATTTACATTTTTGTCACTCCATAAATCAAAACTTACTTTACATATTAGAACAATTTTTGTGAGAATTTTGGATCTGAGCTGATAACCTTTTGCCAAGTTTTAACGAAATGCAAATTGAAACATCTGAGATATTAAACAGACAATCGAGGTTTATGGTTACATCATAAGATTATTGCCCAGTAACACTGCATACTATGGCCCTGAAACACTCACAAGCTTTATGTATGCAAGCAACCCTTGTGAACACAAATATAAGTGCTAATATAACCTCATGGCATCGAGAACACAATGTTGTATCAGCAATTGACATGCAAACTGTTTTGCTAAGGGAACATTCCTCCAAAAGATGTAGGAGGGTGTATGTGCAGAAAGGGGCAGCGAACGATGGCAGAGGCCTAATTATAGAACCACTAATGGCAGGAGGAGAACACAGCGCTGAAGAGAGCCAGCAGCGTTAGCTCCGAGTGGCCAGGGAGGGCACAGGCCCGGCTCCCTGGCCTGTGCAGCCTGGAATGGGTACACTGGAGTCACAGCACGCAGATTTTTACCAGATCAGGATCTGACCCGTATCTGTAGTGGCTGCGTAAAGCCAAAAAGCCCGCTGGCTGACAAAGAACCAAGACTAGGGCCCCTCCCTGCAGGTCACCAAGGACTGTCCTGGCACTAATGTCTTCTCCTTCAGAAGCCCATGCTGTAGATGCACACCATAATGCAGACCTTACGTAGTGCCCAGGGAAGTGTTAATTAATATCTTTAATTGTTAGATACTGTGTCAAGGTAAGAATAAGTGGCTTGCTGGACATAAGATCTTTCCAGACACTGCATGTAGATTCAATTACATCCATTGCTCACGCCCACACATCACAGAGGCAATACTGGTATGTTCCTTCTCAGTCTGGAATTGACCTTAACCGTAGCCTCCAGGAAGGGCTAAGCATGCAAACTTTAATGCATTTGTGGCTCGTATTAATTCATCCCTGGCCTCTGTGAAAACTACTGATACATTTCTGACAAAGGAGAAATGGTTAATTTAAATGGAATGTTGTTAATAATGAAGGGTATGCAACACTCAAACACTAAGAAAGGTCAGATCTGAAGAGAAGGGATTCATCTGATGCTCAGAGATACACTGATACCAACCACAGGTCCCTGGAGGGAGTGACTGGAGCAAGGCCATCAGGTAAGGATGGCATCAGTTTCATAAACTGAGTGAGGTTCCTGCTCCCTTAGTGTTCAAAGCAGAGGAGGCAACAGCAAGTCCTTACAAGGGTCCATAGTACATTTACAAGAGGGGTGCCAAGTGCTAAAAAAATAGATGCACTACAAACAGTTCACTGTGAGGTTATTAACCAGTGGATGCCCCCAAAGTCTTGTTGTCCAACTCTTCTAACCAAATAGATTGAGGTTAAATTGCAGGCTAAGCTTTCCTCTGGTAAAACAATGTTCCCACTCAAATTTCACTGTTCTAATTGCAGAAGCTAGAAATAAAAATACTTTCATTCAAATAACTAGCATTCAAAATGCTTTCAGCTGGACTTTGCCTCCCAAAAGAAGCAAAGACACATGAAGGATGTTCTGTATTACCATTTTTATTGGCATTATGGGCCAGGACCCCATAGGTGCTGTCCCACCACAAAACAAAGATGACTATCCCTACTTCAAATCATGGTATTTTATTACAACAGTTTACAGTCCTTATTTAATTATCTCAGCATGTACTGCATGGAGTCTGCAGTGGAATCAATTCATTTCTAGCAAGTATTGGGCCAAATTGTGCTTTTACTCCCTGGAGAGGGGGTGGGGGTAAAATATACAGAACAGCTGGGGCCACCCAGTAGTTCAGTGAGGCACTCTGACAGCAGCAATGGCAGATACAAGCAGAAAACATCTTTAAAGAGCCCTCAATTCTTCAGCAAAGCCATAATTATATTCTGAACATTTTTCCCATAATAATTTTCATCCAAAAATTTGCCAAAAAAATTCATCGTGAAAGGCGTAGAAATCTACATTTTTGACACTCCATAAATCAAAAGCTTATTTTACATAGCAGAACAAAATTGCTGTATATTTTACCTCAACCGTACTGTCTTTTAGCATTACCTGCTGTATTTCCAGACTTGAGGATTTTTACATACCCTTCCACTGCTCCTCCTCAGACTTTTTTTAACATTCACCATCCTCTTCATTAAAACATGTAATTTCTCAAAATCTACTCCCTTGAAGCACAAAATGGCCCTTGGGCTGAACGAGCTCGGGTTCTGCTGTGGTGCTGTAAGGCAACCCGGGATGCTCACCCGCCACCTCCCATCCCTCCAGGTTCCCGCTGAGCTATTCCCAGGTTAACAGTGTTCCCTTCTTGAGCCAAAGGTGCACTAAACCTTTTGCAAACACACTCAAGGTGCAAATGAGTGCAAAGGTAACTTCCAGCACTGCTACTTGATCCTGGAGGGCAGAAAGGCTTCCACTGGAGGATTCATTTAGGAGTATTCATTCCAAGAAGAGGGGTGAAGAAGCCCTCGTTTTGTGTTAGTACCTAAAAAATGTTTGTTTTTCAGTTTTAACTCTGGTTTCTTTTTATTTTTTAAATCAGAATGAGTCACCTTTTTATTTGATAAACTGGATCATATATTCATCTAGTCAAACCACAACCAAACCAAACCTAAATACAAGTAAATCTGAGAATAATAGTGACTTTCAGACATGATCAAGCTGGGTTTGATTTCTGTTATTTATCAAGAGTTAAGAAACCTTGTTTCCCTTCACCAGTCCCCTGAGCCGTTAACATTCACATTGCACCACATTCTTGTAAGATTATGGGAATTTTCAGTTTAGAAAATCCAAAGCTATCTGTAGCTGAGCATATTTAGTTGCATTTTACAATTCTATTTTAAAATAATACCACTACATCTGATACCCCATAGTTGTCTGTGACAAATGCAATATGCAAACATCTTCCATTGCATAAATGGCATGGGCATGGAAATAACAATACGCTGACTGTCTAACGCCCATTGTCTGGAGAGCAGTCTTAGTGTTGTTGAGTTAATGAGTGAACTGAGCATTGTGGTCAAAGTGTCACATAAATAATGGTTTCCATTACAAAAAAAATTGTGCCACCACACCACACCCTGGCCATCAAAAAAAGCAAAGCTCCAGAGGTTTCCCCACAGACAAATACATAAACCAGTGCTGAATTTCTCCCCTTTCCCCCTCTTTGAGGCAGCTAGTTTAGTGGCCTCTTTCTTTTTGTAACCTATTTTTGTGACAAAACGCAGCTAAAACATTATGTGGTTTTTCTATGAACAGGAGTAAAATGCAGTCACTGTAGACCAGACTCTTCCCTGGTGCGAAGGTCATCCACCCAAGCTGCTGAGTGGCAACTCAAGCCATTCTCACAGGGATATAAATCTCTCTCCCTCTGTCTGCATCTTTTTACCCATGCAAAGCAGTGATGCCCAAGTCCTCCCTGCCTAGTCCTGAGCTCTGCTGTCACACCCGTGACAGAAATGAGGAGTATGTGTGTGGAAAGGCATGCACACCAACAAATGCTTGGATGAAGTTCCATGCAGCCATGGTGCTGCTGCCAGGGACGTACTAAGGATAGCTTTCAAGCAGGTTTTGGAAAGGAGACAAAGCATACACAACCGAGCTACAAGCTGTAATAACAACAGCAGTCAGAGGGATATAAAAGGCTAAGCATTTCACAACCCTGGTCAGTCTAAGCACACAGCCTTTCTCCAGGCACTGAAGCCAAGGTGGAGAAGAAAAGGGAGAGCTGACCAAACTAACCTGGGAATTCAGCCTCGCATGAAACCAGGCTCCCAAATTACCAAACAACGGGCTGTTCTCCTACCACCGTAAGCACAGATGTAGATGTTTCTTTCCCCCCAAACTCTTAAAGAAGTGTGAAAATTACACTGACAGTCTTTGGAAAAAGACTATCTGCAATTCGTCATGGGCTTTCTACCTGACATCTGGCAAGATGCAGTCAACCACAGTGTTTTACAAGGATGCAGAGGATAGCCTACAAAATGGTCGGTAGATTCAGTTGTTTATCTGTGCTTCTATCAATTTTCTGTAATGTCCTGGTGTGTTTTTTGTCATTCAGGATCCACAAAACAATTTAAAGAGAGTCAGGTGTTCTAATCCCACTGAAACTAAAGAACAGGTAGGTCTCCAAATGCCTTGAGCACATCAGAAGCTTTGAGGTTTCTCCTGCAGCTACTCGTGGCACTTGCAGCCTGAATGGTGTTGACTGTGGGCAGGTCTACCCTGCTACATTGACAGTGTGCATCTCAAACCAGGAAGAACTTGCACAGAACCTGAGTCACTACTTTCATTCCATAATAAATCCATGCCTTTCGGTTGTGTTGGCAGCGGTGACTCCCAGGTTTACGGAAGGCTCAGATGAAAATCAAGTAATCCATTCCATCAAAACAGGAAAGGTCCAAATAATTGAAGGTGTGCAAAAGCAGTAAATTTTTCCTTAATAGGACACTCCCCATTTTATCATGATGTTCCAGAACTACTTTTGGAGCACCTGGAATTAATAGCCCTTGTTTAAACTGCAGTAGCAGCTCTAGGAGCTTCAGCTGCAAGTCAAGACCCAGGTCAGTTTGCCGGTGTCTGCACCAGGAAATTTCATGGCAGCTTGTCCTTGCTTTGGTCTATTTACAGTGTAAGTCTTGAGTGAAAGACAGGAACAAGCCCAGAGAGAGGGAGCACAGAAGATGATGAGTGAAGATTGGTGTTACAGTGCTGAGCTGTTCTCTTTCTATTCATCAACTCAAACATCTGGAGCTTTTTAAATGTTATTTTCTTTGTAGCTGTACAGCATACTGATCTGTAGGGTAGGATTCACTTTGTGCACATAGTTAGCTGGAGCAGCGTGATAAAGATTGTTTGAAAAGTCTTAGACACGCAGACTCCATCAAAGCTGGCCTCCCTCTCAAAGTGAAACGTAAACGCTGGGTCTTTTCCGAGGTGAGCTTATTCAGCACACAAGTTATTTGAAAAGGTTGTTCACTGAGAAATAATTTTATGACCCTGACAGTACACCTGAGAGTAGAAACATCAGATTCCCCAAAGAGAAGGATGGACTTCTGTCTTCCCCAGTTTAAAGGTGAGCTTCTTTAACAAAAGACAAAATGTAAAATTTTAAAGACATGGCTTATGTACTTAAAAAGAAAATGTAATTTCTAGGTGCCATGTGTGCTGTATATTCCCTTGTTCAATAAGCAATTTAAAACCTCAAGTTTTTAGACAAGCATTCCTAGAAAAGGTTTGAAGAAGGTAACAGGTATTCCAACAGCAAAATTAAATCCTCTTTGTTTTGAAATAGTGTGGTTTCTTCTGCCTCATCTTCAATTTAAGGTCCATTTTGGAACCACAGAACATCTACAGAACTCATTTAGACGTGACTCACCTATGGCCACCCTGTGACTCCAGTCATGGTGCCACGTGTGGTGACATGTCAGAAGTTACACTATTAAACACAAACAGGCAAAACCTCAAATCACCTCAATCACATCACTGCCGAAATCCCAGGTAGTGTGGCATCTGTGAGACTTGACTGCTATGTAAAAATGCAGCATTTCCTGAGGCAGTGGCCAACCTGTTTGGTTTAAAGGGTAGGGCAGACACCTTGAAAAGATGGGAAGCACTTCACATTTGCCAAGTCCTGCCTGTCTCATGTGTATGATTAGGTGGCATGATGAGTCAGGCTCTGCATACAGGTTATAAAACCATGCTGAGTATGAGTCATTAGCTCTTCACTTTATTTCTGGGCACATTTAATCACTTCTTTTGCCCATGTACCCGCTTCCTGCTTTGCTAGGTTTTGGCAGCACACCTCTGGGCTGAGACACTTTTAGTATGTCTTGAAATTGTACTGAAATGATTTTCAAGTATTTCAATTGGCCAATACTAAAACAAGTTCAGTAGAGAAGATGCAGGCTTGTGTACTACTGATTTATGCCAATCAAAAATGGATTTGTTGCTACTAATTTCATCCCCCATGACTCTCAGAAAATCATGGAACTCCATGTTCCAGTAAACACAGGCCGTAGGATAGTACCTTCATTTCAGCTGGAGCTATCAAACACACCACCAATGCCAACACAATATTTTCACTTGGGTTTAGAACATGCGACTTTAACTCATAACATATTTTTCTGATACAAGGTCTGCTCCCAGTAATGACTAAGGGATTATCAGAAACTTATAAACCTATGGAAACATGGAGCAGACAAATCATTCAAGGAACCCGATGGCTCAGTGTTTCTTCCAAACCAAGAACTGAAGATAGGAAAAGTACCAGACAAGCCAACTGGGCAGCAGGGTCCAAGCAGGCAAAGCAGGAACAAGGTCTGCACACAAAGCATAGCTAACCTAGCAACTGCTCACTGTGGAATGCTGTGGAATTTAAAAGTTAAACGGGTTCAGAGAGGGATCAGACAATTCTGTTGACCCATGAGACCTCTTCATTCATGAAGGCTCTGAGCAACTCCATTTTTAGCAGGAGAGAGGAGATTATACCCAGCCTATTGAATAGCTCCAAATGTGAATGTTCTGGGTGTTGTGGTTTACATTTGAAGGGCCTCATGGGCTTGGTGGTTTCTCTGACCCTGCATGACAAGTATCAGCCCCCTTCTCTCAGCCACCATTTCCTGCCTGCTGTACTGAAGGCTCGTATGGGCCCCATTCTCAGGAGATAAGGAGACTTGATGCTTTCAACAGCCCCTGCAGCTGGGTTCTCTCCTTCCCTCCTTCCCAGCTCTCACGCACCCTTGGGATCTTCCATCTCCTTCATCCCATGTGCTGTGCCACATATGCCAGCTCCCAGCCTCTGGGCACCACAGCAACGCTTCTGCTTTCCCCTATCCTTTCACCATCGTGACCTCGGTTCCAGAGGACTCAGGGACAAGGATAACTTTCAAATGGGGCTTGGTAAAAAAACTGGTCCTGCAGAGGACTGTCTCAATGGGCACTACTCCAGGCAACAGGAGGCTTGGTGTGGCAGGCAGGAGGGGCATGAAAGTGAGAGTGAGGGATGATGGTGGGGAAGGCAGGTTTTCCTCATGGTATCTTTCTGGAGCTTGCCGTAGTTGTCGCCTGGGATTTGGGGTTTGCATTCTGACAAACATTCTGACAGTTCAGCACTCTGCTCACTGCAGCCCCCTCAGCTAACGCCAGGGTTTCATGGGAACACACAGCCTGACCTTAAACAAGTTCCACCACATATTTACCTGCTTGTTACAAAGCCCAGTCAACAGCTTTTTCCAGACACTATACCTTTCTCAAGGCCTTTGCATTACTTGAGAAGTACAACGTGCAAATTTAATATTTTGGATTCACATCATAAACTGCTAGTGCTGCTAGTAAAGTCTTTTTCTCCAGTCCTAAGATCTAGGTAATACAGACTGCAGAATACTGTAGTTTGTTTGTGGGCATGGAAGTTAATTTTAATGCCAGTTTTTATACCTGAGATACTGTAAATGAATATCTTCAACTTATATTGCCCATCGTAAACTTTTTTAACCTGTGAGTCATTTTCAAAATAATAAACGTAACTATTCCATAAAAATATCTCAACACAGAAGAGCCAGAAAAGTGAAGGACATGAACAGATGGCACATCAATCTTCTGCATTTATACAATTTGTTTTTTAATGCAAATAGTGTGGGTTGCCTGCTCTTGCCTTGGATATTGTTCCAAAGACGAGCACATTTTCTTATCTTTCTGGATCAATGTGACATTTGCAGTTATCATAAAGTGGGAGCCCATTTAATGATGTTAATGCTTCCTTAATGTAAAAATAAAATCACCTCCTTTATAAAAGCAAACAGATTAAAAGTCCCAAAGAGACCATTGAAATCTGTGACATTTGCAGTTACTGGTGGCTAGATGGCTTGATTATACACAGGTAAAAAATATCTTAAAAGCATTGTTTATGCTCATTAATCAGAATATTAAATAGGAATGCTGGAGTCTCCCCAGCGAGAACCAGTTTTAAAGATGCATTAATAAAAAAATGGAGGCAGCATTTCACGCAGCCTGTTTAGATCATTCAAAAAACCCAAAACCTGCAAACAATCAAACTTACGGCCTTATGGCAGCCTGGTAAATCTTCAGACCCCAGATGTAATATGTGGTCTGCATTTTTATTTGCACATATTGGAAAGTGACTCTGCCAGCAGTCCCTGATTCATGTCTGTACCGTTCCCTCCACGGTGCCACCAAGCAAGTGGCACATCACTAATATTTCTGTTCTTGCCCTTGGGGAAAATTTGAATCTTTAATTTTTGTGCAGGCTTTTTAGAGGAAGAAAAAAACCCAAACAAAACACCATCAACCGAAACAACCTTCTCTTCTGTTCTGAATTACTGCAAAAAGATAAATTAAAAATTATTGAAATATGTCACTTAAAACTATTCTGAGTATAATATAGCCTACGAGTCACAGATTCACAGACTCACAAATTTGGCTGGGTCTACATCACATCTCTCTAGTTCTAACAGGAAAGAAGCAAGTAAATGGTATGAACAGCATAATATATTTTTCATAAAAAAAATTTTAGGGAAAAATTAGATTTAAAAAAAAAAACATTTTTGGATTTGTAATTGTTTGAAAGACAAAATGTGCTGACAGCTTCTGTGGAAACTTAATTTTGAGCAGAAAAACCAAAACCCAAATGACCCTTTTGAACTCCACCCATGATTTTGCTCAGAAGAAAGGCCACCACTTCCTCAGGGAATACAAGGAAGCTCCACATGCCCTGGGAAGGCAGCAGCAATTGCTCCAACAGCTCCATCAGGCTGGAGACGGCCCCGCAGCCAACTGACCCCCAACACAGTCGGTGACAAATGAACTCTAAGCATTACTGCTCTTTTAAGATTTTATAGTGGAGAAGGGATGAATGCTATAATCAGGACGGGGTGGAGGAAATAATCATAGAATAAGAAAGAGTAACTGTGTAATTCAGGCATTTCCCTGTGCGCACTGTCCCCGACCAACTCTCGGTCCTCCTTCCAGACCTGCAGCTTCTTGTAACCAGCCTCTTCCCTTTGCTGCCCAAAATCCAGCCCAAAAGAGCCCAGCTGCAGGGACAAATCACAGATACGGCCATTGCTTGCCCAGTAGCACACAGGGTAGATCCTCACAGCCACTCCCTGAACAGTACCTGCAAAGGAGGTTAGAGGAACAGGTGAGGTGGTAGGAAGAAAAATTTACTGAACATTTTGCAGGTAAACACTTCTTTGTTACTGTTTTAGAGGTGCTGCCCTCAGACACAAACACACAACAGGGCGCCTGTTGTCATCGGGAACAAACCCCCTCTGCAACACCCCACTAACTAGAACAGATAATGAAAAAAACGTCTTTTAATTCCCTGTCCTTCTCCTTCTGAATGAGCTGTTAAAAGACCAAGAAAAACTGTTATAGCGATACCATAAAAAGAAGAAAGCCCAAAAAAAACAAAGAGCTCTCAGCTCCAGGCGTGTCCGAGGGGCTGGCAGGGAGAGACAGCGCCCACATGGGAAAGTTCTGTCACCCCATCTGAGATATCACTTAGTGGTGGCAGCTCTCCAGAGGCAGAACGGGTCCCACCTGTTTGCAATGTGTTTAGCTATTAATATTTATATAGTAGTTCAAGTGGGTATAAAAAAAAAAAAGGGATGAAATTCATCAAATTTTATGTCATCTCTTGGTGGTGTAAAATAAAAACCGTTGCAGCAGGGGAAGAGGGGAATAGCTTGTTTTCTTGCCTTTCTGCAGAGCGAAATGTCGTTGCTCTCAAAATGTCTCAGCGCAAAGCAGTTGGCAATCACCTTGGTGTGAACCACACCTTGACATCCAGGCTAAATACCACGGCCACAGCCTGGCCCCAAATCACAAGGCTTTGAATAGCACCACATAAATAACACATTTATCAGCTCTGTGGCTTGACTTACAACATCGAAAAAAAAAAGAAGTGAAAAAGATTCACATTGATGTGGAAGTACTTTTCTTATACTTCATTTACTGTGCTGAAAAAAAGCCCCCCAAAACATTTCATTTTTCCTTTTTCTAAGGTACTGATTCATGGATTGCTGTGAAAATGAGCTATGTCTAAGGGAAGGTCATCTGCCTATGCCAAGGTGAAGAAACGTCCACGGGAATGTTTCTTAACTAAGAAAATACAGGTATTCCAGACAAAATGCTGGTGCTCAATCCTTTTGAACTTGCTCTGCATTCTACCAAATGCTTCAATATTCATTGGAACGAGAGAGGGGAAGAATGACTGACCACCCAGTAATAACTTTGCCATCATCCCCCATATGTATTTGAAGTGAAACTAAATATTATATGTATTAAGAGGATACTTTCAGCATGGGAATCATGGAAACATCCACTCTATGTGTTCTGTACCACTGAGCATGGATCCCTTTCCAGGCAGGCAAGCCTAAGGATGCTGCTCCAATAATTTAAGTTTTGCACATTTTACTTTATTCTGCCTGACATAATTAAGATTTAAGCCACAGAAGATGCAAGGGTTTTAACAGAAGAAAAACCCTAAAATCCAATTCCAAAACAAATACCCATCTTGGGGCTGTGACCCAAGTATTCACATTTTCTTCGCATAAATGGGAAGGTTGCCTCTCCCCGAGAGGCGTGTCCTAAACAAGAAGAAGGCAAGGGAGTTAGGCATCCAAACTGGATTTTCTGTTCAATCTTGTCAACACCATCAAAATAGTTTGGCCAAGAGAGCTTGGAAAATCCCAGGATGGGTGACAGGGGTTGGACTGCCCACCTTTCCCCGGTTATTTCTCATGCAGCCAGTACAGAATGAAGAGGAGAAGAGTTTCCTTCTCTTTGTCGGCAGTCATCTGTAGCCTCCTGTAAGCTGTAAGCTTCTCTAATTCCAACACCATTCTCACCTACACAGATAACCTGCACTCAGTTAAAGGACCTGGGTAGAGAAGCGGAGCTCTGTGGAGATCCCAGCGCCAGGCAGTGCCGCAGCCCACGCCTGCAGCGGCACTGCGTGTAAGCATCGGAGCACTGGAGCTTAGCGCGTGGCAGGAACAGGACCCAAATCAGTCACTGTTACGCTTCTCTCTTCCCTCTCTCTCACACATGCACAAAACCCAAACCCACGCAGCCTCTTTCGCACAATATCACACAGTCCAGAGGGGGAAAATAAGATGAAGAAACATTAGAAAGAAGGAAATTATAAATCCGAGTGACACACAGCAATTGTAAAATGTTTAGCTGTAACCATGCCTGGAAACCTTGTGAAGGCAAGTTAAACTAGCATGCGTTTTGCTTACCTACCTCAAGTAACCAACAAGCTACATGTTCTAAAGTCACCACGAGCCCTGAATCATAATATTTAGCTCAATTGTCTCTAGCAGGTACTGCTAGTTTCCATTTAATCTTAATCCAATCTCTCCAAGAACTTTCATTCCCATCAGCCTAATCAAAACCTTGTTATTTGCTATCATAAATTTTCAGCATTTGATTTCATGAAATCTTTATAAAGTTCTGTACATTCTTGTACTAAATTCATTTTAATGAGCACTTGTCCCTGCCACACAGATTCATTGTATTGCAGACATTTTGAAACCTAAGTGACTACCTTCTTTTCAGAAACAAAAACAAACACTTACCTTTGTCTTCAGCTTCTATCCACTTGAGCACCTTCAGAGTCTGAAGATGTAAAAAAAAAAAATTTCTATTACTCTTTTTCACACACCGTTCAGCAAAAACTTTTAAAGAGCAGGCTTTTTAAAAATTTTACCCTTCTTGAAGTCCTCTTGTTGGGAGAGGGGCTAAGTAAATTTCTATGTATGTGTAAGTAATGGAGCACCTTGCTCTGGAAGCAGGGAGGATGGGGGCATAGAGAAGTGTCAATCTACCATTGTAGTGCTGCATCAAGACCCAAGATATAGGATTAGCCTGCCTGGAAATCTACTAGCAAGTTAGCCAGCATGGTGACTGGGCTACTGAAGGAAACCTTTTACCTGCATTGTCCAACCATTCCTCCAAATTCAGCAACACACTGATTGATAAAAGGAGAAAGTAATTTAACTTTCTCACTCCTATCCTTAATAGTATTTTTAGCTGGTAAGTATGTCTGGATGAAGATGCAGGTGACTGAAAGACTCATCTCTTCAGGCTTTTGACTTAACCCAAGAGTATAAAAAACTAGAAGAGTCACAGAAAGCCTATTTTCTTTTAAGGCTCCTACCCAGAATTTGGGGGTGCGTGGGAGCATGGCACTATTAGCTGATTTTAGTTATACTGACTCTTCTTAACAAGTTTGTGTCACTGAAAAAGATACTCTCTGGGTAAGGTAGTCTTCAACAAAAGTTTTCTGTAAAGAAATACGCAAGTTTAAAAGAGGCAACCCCATGAAAACACAGATTCCAGTCATTCTGTGTTTCAGGCACTGTGTACAAACTCCAGCCTACTCGGAGGAAGGGGTTGGCTTGCTCCTCTACAAATGCACCTTGGATGATTTCCTGAGGTCAAAGGTCTGCAGCAGACCAAGACAGACACCATCCCTCCTCCTTCCAATGCTTGGAGCCCAGTGGCATATCTAAAAGGAAAATATGAGCCTGAAGAAGTCTCTGAACTGTACGGAAGGCAGCAGCCAGTCTCATTCTTTTCTCATTCCTGCATGCACTCACGATTGGGGAACCAAGTATGTTTCTTTGGCTTTGACTCTAAAGGCGAAAAATGTCCCTAATTTTGTCATCTGCACGTATTCATTAATAGCCCTTCCTTTCTTCAGGTTTCAGTTTTTATTTCCCTGTATCCCTTACATTTTGACTTTGGATCAAATCTAGAGCAAGAGGACCCACTTCTGGTAAATGGATGACAAAATTCCTCTCTGGATCTGTCAGGACAACTTGACTGAGAACACACTGTTGCTACTGGCAAGTCAAGAGCTGAGTGCCACTTTGATTTACCCCAGCTCTAAAGTACAAATTCCCAGCTGAAACAAATGCAGACAAAGATTTCACATGCCTCTTCATTTAGTCTTAGCTTGTTACCTGTCCCTGTCAGAGAGATCAAGGAGACTGACTCCTGTTGGCATGTTTGTCAGAGAAAAGGAACAAACTTTACCTGTGTGGGCAGCTCTCATGCTTCATGAGACAGTTTCATACACATCTGAAATAATTCTTCATGAGACAAAAGAGAAAGAAGTCATGGTCAGCCTAACAGAGAACAGACATAAGGAAAACTGACTGTATGAGACATATTTTTAATGCTCATGCTAATTTTCAGTTAAAATAGTCTTCTCCATTCTGAAGAAATAGAATTGGATAGGAAACAATCTCAGTAAGGAGTATTAGATTCAAACCACTATTACCTTATACCTGCCCACGTTAAAATCAGGTCTGAATGTAGATTCAATTTATTATTTAAAAATATATATTTTTGCTTTTCTTTTCGTATCACAGAAATTAGAAAAAGAATATATTCAAAAGAGAGATCAAAGACACAAGAATGCAAAAGTGAAACTGTAGGTCAAATCAAGGTCCATCTAGGCTGTCACTTCATTTCTCAAAGGAACTGGTAGTGGATGCCAAGCCAAGTAAGTACCATTTCTTCTTAAAGAATATGAGAATTCTTCAGAGTGAACAAAAAGAGGATTCAATTTGTATCACTGCCTGGCCACTGAGACACCATCAATTCTAACTCATGCCAGCAAAATGCCAAATCAGCCTCAAATTTGTTGCAATATTTATTTCTGCCGAACTAATTACAGTCTTAGGGAATCAAGAAATTAGATAAATGGAAGGAACCATTTCTCCATTGCAACCCTCCAACAAGACCACAGCATGCCCATCTGATATTTGGACGGAAAAGCCCAGGTGCTTCCCAGATTGTCACCCCTTCTGCTACCTTCCAAAAGCGTCCCACCAGCGCAGTCTCCTCCCACCTCTCTCAGAGGACACACACAGGAGCAGGACCAAGGGCATGGAGCAGGATCATGGGTTTGGAAAATCTCTGCTTCTGCCCTCTGCCTCACCAGCTCTCAGAGATAAAGGCACCTGTAACCTCAGTGAAACAGCGATGCCGCCTGTTCTGGGCTGATGGATTCGCTTCTGCAGCCGTGCCAGGAAGCACTCGGAACCTGTTTTCCTTGCCTCCTGTGTCTGCTCTGTGGTGCACAAGAGACACCATTAAACAGCCACATATACTACCATTTTAACATGCTTAAATCAATTCCACCTCCATTCAGATAAGTGCTGAAACCCCCGTGTGGCTGGCAATTCCTAGAAGAGGACAGATCCTTTCCAAAAGCTAGGCTGAACTTAAAGTAGATACAAAATAATACTATAGATTTTCTTTCTTTCTCTCCCTCATCACAGCCCTAAGATTAGCATAAAAATGTGCTATCCTAACTAAGCAGTCTGTTAACTGATAAGCTATCAAAAAATCATCTGTTATTTTTATAGCTCAAAGGCAGATGCCATTCCAAGAACCAGAGTTGATTGAGTAGGATTTTTAGTGCTTCGTAGATTTATCATTGTAAACTTGAGGTATTTTAAAACAGAATGATTCAAGTCTTGAAATATTACCTCCAGAGCAATCAAGCATTAGGATTTTTGCTGGTCTTAAGTTTTATCTGGGATGAAATAATTTATTCTCACATCATAAAGAATTTGAGTAGTTTCTTAATGTGTGCACTAAAAAAATCTTTTCTGCATTACGGTCCAAGCCGATGTAATTACTCAAAAGCATGGATGTCAAAGCTTCCCAGCTCCTCCTGCAGGGCCCCCTTCTGCACATTCTGTTCATATCCCCCTTCTCTGTAGCATATTTGGTGAGGACCTCAGACAGCCAGTTGCAGTCAGGCTTAGTGTATCAGGTTTAATGGTTTAAGTGGCTTGGCACTGATGTGCTGCCCTGCCAGTATCTGCCCGATGATCCTGCTGTGTGTCGTACAGAGCCTTTATTGCAAAGCTGAAGCACACAGGCTCCTGCAGGAAAGGCAAGGCACAACCAACATGGGCGGTGCACAAAGTAAATCAAGTATGCTGAGATTTTCATAGTAGGGAGAGTGGAACGAAGCCAGTGTGCAGCTCGTAGGAAGAGAGAGGAAAATGTGGAACAACGCTAACCTCGCCTTCCATGTGATGTGGCCACTCTATCAGGAAAGTATGTATCACTGTGGAGATGCAATCAGCAACACCAGAGGCTTGGAAAGCTCCAGCGAAGGGGCTTCTCCTTTTGTAATGAGAGACAGGTGCCAACGGGAATTAAAAGTCTGCAACCAGTTACTACGATTAATATTAAACTTTTGTGAGTTGTACAAGCTTTCACATCAAGGCATGGGCAGACTGGCTTTCCAGGGCAGCTCTTCCACATTTTATACCAGTCAAAACAATTAGACATACCTCCAAGCTGATGTCCTCAGAGGAAGAGGTATGACATTACCCCCAAAAGAGAAATAACAGGAGTGTCAAAACATGTATATCACCCATTTTGAGAGGAACTTGCCTCTGAAATATTTCAGTGCTTACACCATCACGAGCTTGCATTGTTGGCTGGAATGAACTTCCTTTTTCACCAGCTTTTACTCAGCTCAGGGTTCTCTGTACAAGAAAATAAATCACTGCAGTCTGAAAACAGACCAATTTTTTTTTTTTTTTGAGCAAGAAATACTCAACCAGCCCAAAGACACAGCAAAGAGCCGCTAAGATGCAGCCTGACAGACCAAGAATACTTTGTGTGTGTCGGTTCCATGCGACTGACACTTCAAAATGCCTCGTAATTGCACTTATCACCAGTCAATCCCAGCGCAGGGTCTCTGCACTGATGCTCTGCATAGTGACACAAATGCGTGCAGCTGGAATACACTGCCGGGAGACTTCTGCAAGTTTCCTGAAGAAGTCCTGGTTCCACACGCTCCTGACTCCTCCTGCAGGCAGTTGAGCTCCTTATTACACAGCAAATATGCACCTTTCCCAAAGCACATTATGCTTTACTCCATCACTCCCTTCAGGGACAGAAGGCCCTGCAAAAAGACTTAACGAGTACCAGTTTATCCCCCTGAGTCCATGGGGCATCCAACTACAGAACTTTCCCTGAGCTCCCAAGCTGCCCCTGCACATGTTATCCCAGGGGGATCCTGCTTTTGGCAGACAGCAGGGAAGCACAGTAGGTGGCTTTTCCGACTGACTGCTGCACAAAGTGCTCAGGTTTCAGGTGCCCTGCCTCCCTCTTCTCCACACAGTGGGGGTTCTTGGGTACTTGAGGAATATCCATAGCTTTGGAAAGAGGAATAAACACCCTGATCTTCATTCTCTCCCAGGAAAAGATGCATTTTATCATGCAGAATTCCTGACTGCTTTTTGTTGCTGCTCACCCTGTCCTTGGCCCAGCCCATCCAGAAGTTGTGCCGGTGTGGTCACTCCTGAGTTCAGGCCCAGTTTGCATGTCCAGCTGTGGGACAGGCAGCCCAGGCCACAGGGTTCCTCAGGTCCTGGCAAGCGGGGACAGGATGCACAGCAGTCCACCCTAACACCCCAGCTGGCATCATGGAGGCCTGGGGAGTTAACCCAAAGGGGAAGGAGACTCACACTAACCTCACCAAGCTACCCTGTGGTAAATGTTAGAAAGGCCTGACTACTTTTGGGGTTTTACAGACTTCATGCTATGCAAAATTTTAAAAAATCCAAAAAACAAATGACCTCCCTCCTCCAAGCAAATAAAAATATCCACCTGCTTGTCCAAACAGCAAAGACAAAGCTCTCTGTGTAGTGGCAACTGTCTCCTGAATGTATGATCCTCTGCTAACCCTCTGCCACTGCTGGGAATGGCTCCAAGGTTTCAGTTTCTTCCAGGAGTGTGCTAGATGAATTTGTTTGGGAAATGGCATCACGTAGTTTGATATATGCTACCAAAGCTCTGAGTGAGCTACGGTGGCATCCTGGGGATTCATATATCTCAAATAAATGAATTTTTAAAACCAAGCACAGCAAAACACTGGAACAGGTTAAAAGCTGCTGTGTCTTTGTGCATGAATTTGCCCCATCAGTTTTGAACAGCCACTTCCCTAACAGACCTCAGATTTTGCCAGCTATCTCCCAACAACATGGGCAGAGATGCTTTTCTTGCCCAAAATAGTTAAGTCATCAAACAGCTTTGTACTTATAAGGCCAACCTTTCCTGACCTTTCTGGCTAGACCAACTCCTGTTACATTAACCTCTGACCTCAAGTCTCCTTAATAGCAATATTCCTGGGCACTGTGATTTCCCTCCCACTGTGTTGGCTCAGGGATATATTTACTATCTTGGCTTCAGAATTTATTTTTCAACAGAAGTGGCAGGGACCACCCTAGTCCACCCCCTCCTCATGCAGTACAAGTGAAGTAATTCTCAAGATATTATTTTACCTGAACAAATGTGCTTCAGAGTCTCCTTAGCTTTGTATGAAGCCCTGACTTCCTATCAAAATCAAACAGGGACCTGGTCAGATTTGAGATGGATATAAACAAGAAATGGGAGCCCATAATTGGTGATGGAAATCAGATAAGTCCCCTTTAAATACAACCATTGATAGAGCAATGGGAACTCAAATTACCTTTGATTAAGCCTCTTAAGAAAATAAAGTGAGGGGGAGGGAAAGGAGGGGTCTGACTTAGTAAAATTACCCTCGTGGATAAAATCACTGGGACAGGAGTGGGAAGGAGATGGGTGTAGCTTGTCAAACTTCCCAGGCTGGATGCAGCAGGAATGGAGCCAAGGAGAAATTCCTCACCCATCATAAGCCTTGTCAGTCCTTGTGATAGGGGCTCTCACTGAATGAGCCATGATAGGCATTTCATCCTTAGGAAATGCTCTCCTTACTTCAGGCTCTGTAGCCAGAGACTGTGCAGAGGTTAAGCACAGGAACTCAGCTGAAATCAGATGGGAACACACAATACCAGCTTTCTGCAGGCTTTTTTAGCTAGGGGATTTATCTCATTGCTGGCACACTTAAGCAGACCAAATTATTTCAAAACTGGACCATGAGGACTGAGGAACTTGCTCGATGACCTCAAGGTAAATCACCTATGGATTTGGTTGTAAGCCTGCCTGGTGCACCTCTAAACAGGAGAAAAAAACCATTTTGTCTGGAGATCTGGCTGACCTCTCCAGTTAATCTGATTTTCTCACCATTTAATTATAGTTAACTGTAGTGCTGAGGGACTTGTAGATACTTTGTCCAATTGGGAATGAAATTAAATTTTTGGATGTATATCAGGCAGAGAAAAAGAATGACTTCCACAGTGAAACTGAAATAAGCAAAAAGAAGGAACTTCCTTTGTACAATGCACTATTTTTCAGTAGCCCTTTCTCCATTTCTGTGACTTGCTCCCTCTTCCTGCCTCTCCCCACCCAGACAGGGCTTTTTATATACTTTAAAAAGCTTCTCCTGATTCAAAATCTAACCTCAAGCAAAAAATATAAATATATTCCAGAGGAGGACAAGGGTGGGCAAGGCAGGTTTACTAGTGTCTCCCAAGTGAGCTGATGCTGAGCCCTGGTCACAGCCCTGTCCGGGAGCTGCAGCCTGCGCAGGACCTCACCCAGGAGAGCCACCACTGCCTGCATCACACCAGCGAAAGGGGATGGGCTCACTCCTTACGAATCCATTCCCAGAAGCTGTTTCAGAGCTCTGCTGATGCTGAGCCTGTGGAAACCTGCAGCAGCCATGAGGTAGCCTCCATGCATTCCTCCACTCCCCACTGGACTGGGAAGGGCTTTGAAAGAGCTGGCGTTTTACCTGTTGCCACGCAGAACGCGCCTGACAGCTCCCACACAAGACTGAGCTGTGTAAGTGAGGGCACGTGTTCTCACCTGAGGGTTCTGCGCTGCCTGAGCTGCTCCTCCTCACATGGTGAAGGGAGAGCAGCGCGCCCAAGGGAGCCAGCCCCCGCCCAGGGACGGGCACTACAGGGGAGCAGCTCTCCTGGGAGAAGGGAAGGGCTGAGCATGAGAAGGGGGCAGGAGCAGTCGCCCCTCCGGGCAGTGCTAGGAGTTCTGCAGGGGAGGAACAGGCAGAGAAATGCTGGGCTTGGATTTATTTTCATTTAGGGACGCCAAGCAGCACTGAGTCTCTCCTGAGCTAAGCGCCTTATAGTCCTGTGCAGACAGGCAGGCTGTCCCTGGAGATTCCTGGGGCACCTGGCCACCCAAGGGAAAGCCACAGCGAGGGGCTACCCATGGCTGCTCCCTGAACCCAGGCAGCCTCAGCCAGGCATCCCAGGGTGCCCGGGTGGCAACACAGCACACAGGCACAATTAAGGGAACACACGCTGCGTCAGATGTCAAAAGCTGGTTTTCACACAGTACGCCTGGCTCTGAACACGATCCAAAACCATGTCCTCGATGCAACCGTGCTGAAGTCAAGGTCATCCCCCAGCCTGTCACCAAGGCACCTCACCCCGAAGCACAGTCTGCTCCCACACTCCGGAGTTTTGGATCAGGCAGCTGCAGCTCAGGACAGGTACAATTACTGCGCTACTGTAAGGAATACCTTCGGCTTAATTACAGACCAAACCCCTATTTGCGGGTCAGTACTCTGTCAGGATAAATAAGCATTTTCACACAGTATTACATTTCTCTATTTCTTTTGGCTGATAATATTGGATACTGCCCAAGTCTCTCCCTAATGACCACAATAATCGTTCTTATCTGGACTCTAATCAGTGTCATATGCAACCTTATCACGCACACCTCTTTGTAAACATGCAGTGTTTAAACAAGTGAAAGGTCATAAGGAACTCTAATATTTTAAGCAAGTTTGTGAAACACAAACTACTCATTTCTTGAAGAATGTTTAAAATTAAAGCTTCTGATTCTGGAAAATGGAATATTTGAGGGCTATTGGATTGAAATACAGCTGCACACAAAACTGATCTTTATAGTGATGGATGGGTCCCTCTGTGCAGATAAAATCCAGATTTAAAATATTTCTTTTAATTGTTATTGTCTTTGTGCTCAAGGACTGATTGTGGGAAAAATGCCATTCTCTGACCATAAAATAAAAAGAAAATACAATAAAGCAGTAATTGGTCAATGATGATTGAACTAACGACTTTACAGTGCCAGTCAAACACATATAATAATTGCTCTTTGGACTCTTTATGAAGGTACACTACTGTTTCATAAGACTAATCCAGCATTATAAATTCTTCATTTTATATCAGTTTCCCCCATTATCACATAAGCCTTATGACAAATTGCATATATTATTAAAGTTTCCTAATTTAGACAACAAGACATGATAAAAATGAAGGGTTATCTCCATCGAAAGCAGGTCAGATGTAAGATGCAAGACGGCAATTACTTCCATTTGTTTAAAAATCTGACAAGGCTTTGGAAGTGTTGGGTGCTATGATCTGCCCCTCCTCCTGAGGCAGGAGGCAGAGAGATCACATCAAGTTCCAGGGACCTGCAGAGGTGAGGGGAGGAAGGAGGGAGGAGCTCAGCTGTGCCCCTGCCCAGCCTCCCGCCAGCATGAAAGCTGAACTCATCCCTAGCCAGCTTCCTGAGATGTGGACGCGGGCACACCATGGGCACACCATGGCGCAGCCACTTCAGCTGCTCTGAGTGTGATGTGTGGATCCTCCTTCTTTGCTGAGGCAGCCATGCTCTGTGAGATGCAAACCTGGAACTCCTCTCACAGCAGCCAGCACTCTAGAGGAAAGGCGCTCCACCTGCCAGCAAGTGGGAGCACCTGGAGATAGCCAAGGGCTTCAGGGTCCAAGTTTTCTTGATGCAGCTGTGACATGCTGCTGTAGCAGATTATTTGGCTGTCTGACTTCTTCCACTCCAAGGAGGAGCAGAGGGTAGCTTCGTGAAACAAGTAACAGGGAGCATTTCCAGGTACCATGACCTGTTGGTGTCGTAGTTGTACCAAGTGGTGCCCGCTAAGATCAGGGCTTGCCTGTGCTGCCGCTCAGGTGAGTCCCCAGCCTTCAGCGCTGCCAGCACAGACACGATGGAGCAGGGGAAGGAGAGCACCAAATCTGTCGGTGTCTGTGCAGAGAACCAGTGCAGCTGAGGAAAGGCAACAGGCTGCTGAGTTCCCTTTGCTGCAGGAGGGGAAAGGAGCCCATGTTTTCCCTCAACGCCCCGTTAAAGGCTTACAGACAGGCCATGAATTCTTGGGGTGGTTAAGTGCTCCCAGAACACATATTTTACTTTTTTGTTTTCTTTTTCTTAAATGGAGTGTTGGAAACATATCAGGAGAAGACCCCAATTTAATTTGCAACAATAGGATAAGCTCCTCTGACAATTCTCCGTCCTGGTTGTGCCCTTGCTCCCTGTCCCGGTTCTGCTCTGTGGGATGTGCTAAAGGAGCTGGTCCCAGTCCAGTGAAATCGCGCTGTTTTCTTTCCCTGTGTGGTTAATTTTGAGACTTCACAGTGTCTGTCAAGTATGCTAATAAAGTTCTCAGCGATTGTCTATTAAACATCAGCACAAAGGAAGGCATTTGCTCTGCACAGCAGCATTCAGTCCTTGCTAGCTAGCAGGGGCCATCTCTGCCCTCCAACTCAACAGCTTTTTGGCCCCTGATGGAAATGATTGGCCAAAGCAGAGCGACACAGACTGTGATATAGCAAAAAACTCTGTGCAGTGCCACAGGCTACCATTAGTGTGACCCGTGGCATTTTGGTATTACCGAGAAACGATGCCAGTTCCCCCAGTGCAGGCTCTGCTATGGTGAGAAGCCCCAGCATGAGGCACCAGGAAGTGGAAGAGAAGCAGGCCTTGAATGAGAGGTGTACAGGAACCCAGGCAGGCCCCCTGTATGCGCCAAATTATGCTCAAAATTGAGTAAGAATTATCAAATCAAGATAAAACACATGATGGAGATATAATGTGCTTGTATATCAGTGAAATCTGTACAGCACCAAATTGCACCATACACTTGGCACGTCCACATAAAAATACATAAGGGAAGAAATTAACAGAATTCCTTGGGCCACAAGTAAAGTCCTGAAACAATATTACTCCATCATAGGCTGTTAACAATGCAGGATTTCCAGCCCAGGTTGCAACCACATCTCCAGTGGAAAGGGTGAAGATACAAGCCAAAAAATAAGGAAGAACTGGCAGTATAAGGAAGCCGAAACAGGAATTTAGGAATCAGAGCCATCACTGCACACTAGGCAGGAAAGACCCCCATGGCAGGACACTGCATGGGGCCGTGCTTCCTCATTTGCCACAGCCCGGGAGTCAGGGAAGCTGAGGTTGTAGGGAGAGAGGATCACACGGTTCCTGAGTGCTCTGGAGGGTGGGTGTCCACAACCTGCTTCTGCTTGGCACATGGCACTGCTGTTTTGCGCAGTCGTGCTGGCTCAGGGTAGAGGTAGGACAGCTGGCACACACAGAGGCTGTGTCCCAGAGAGCCACGCCAGGGAGACCAAAGTGAGTCTTTGTTATTAAGGTTTAGTCCACTATAAGTTACGTTGAAGAATGCACCGAGATCACCAAGTGAAAAATGTGTCTTAGCCATGGAGCTCTGAAAGCATAAATTTTGGCTTTCCTCTGTATCAGAGACTTATCTACATACATTATCCAAATGAGATCTGGGTACATGTTAAACCACTAGAATCAGCCCAGACTGTAGAAGACAAAGTCTTACAGACTTGAAGCATGCTTGAATGACAACATTAGAAGTTACAGCTTTGCTTTCGGGTCACAGCACAAAGTCCCTCACACCTGACCTTGACCCGCAGCTTCTGGAGAGGAGAGAGGCTTTGTAAACCCTCAGCCTCTGCAAGACCAAAAATAACCACCCAGTAGGAATTTAGAAATAGTAATTTCTTCCCAAACTGCCATCAGACAACAATGCTATTTCAACACGGTGGATGTGGGCTGGGGCAGCACCCAGGAAGGCTCTGCAGCTTTTAACTGTGCTGTGCCCACCACACAGCCTGGCAGGTCTGGGCAGGGGGATGGTTAGAGGCTGCCCACTGGCATTTTAAATGGCAAACACTTACTGTTACTGATCAGAATTTATATTTGCTCTGTGCAGGCAGCAGTCTCAAGCATCAAAGCTTCTGTTTCAACACTGTGCCAAAAGCCATAAAGTTTAAGGCTTGACCAAGCATTGATTCAGCACTAAAGCAGAAGCCTACACTCTAGAGACTACTGAATAGCTGGATTAAATAAACACTTTAAAATACCTCTAGCACTGCTAATAAAAACTGGGACTCAAGAAATGCATAGATGAACCTTTGTTTGCTGAGTAGAGTTTTTATTTTCGTATTTACATTCACAATGGGAATTTTTTTTCTAAAATGACTATAAAAATAAAAACATTCCCAGTGAGATCCAGGTGCTAAATACAGGTATTTTAAGACACAGGTGAAATTAATTCTGTTTGAGGCTTGTTAACAGGGTTCAAGGGCTCTGCCAACATTTCTTGTCTCTTTTACAAAGAAAGACAGAGACCAGAGGCAGTGAAAGAGCTGAGACAGAGACCTGAATGTCAGCAGCATCTGTGACAGCAAGCACAGCTTCAAAGGTTCAAAGGTTCAAAAGACCAAACAAAACCCAGACATATTTCCCATGACAAATTCACCTGAGCTTTCTATCAGGCAGACATTAGCAGTGTTGCAATGCCATACCTACAAGTCTGAGATGCCCAGGGCAGGAGGGGCACACGGCCTCTGCCCGCTCCTTATCTAAGCACAGCCCAACCACCAATACATCTCCACAAGCAGAAAGACCAGACACAGAGCTGGAAATGCCCTCAACTTCATTCATGGTTTAACTGTACCCTCTGTTTCTCTTAAACCTGCTATCCTGGAGCCATGGATTCCTGGAAATAAAAATTAGTTAATGGATAGCATTTAAAGCTCTGAGCAATTCTACTGGGAGTATAGCACGGAAGGCAGTGTGTGTTCTTGCAGACTTACAGTGAAGTTTAAAAAATTTCCTTGAAGCTAACAAAAAATAATCTCATCATTGTACATGGGGAATTGAGCAGGTGATGGAGGAATACGAAGACCCTTGCAAGGTCCCAGTGCTAGGACCAGGGCAACGCAGAGACAGCGCCCGGGGAAGCTCCTTTGAGAGGGCAGCTTGGATTGGGAGGGGGAAGGCAGCTGTACACTGAACTGCTTGGGATCATCTGGCTGAGTAGCACAGTCTAGTCCATCTGGAAGAAATAACTAATTATACCCCACCTCTATTTATGTCTAATTTTAACAGCAAATTTCCTAGGATATAAAACATGGTCTGTTACCAGTCAGACTCGGTGCTAACGAATGTCAATGAGCGCTGTGTTACTCTAATGCTAAATGGTTTTGAACGTCTCCATTCAGTGCTTTGGATTTAAAGAACAAATCAAATAAGATCTTCTTGACTAGGCCATTTTACGAAGATAGGTATCTTCCTTCTCAGGATTTTCCCATCTTTCTAAAAACACCATTAAACACCAACAGACTGAACCCCCCCCTCTGCCAAATAACTTATTAAAACAAGTTATAGTCTGACTAGATTGAAAACCAAGTTTGAGGCTGGGCCACAGAAAAAGGCTCATAGCTCCAGCACAGAAAGGAACGATAATCAAAAGTGTGTACTAATATACAGTCAAACAGAACTACCCCAAAAACCCTAACAAAGTTTATTTTTAAAGTTGCTTTACCTAACTGACTGACTCGATCTTTCTTCTCATAATATTTATTCACTGACAAAAACCACTTGGTGTCCCTGGGTTAATATTCCCTAGAGATTCCCTGTATTGTCCTGCAAGTGCCAGCTTGGGGTGTTGTATCATTTTGTTATCTGTGAGACTGTAGCGGGGCTGAGAGCTGACAGAATCTACTAAAACCTTTCCACTCTGTCATTAATTTTTCCCCCCCTACTATCTTCACTATGACAAATAGATTTAAATTCTTTCCTACTTTGTTTTATCACTGGATTTGACAACTTACAGGGCTTGAACAAGAGACCAGCAAAGAAAGTCAATGGAAGGCATGCCGGAGGCAAATACAAGTAAGGCCACAAAGATGGAGTGTAGTTTAAAAATGCTGTCTACTCCTGCCCTCATTAGTAAACAACTGGGTTATTTACAGCCCAAACATACTGCAAGTTAGGGAGGTGCTGCACTGAGTGCCCTGCAAAAAGGAAATTACAGTAATCAAGTCTCGTGGTCAAAAAGTCCAGGGCTGCTCCTCGTAGTTCCCTGTGGGATACAGAAGGGCTCACCACAGCCTACGCCAGTGTCACAAAAAAATCCCCAACAAAACCTTATAAAGCCACCCGAACCCTTTGATATCACATCAACACACAGCAAATTTCCAGAGAAAATGTGGGATCAAAAGGCTAGGTAATGTTGCCAGATCAATGAGCTACCTCTGTGCTTCCCTTCTCACTAGGACAGGGAACTGTGGAAGGAGTGGATTGCTTCTACAATACTCCTAGCCCATGCAGGATTCCCTTGGCTGAAGAGAAATATGTTCCAGCATTTCTTGCAGCTTAAATCTTCTAGAGTACCTTTATATAATGTCCACAGTTAAAAAATACTGAGGTAGAATAATCTAGAGTCACAAAATCTATCCTCTGCTTCTAAGTGACCCACCAAGCTTCACACATACTGTGAACAAAGGGACTTGTGTGACTTTCTCCTCAGTGCTGAGACCCTTTAATGGCACACATGGGTGCTCTGGGGCCCCTTATCCTCTAAACATTAGGAGCCAGAGCTGGAGTCAGCTGAGCCTGTTACCCATAAATACAGCCCTTGGTAGTGAGTGCTGCTGGGTGCTTAAAGAAGGCACCTGGCTGCCTTGTATAAAAGCAATGAGACCCTTTCCAGGATGAAATCCCTACACTGGGGAATCCTTGGTACCTAGGCAGACTTCAGGTAGCAGAATAACGTGGTTTTGCTCAAGTAAGCAAATGAGGAAATGTATTTGAGAAGAGAAGGCTTGGGGTTAGCCCACAGCAGAAAACCCTTTTCCTAAATTAAAACTTAAAGGATAAATTGGGGCAGAAATATCCCAGAGAGGACATTTACTCCTGGTCTAGTGTATCTCTCCTTTATCTCCCTCCAGTGGTAGGTAAAACTTCTCCTAATATACCTTTTAAATCCCACAAGCTGATAAAACCTGAGTATCTCACTGCTGAAGCTTAACAGTAAAAGCATTCCTGTTCTCCAAATATATTTTCCTGTTTCTACAAAGTTCTAAGATGCTTGTCATGGAGATGTCTCTGCTTGTCACTCACAGCACAAAATCCTGACCGAGAACAACTTCCTTCGTGTCTACCAGCACAGTTTGGCTGCATGGAGAGACGCAGGGATAGAGCAGTGCAAGAAAAGGGAACTACACAGAGTGAAGCCAACACTCCACGAGAACTGCTGCAGCTTGGACCACAAGGCTAGCAAACATTCACAGGAGCCCTGAAAATAACAAAGATCAGAATTAGCCCCCTGGGGCATGTGGTTGGCTATGCTGTCTGTTTAAATAAGCTTAAATTTTTAAACTCAGTAAAAGGAGGCATCTTCTGCCATTGTTTAAAAGCCTTTCATGAAAAAGAAATTTCATTCATTTCTCAGGCCCTGAAGTCTGGAACACAAGCATGCAGCACCTTGAAAAGAAAATCAGGGAGTTTGTTTCTCTGCCCAAGCTCTCTCCAGCCCCATGCCCAAGCTCCCAGCAGCCACATCCCTGTGCAGACACAGATCTGCGCTGAAGTCATGCTTTATATGAGAGGAAGACAGCAAACATCTGAAAATGTTTTCTGATAAACTTTTTCTCCTTTGGCTGTTGTACAACTGTCACATATTTTCATGGCTGAGCTGCACTGTCTCTCTTTAACTTGGGTTTTATTACTCTAGAAATATCTGGGTGTTGTATTTAGTCAGTGAATCGTATGAGGGCTCTGTTCTTCTGAATAGAAGACTGGTGTTATTAAACCAAATTTTCTTTTCTGGTACAAAACTGCCCTATAGGTCTGACAGATTTGAGTGTCTTTAAATCTGTTGAGAGCATCTCCCTGCACAAGGACCAAGCACGTCTGTGCTTCAGGGACTTCTGCTCACTCCAGAGGTGCAGTGAGGTCAATGGCCCTCCATCCAGTTCCTTACCTCTCCTTTTCCTCATGACTCCCTCCCCCTGCCCACCATCCCCCACAGCAGTGAAAGGTCCCACCAGAGCCTTGTGCCCCACAGAGCACCTCGCTGGTCCCTCATTTCCATTTTCTTTCCCGTTTTGGGTTACACTCCACTGTTTTGAAAAACCTAAGGGCACCTCATTTACCTGCTCCTTGAGCCAGGGGTACAGTGCAGACAAGGCACCTTTCCCTGTCTGCCCCTGCTGCAGAGCCCAGAATTTAACTTCTGCAGGTTTCAAGTGCATCTGGGGGATGATGCTGCCCTACAGCAGGAAGTTTGCCACAGCAGGGGAAAAACCCATGTGAAAGGAGCTACACCTCTGTGGCAATAGTCTCTGGGTATTATCCTAGTGCCAGAGGCCCCAGGAAGCTCTCAGCTCTCCCTGCACCAGGCTGCAGGCAGCACCCGCCTCGTCTCTGATGGTGGGAGATGACAGCAAAAGCAAAGGAAGGTGTCTGCACTTGCCTGGCTGTCCCCAGCATCCACCTCCAAAATACTTCAAAATCTATTCAGTTTCCATTGGCTTACTGAAACCCTCTAACACAACTTCCCAGAGCAGGGAAAAACAAGATTGTTTTTTAAATGGAAACGTCACAATACTTCTGACTTGCAAAAAAACCAACAAAAAAAATTACCATCTGATATGTTTGTGCAGCAAGCTCATTCTTCCCTTTTTACAAAGCCACAAAAGATATAAAATATAGAACATCCAAGGACCACATGAAAAGAATGTCTGGATCTGTTAAAACATAAAGAAGGCCCTACCAGCCAAGGGCAAAAGTTTAGCAACAATAAAAGTGTCTTTAGGGTTTTGTTTTTTAAATGCATAGAGAGAGGAAAAGAGTTTGTGGTCATGTTTTCCAGCTTTATGTATATTTGTCTATCATTGTAATATAAACAGGGTGTATTTATAAAGCCTGAAGAAATGGGAAACAGATTCACTGGTTTCTAAATGCCAAGAAGTCTCTTCAAAGATGATAAGCAATTAAAGAGGAAAGTCAATCAAACTTTTATGACACTTCTGACCAAGGGTTTTATTTTTATTGCACAAAATCCAATGTGACAACAGATACATACAGTAGCTGCACCCACCCGTCCTTCTGTTGTGAGGGGCCTGCCAGCATTCCCAGTAAAATCCCACTTCTGAAAGGAAAACAATGCTTGAATTCACGTACCCTTTGACAGAAGAGTTCTCAGCGCTTCTGAATATACTAATACACACAGGAAAGCACATATAGAAATGGATACACATGTCAATTGCCATATGCATCCACAAGTACTCTCTTAGAGCAATTCTCCACACAGCCCCTAAGGAAACAGGATCTGTTTTCTACAGCAAATACTCAGGGGAGTCCAGAAATCCTTCAGTAGCCCTGAAAAAATTAAGCAGAAATGGATAAAGTAGGAAAACAGACAATGCAGCTGGTGCGTTATTTTGCACCAGCCCCAAATATTCAGCTTGCATAGTGGTACAGACAATTTTATATTGACAAGGCAGAACTTCAGTTGTCAGGTTTTGACAGGCCATTTTGGTAGTGAAGAAGGTTTGGCTTTTTCCTGGGAGAGGGGGAAGGGGGAGAGGAACGAAGGTGCTAATTAAAGACATAGTGCATATTATGTGCCCGTGGAAAGAGACTCCAAAAGTCTCATTAATGGCTCTTTTGATAAAGGATATCCAAAACTGGTGACTAAAATACGGTGCAGTGGACAGGACTGTGTATTTTACAGAAGAGAGATGCTGCATACTTCAATACTTATGGTTCCTATCTAAAATAAACAGTTATAGAAATTGTGAGGGCAATTAATGAAGGATGTCTTTGGAGTTATGTCATTAAGTGACTGCGACCTGTACATCAAATAGCCTGAAAACAAAAAGCAGGACAGAGCACAGGAAAATGAGTGAAAAGCTTTTTGATAAGAGCATCTTTTATTTTATTTTATTTTTTAAAAAAACCCCAACAAGGTCTTTTGATAATTCAGTTGTTGGTACTGACCTGAAGACTGGGGACAGTCCCATTGTACCACCTGTAGTTGTGACACAAATACAGCCTTCCTGTATTTATCCCTTTACTTTGGAAATCAGCTCAAGCCACAGAAACCCAGCTACATCCCATAATGTGTAGGAACTGGGGGAAAGTTAGGGAAAGGCTGCTTTCAGCTAGAATATATCATTCTATACAAAGGAGAATGTTTAGTATGACAAGGGTTTATTGTTAAAATATTCATTTTTGTGGTGTTTCTCATCCCTGCCACAAACTGGATCAGAGAAGATCGGAAAACGCTTACTGAAGTGTTTCTCAAGTGAGGCTGCAGAGACCTGGCAGCCGGAGCACCCCACACTGCAGCTCACCTTCCAGCTGGCTGAGCACCGCTTGTCCTGCCTGCTCCCACAGCACACAGGCACCACCACATCTCACTGCCTCCTGGCTTTGCAGGGAAAACGAGATCTGTGTTTTCCAGCCCTTTTAAAAAACCATTTAAATGGGTCAGTTCTAAAATACTCAAAATGGCTTGGTTCACAGTGCAGTTATTTTTTCTCACCTCCTTCAGCTTGCTAGCTTTTGAGTTACCTACCAGAATGCAAAACTTCTTTGCTTTTTCCATCATCACTTGGGGTGAGCATTCTTGAGGGACTGAAGTATTTACATTTTGTTCCATTTTGGCGTAGATGCTCTGAGTTCCATTTTATCCATCAGATGAAGTTCATCCTGGTGTAAATCCAGAGTAAATCCCAAGCAACTGCGCTAATCACTGAAATTACTCCAAAATCATACAACATGTAGGGTTTGACCTTGAAAGTGCAACAGGCTTTCCTTCCAGACAAGCTAAGCCCCAGTTCCTTCTCATCCCATCAGTTATAGCAGCCACCTGTGCCCTGCCCACACAAACCTGGCAACCCACAGGCAGCAGAGCACTGAGCCGCTGGCACAGTTTGCTAGAGATGAACACAGAAAAATGGCAACAAACAATTCTAGCTGAGGAACATGGGGCAGAGGCTATCTTTTGTTACGTGGGTTTTATTGTAAGCTACAAGCGATTTGTTTGTTGGAGTTTTTTTCATGCAAGCTCACACATCCCACTGCCCTACAAGGGACGTGCTCACGTGCATTTGTGGGCTGAAGAATGCTCAGGAACAGTCAAATTATCAAATAGCTCGTGTCTCTCAGAACTGTCCAAGCCAGAGCATTTCTAGTCCTTCCCATGGTGCTAGGTGTGATTCGGGAAGCCAGAATAAGTTAAATATAATGTGATGTGAAAAGTACAGGAGGGTACCAGCAATGAACTGATAAAGCAGATTGTCTTTTCTCTTAAACACCAGGAGACTGCTCAACATTAGTCAAGCAGAATTAATAATTCACATTGAGTAATCTGGAAAATTAGATCTCCTTCTGACTATGCCTGCAAGCAGCTTACAATTTGGTTTTATTCATTATTCTTGGAAACATCTATGAATAATTTTTGGTCCACTTGAATTTCTGTGGGAAGCTAACTCAGAAAGGGGAATGAGCACAGCTTTGGCCAGTACAGTCCATTTTTTTGTTCATTTTTTGCATGTAGTGGTCAGCTGACTATACTGTCAGTGCTGAAGTATTTGTTTGGCTCCCCAGCAACTGCTCCCGTTTTTCCACTAAAGAGGTAAAATGTGTAACATTTTCATATTTGATCTGAAGTACCACAGCAATATATAGTTGTTTTCTATGCTTGTCTAAAGTTTCATTTAGCAGCAAGAGGAAGGTGGAAGAAGACGGAGGAAAAGTAATTCATTTTATGTTAGCCAAACCTGATATCATCTGGCCTTTCTTGGTGTCCCCCCTCCCAGGAGGGGTTTGCACAGAGCAGAGCTGATCCCTGCTGCTCCCCGTTTCCCAGCTCTGCAGGCTGGAGCAGTCAGCACCAGCTGAAGGGAAAAACAGGAGGGAGCCTGCCAGCTCTTTCAAAGCACAAGGATCAGCAGCTAAATGAATGGGTCACACATGAAACTTCATTCTCTGCCTGAAGCACAGCCTAGAAACAATATTTCTGGCCTGATGTGAGTGACAGCATCTCCAGCTTTTGCTCAGTCAGGCTGCTACCGCATTCTTGCCTCTTTTCTCTGGGGACTTGGCTCTTCCTTGCATACCAGAGACGCAGTGTTTTAATGTGGAAAATTGACCATGCTCAAAACCAGACTGAAGGCCCAGGAATTAGCAGAACAAGCAAGGAAAATTAATCACCTCGAGTCTAAACATGACTCAGGTTGGGTTTCTGGCCACAGATTAAGAAGTACTGGAGGGGGGGAAACTGCAGGCTGCACTTTTCTAGAAGATTTTGTAAAAACCTCGACAAGCACATGCCAGAGATGGAGTACTCACGATTGATTCCACATTCTTGCAGAAGATGAGAAGATCTTTCAAGGTCCTTCCTGCCCTACATTTCCAGGATTTTAAAACCCACCACCAGCATAAAGGTTCAGGGTGATACAGAGCTGGTGGCAAATCGCGTCATCCAGCATTCTGATTTCACTAATGAAAACCAGCACAACCAGCACTACTGATGGAATCAGCTGAATTCTGAACTTCCTTGCTTTACTGGGATTAGTGAGACCCATAACAGTTCTTGAAACATTTTTTTCTTCTTTGTGGTTACATTTTTTATATCATGCTTATCATCAGGGAGCTCCTAGAAATAATAGCAAACATGCATGCATGAGGGTCACACAACTGCTAAAATGTTAATGTCATTTATTCTCTCTGGATTCTGCAATTCTCCTGACCTAAGAAGTTTGCACTTCTGCAACCAACAAGGGCGGAAGGTTTCTAGAACTCTACTAATTATTCTAAAATAAGGAGATAGTGTATTTTTCATTAGCTGCAAAGATACAAAACTCTGGAAACACTAAAAGACAGCCACTGCCAGTCTGGAAATTCAGGTACCAACTAAGCTTTTCCCTAAAATATTCGGCATTTTCACTTCTGAGCAGCTTTGGTTTCATGTCATCTGAAGCCCTCAGCTTCCCACCAAAGTATGTTTCTGCTTGCAAGCAATGCCAGACAGCAACAAACTGGAGCTTTCTGTTGCCTATGAGGAGCTGTGCTGACCACACGAGTGTGTTCCCTGAGCACAGGCTGCCTGAGCAGCTAAATACACCCCACTGATGATATCTCTTCCCCTCTCCAATCCTTTCCTGGGTGACAGCAGTTTACCAGAGGTTCCGAGGAAGTCGGTGAAAGTTTATCCATCAGGAACCCTCCCCTCTCTCAGGGCAGCCATGGAGAGTACAAAGCAACACCCACTGCTCTAAGGACTGGTGAATAGTGAAAGAGGAAGAAGGGGGAGGAAAAGAAGGGGGAAATTGCGTAAGTCCCTGACTTCCTAAGCTCAGAGCAGCAGAAGACAAGCTGCTCACCACCCACAGTCACATCAGAAGTGCCTCTCAGCTCAGGATCCAAACAGGCAGCCAAGCAGCTGCCAATGGCACCACGGAAGGGGAAGGGAGCACACTGAGGTACTGCACATTGTGGGAGGAAACAGTGTCCACCACCTACACATGATGCCCTCCAGCTCTTAAAACAAAAATAAAACCCAATGCACAAGCAGTCCATATCCACCCTCCCAGTGCCAGTCCTAATTTTATAGATGTCACCTCTTCAGGACCACCACAGCTTTTAATTAATTTCTTTCATTTTAACCTTTATTAACACTCAGGATCAAATCTCATCTCTAGGCATGTTTCTATTAATTCAACTAGACATGAAGTTGGTTAAAAATTCCTCAAGTTTTACTAACGGTCATACACAGGCACACAAAGTGAATAAAATGAACATTTGGCAGTATTTGTGCTGCACAAATTGAAATTAGTCTGCCCAGGCTGCACCTTCAGGCAATGGGGAAGGCTGGGGTCCACTGGATGGAAACATGAAGTGCCTAAACCAGAGAAACATCCTTTGAGGAAAGTCTCTGCTTTCCTTCAGCCTCATAAGAAATGTTTGAAGTTGGTCACTGTGAAGCTTCCCAAAATCATCCCCCCCGCCCCACCCAAGGCTTTGTTTGTAATTTCTTATGTGTATCTTTACTAAACAAATGGAAATGTAGGAGTCCATTTCTGAAGTCAAACAGCACAAAGATCATGATTCTTTTCCTATCCACATCCTTCCAATCTCTTTGGTCTTTTTCTGCTGATAAAAGTGAAATTATTTTGGTTTTCTAACAGAAGGAAAAGAGGAAAATTAAACCAAAGCAGAAGCTTGCCACATAATTTTTTCCAGCAAATCAAAGCCATTTTTTTCAATTAGAAATGTTTTGATGAAAAATTACAACCGCTTTTCAGTGAAGTGGCTTTATAGCTTCCCTTAATCTTACAGAGACACCCACATAGAGGCTGCATTGTTTAACCAGCTGTAGCATCTCCTCTACAGTCCCACTCTGCAGAGCTCCTTGCTGAGCAGTGAAGATATTTATAGCCTGGATTCCCAGAAGGGAAATCTCTAAGGTGACGCTAATTAGTTCTCCTAATGCACTGTTAATAAAAAGGGGAAACACATCTTATCTTGTGAATAACAGCTTTGCTGCTGTTTGTCATAGGAAGTAGGTTATCCCATGAGTGTGACTCCAGGAATGGATTCCATGGCCAAAATGTGGATCTCCTCCAGGGGTTTCCCTTCAGCAGGAAGATCTGATTGACCTGTGTGTGGGGAGCAGCAACGACCATGTTTGCCTGCCCCACCGAGTGAGAACTCATTATTTCCCCTGTGCCCTACACCTGGTTTCTACGAAGAGAAAATCCAAGATTTGGTCTAGAAAGGAGCCCTGCTGCACCCAGGGTAGGTGCTCAGACAGACTGATGGACAGCTCTCAAGAGAGAGTTGCAGTAAGTCCTGCTATGATTCCCTTTGGCCTGGACACTTTCACAGGCATTTGACCCAAGAAATTCATCACTGGAGTGAAATCTTATCTTCATCTCCAATAGCAGATGACTTGTGACAGTCCCTCAGTAAGCAAAAGTACTTACACTTCCACTGAGAAATAACCAGCAAGCCACAGTCTCAGTAAAATGTGTAGAAACCATCATCAAATGACCACAACCTCTGTGCTCAGGGACATTTCACTGAGTCAGTGGTTACCGGCTGGAGAAAGAGTGAATAGATAGTAAAGTAATTCTTCTGGGCAGAGGTAGGGGATGGATTGGAGTCTTACTAGCTTGATCCATAAAGACAGGGGCCTTTGCCAATTTTCCAGTTCCTGCACTAAACTCTTTTAGTACCCAACAGTCCTGTTAAAACACCCACCACAAATCAGTTTTGCTCACCACCTTCTCTCAGCCCCTTTCAGAATCAGTGGCTGTTACCCAGTAGACCCTTGCCCCTGCAGGCACTCTGTATCTCACTCTGTAAGAGATGTTCTGCCTCCTTGTTGCCAGGAAGGCAGTCATTAATTAGCGTTCTGCCTGGCTCAAACTGCTACCCTGTGCTCATCTTTTTACATCAAGTACAAATTCACGTGGGTGAGCATCTGGACAAGTACATTCATAAGAGCTATGGAATAAGGAGTGAAGATTTCAAAAGAAAGCAAGATACCTGCTAAACTCTTACAATCTTGCAGTGCTATTGCTAAGTGCCATCAAAGATGGGTTTGAGAAGCTTACCTGTGCCTACATCTACCTATGACCTTGTCAGGGTTAACTAGCTGTTAACTAGAACACTCAAATTACAAAAAGACAGGCAACAGTACTGGAAAAGTCTGTCTTCATGATGGAAAAATATTTCAGAGGAAAAAAATTTGGAATACCATTTTAAAAATTTGGGATTTTGAGGTCTCAGCGCAATGGTTTTCACCTGCCACAGTTTTAGGGTGGGAAGAGGAAGTTACGCAATGCAAATATAGCATGGTGAATGAAAATAATAATGATTTGTGATAAACTCGAGCCACATTCATGTTTGGCAGCTTTCTCATCATGCCAAGAATTTATCCAACGCCCCTTTTATTTATGATGAAACAAGAGTGACATAGCACTTTGTCATGGAAGAATGCTGTAAATGATGCTTTTTAATTATATACACTGTTGTTCTTGAAACAACTCTCCAATAATTTATGTTTGTAGTCCTACACATGCTGCAGAAGTGGATATAAAATGCAGCTGTGGTCAACAACCATGTGATTTCAGTCTGATGCTAGCTCAGCATTAAGTCTGGAAGAAGAAAGAGGGAGCACATACTCCAAGTGCTTTTCCCCTTCCTCAATTTTTGCAATGTTATTGAAGCACTGGCCTACCAATACCCAGATATTTACAGTCAGGCTATAAAAAAGGAGAACATCCTGAGAGCCAAATCTGAACACTGATATGTCTCTCCAGCAGATGAAGAACAACAGCAGAAAATCCCGATTTCTATTGAAAATTTGGGGAATACTTGTACATTATATTGTCTTTCTTACTCTGTATCTCAGAGCACCGTTTGGACTGAGTGATCCCTCTTATCTACAGAGGGACCTTTAGGTTGCCTCAAGAGCATAAGGTGTGAATAATAGCAGCTAGGTCTGTCTCTGCTTTCCATCACTTCCTCATTTTTCCTAGCTCCTCAAATGTTGTTGAAGCTAACATTCATAGACTTCTGAAAATTACTATTCTTATGTTTCACTCTAGTCAGCATACACAAGAACACAGCCAATGATATGAGAGAATTTTCTGCTATTTGGGGCCCTCAGAAAGTACTTGAGTTTGCAGTGCTAATAAGAATGAATTCCATCTCCCCTTTCTCCTGGTCATCCTTTCCAAAAGAGCCACTGAGCTTTATTCACCACGAATGTAAGTGTCAAAGCAATGAATTGTCAAGGCCTTCAAGGCTGGGAAATAAGGCTATCAAGGATGTAAAAATTCAGATATGCAAGAGCTATAAGATACCAGCACACCTTTCCGCTGAGTGGAGCAGAGCAAACAGAGACAATCAACAGCACACTGCAGAAACAAAAAAAAAGATCAGGGCTACTGTGAACTGTGTCCAAATATCAACTGCAAGGTAAGATATTAAAGGAGATACATGGATAGAGACATAAATGGAAGCTTATGTGTTACTTCAGAGAACAGTGATGGTAGGACCACTGAGAACTGTTTGTACTTATATAAGCTTAAAATAACACAATGCAAAGAAAATTATCAAAGAAGAAACAGGCTTATCCAAAAACGGACAAATATGTGTTCTGCTCTTTGTTTTTAGTGGTATTTAACATACAAATATTTTTTACTTTCTGGGTTTTTACACCCTCCCCCACCTCCCCTCCCAGCATTCTACTTTCCAGATTTATAAACTTAATACCTCTCTTCTTCCTGAAATTCAAAACCTTGCTGGGTCCAGAAGTCTCCAGAATTACAGGCCAAATTCAGTTCTGGTCAAACACAGCTCAGTTGAGGATCAGGGATGAATTCTCTGTGTCTCACTAAACAAAGCATGCAGCCCATGAATGATGAACCTCTATCTTTTTCCTCTGGCTTTCTTTCAACACACAAGTTTGGTCCACTCCTTAAGATTTCTGACTTTCAAATAAAATCATCCTTTGAGTTCAGATGATTAGGAGAGCCAAAAGGCATTGTTTTAGTTTTTGCTACATTTAAAACCAGTTTGTTTTCCTTGAACCAGTCTGTCAAAGTCTTTTTGCAGTTCAGGCGTTATGTGAGAAACAGATTTGCCATTAAAATGCACAGTCGTGCCATCTGTATAAAAATGTATAGCACAGTAATGACATAGCCTTGCAAAATCATTAATAAAAAGAAAAAAACAGGAATGACTGACACTACTCAACTTAGGGAGGGGGGAGGATAGAGGGGAGAGACATTGACACCTTTGACTGACAAAGGGGGGAAGAGACAGCCCTGTGAAGAGAAACAGATTGATGCTTCTCCCAGATTCTTTGTCTTCCTGACAGAGTATGGGCAGCAGCACAGGCCACCTACTTGCTGCGCTAACGCCTGCAGCACGTTAGGCCAAAAGCTTTCGTGAAGTTAGCTAAGAAAGATTTCCACTACATTTTCATTTACTTTGGGTATGCTTGCATGAACTTGTTATTAAATGCCTGCTGAAAAATCCCATTTGGCCAGAGCTGTTCCTCTGCAGCCCAGCACAAGTGGGTGGCCCCACATTTGGTCCCTCTGCAGCTCTCCCCAGCCAGCCTGTCACTGTCTCATGCTGCCCAGGGAGCCTTCTCCTAACAACACACCTGCCTGCAACACCCCTGATTCTGGACTTCCGTACAGTCTGGGCCAAAACCCGAGGGCTGACATGCCCCCCTGCCCTGCTGCTTCCCAGCTGGATTGCTACCTGCATACCCCTGCTTCTCCAGGCATCCTGCTCACACCAGAGCTTTTTCATTTCAATGCTGGCGGGCACCCAGCTCTTTTCACTCCCAGGCAGAGGCAACATTATATTGGCGACATCCTTCAGGTTCACCCCTACTGAGACTGTAGTGTGAGCTGAGGGAACAAGCAGCAGCAGTAAAGCAGAGTTCCCTCAGTGGCCAGGCAAGGAGGCCTGGCTGCTGGCAGCCCTCATGCCACACCTATTAGACAGGATTTAGGTTCAGGGTTGACGCGCGTTGGTCCCACCTCAATCTGACAAGCCAGCAGGATACTGTGATTCACAGAGGGAGACGTGCGAGTCTTCCAAAAATATGCCTGGAAGGAAAGAACTGATGAGGGCATCTGAAAAAGACGCACATATGGTTTTTTTGATGGCTAAATAGCAACCAGTTCTTTAGACTTTTCCTCAGGTCACACAGGTGAATGTTTTCCCTAGGCTGAAGCCTTCTAAAAATATCATGAAATGGATTCATTTTTGGCTATGTTGAGTTTAACAAGTGTCCCTTAAGCTTTGTTTACCCATCATCTTGTCAACGTGGCATATGCATCGCTTCGCTATCAACTATGTGCTCCACCCTTTGCGTCTGGCTGAGTGCTGAGAGCCGACTGCAGCCCACAGCCTCTGAACAGTCCTGGGGCACAGCCCAGGTCTCTTGACAAATCTAGGAACATGTGCTGAAATTGCAAAAGCATCAAAACAATAAAAGCCAGAAGAACATTTTTACAAGGTATTTGCTAGCATTCACCCCAGGGACTTCACTATCATTTGAGAGAAAACATTGTAATTGTGGTAGAATTATAGATTACAGTTTTACTCGGACTTCCTAAAGTTAACCTCTACCATTACAGACCTAAATTTGGAGCAGTCCATTGTGCCACTTGGAGGAAAGCTGCTGGTTCAGCACTAGCAACTTCAGTTGTATAAAAAGAACTTTTTTAATGATGATTTGTGTTTCATAAGCACTGCACTATTTTTAGCAATATGAGAAAGTAAAGCATGCCTCCTTTTAAATCTGGCTTTTACTGCACCCTGTAATTTATGGCGATATAATAAGTAATTTGAAAATAAAGATTTGAGACAACATTTTAGCATTAGTGTTTTTAAGACAAAACAAACATTCAAAATAAAACCTAAACCACAGCAATGAAATCTATCATTAAATGCCTACTTTCTGCTAAATTTGTAGCTATGGCAGCTTAAATCTCAAACATTTGTTGTGACCTCTTGCGAAGTAAAAATAATCATATTATTCATTGTGGTTCAAGACCAATATAGGGTATTATTTCATCCTAGCCTTAAATATTCATGGAATTATATACCGTATCTTTAAAAATTGTATTAATTACTCTTTGTTGAGTCCAAATGACTGCTGGTTTTCAGAAAGAAATGTATATCAGCTCATTGTATTTGCTTTATTTGTGAAGACTAGCACTTTTTAGGCTCATTTATGCATAATACATCAGATGTGACCTGTTTAATCAATGCCAAAGTTCTTCTGAATTAGTATCTCTGCGCGAGTTTCAAATACAAAGGCTTTTGACTGTTCATGGAAAAATTCAGACACACTTTTTCTCTTGTTCACTGTGTAAAAGCTGCTACTGTACGGTGGTGCCAAAACTCAAAGTTAGACTGCAGTGAATAATACATGCCAAGCAGTTCAACCCAGTCCATTATGTCTCTCAGACAGCACTTATGTCCCACCAAACGGAACCTCACACATCCCCACTGATCACATAGCTATTTTTCTGAGATAAGGAGTGTCCCCTCTCCATGGGAACCGGCCCTGGGTATGGACATAGGCATATGGCAGCTCTTCCTACCAACACACAACAAAAGTCACTTCTCTGCCTCCATTTCTATTTTCATCCAGCATTAATATAACTTAGGAGCTGGTCATTAGGAGAAGTGTCCTCTTACCTTGACTTTGAGGAATTGAAATGTCATATTGAAAAGTTCTCCAGAAACCACTACGTAAGACTTCCAGCTGCTATGCGTTTTCAAGGCCAAGCACCATAGGAGACTGGCTGAACACCTGAGACCTTCTTCAGGCAAGGAAGGGAATTTGTAGGTAGTGAAGTTTACCAGTTGTTTTCCTCCTGTGATTTCTGAAAAAGGTAACATTTAGCGAAGAAGAAATAGAAGGGATGTTGCCTTAAAATCTCCATATCTTTTGAACTTCAGACTCAAATATCTAAGTACTGGTCCCTTCATTCTTCAAATCCATCATAGACCTGTACCATGAACCATCCAAGTGCAGTACAAATTGTGTCCGTAGCCATGCGTGAATTCTAACTTTCATTTGCATGCACATCTCATTGCAACAAGAAGGTTTTTCCTATTAGAAAGACAAACTACTTGATTTTGAAAGGCCAGAGAAAAGCGATTGTGTATTTTGGAGGGCAGCTGGAGTCTATCTATTAACCCGATCCAAAACTGGCAAGCAAACTCAAATTTTAGAAGAGGCCAGCAAAACAGGAATGGCTATCTAAGCATTGATGCAACCAAATTTTACACAAGCAGAAGATCACTTTAGGCTCAAAATTAATATTTAGCCATTAAAATCCTTCTCTGAACTCTAAAACTTTCTGGGTCTCTTGTCAAACCCAGTCTGACAGGCTGGAGCACCTAGACCTCGAAAACTGGATTCAGACTTTTGTGGCTTGAGATCCCCAGTCCGCTTCTCGAGCAGCACATGTGAGCTCTACAGCAGAAAAGGCAAAGATTGACATTCTCCCTGGATTTACACCCCTACCAGCTTGCTGACTTCTGTGTGGCTTGGCAGGTGCAAACAAGAAGAGAGTTTATCTCTTGCTCTCTATTTCTTGAGTTCCTAAAGCTTTTTATTGTTGTTTTAGACCAAGAAAAATATGCACATTGAAAGAAAGAACAAAAAACTTTAATAATTTTTGTTCTCTTTTCAACTGTTATGTAAATGACTCATGGAAATCACAAGCTGAAACTTTGAAATTGATGGAATTGAAGATCAGTATCTTTAGCATGGCTTTTTGTGCAATACAAAATAAAATTTGTACCCCCTCGTAATATTTTGTCTGATTCTTAAACATGTTTTTGCCTTCGATATCACCGGCACTGACTCTGGGTGGTTTTTTCCTGGTAACAATTTTCTATAACATAAATATGCATTTATGAGAATTCTGTGAGAATAGTATAAAAGGAGAAGTAGAAAAGGCAAAGAAAGAGATAGAAAATCCATGTTAAGGTAATTCATTCTCAAAAGCCAGTGAGAGCTTCAAGTTTGTCCCCACTGAAGCCAAGCGCGTGTTCTCAGTCTCTCTGGAAGAGCTGGGTTCAGGGAAGAGTGGGTGCAATATATGATGCTACACACAGACTGGCATGACTTACAGTGATGCCAGTGCTGGACATTGCCAACCTGAACAAGCAGCCTCAGCAGAGAGAGGAGCAGGAGCAGCAGCATTTCTCACTGAGGTAGCTGCACTAAAGTTTACAGGTATCAGGCTGAAGTTAACACAATGGCAGAGCACCTGTCCTCTCCTTTTCCAAGTGTGTTAGCATTTATGGAACACTTAAGATTTGGGAGGAAAAGGTTAGGAGGTCTCTGTTCCTAGTAGCTCTTTCCTATCCCTCTTCTTGAAGTCTGCGGAACTCTTCATATTTATAGATTTTTATTTTCTTTAACTAAATACAGCCTTTGGGGGAAAAAGAAGCTTGTACAGAAAATGGTAATGAACTTCACCAAAATGTTGGTTTCATAGGGAAAATAAATGTTTCCTTTCATAAAACAAAAATCCTATTTAAGCTGTCATTGTAGTAGTACTTGTTAAACTGGGAGAAGATACAGAAATTTCTCAAACATATTGATATCATTTAAAAACAAACAGGGTGAACAGAAAGGGAACCAATTCATTTTTAACTTCATTTCAAAAATCAACTTCAAAAACACTGTAGATGCTCATGAAAATAGATTTTAATTTACTATCAGCTCTAGAGGCTAAAACCATATACTTAGTCTCTTTTGAGTCTCACATAATCTACTAATCCACATTTCAAACAAAAAGAAATGGCAAAATACATTCATAAACACAAGTGCCAATATGTATATGTCTAAAAAAAACCTACTAATTTAAGACCCTTTAGACTCTTAAGTGTTCCCCAAAGAATGTTATTAAAAATGGTTGCAAGAAAAATAATGTTAGTAAACACCTTTATGATGAAATAATTGTGTGGAAGGCACTGTCACATAACAACATGGACCTACAGCCAAGGACAATTGCTTTACTATGCTTAATTCATTTATGAAACATGAGATGTCAGTTTTATGTGGTTTGGCTAAGACTGGTGTGGATTTTTTTTTTTAATTATTCTTACAAGGCTAATGGATTATAATATATTTTGCCTCAGACTGCATTCCATAACACATATTTTATACAGAGGATCTATGATGTATTCAAGGCCTGTTTTCCCCATGAATCGATGGATCAACAAACATGTCCCTATTGTGTAAGGTGCTGTTGTCTGGTTGCATTTAAGAAAAGATTATTTGCGCAGAGCATTCTGAAGTTGTGGAAGGAGGAGGAGGTACACTAGCCAAGGAATCCTTTTGTGACAGTTCAAGAAAACAGACAATCATCAAACCAAAGACGTGCCAGGCATGGAGGTTTACAGGTCATGGGTTCAGAGCCTGCAGTGTGCTTCAAACCATCTCCTAACACAGAATACAATGCAGAACAGGAGCATGCGCAAAACACAGAGTAGTTTGAAGAACAGAAGAGGCCTTTTCTACTTTTTTGGATTAAGCTCAGCCTAGGAACATAAGCGCTTGAACTAGTATTGTTTAATGGCCACAACATGCTGTACTTGCCTTGGATGAGTAGGGAGACCCAAAGACAGGGCTTGTAATTTCTCCAAAATCCCTCATGCTGTGCTGTTCTCAAGCCTTAGGGCTCTCTACTATAATTATCAAAGCTGAACTACACACTCTGCCAGGCTGCCAGCCCTTCCACTGCCATGGCACAGATACTGGAAGCCCTTGTGGTATCTGGTTCTGCTCTGAACTGTACAGTAGGACTGACTCCCTGGAAACCCAGGAGCCAGCAGGTGAGAGAACAATGTCTAGGAGAAGATTCACTGTCAAGCATTCATCCAGACCCAATCTGTACATTCCCAAGCACGTCAGCACAACTGACTTGCTTCCACAAATGAATTTGGTATCTGCCAGGCGTGTGCATTGCCTGTGACCGTGCACTCTGTTCACTCTGCAGCTCCCAGTCACACAGGGTACAGATCATGGTGACCACACAAGGAGGTCCAGGAGCCCATTTCCCTATCCAGCCTCACCTCTGAAGGAGGCCCCTTTCCTGACCTAACCACTCACTTCGCTCTGGCACACATCGTCACTCCTTCCTTCCAGTGACCTCTGGCTGCACTTGCTCCCCTAAGATGGCCAAGGGACGGCACTGGCCTGAACTAGACATGCAGGTAAATTCCTGCAGCAGACTCAGCAGGCTCACCCAGCTAACATTTGTTGTAAGCTCCTGAGCTCTCCCTAGTTGAGAAGTGGCCTATTTTAGTTTTCAGCTTTTGGTTCAAAGAGAGCAGTGAAAGAAAGTGCAGGTCGCGTGATCTCCTGTGACAGGGATGCAGAAAACGAGCCTAAGTGAGCAGTAACAGGCACAGATTGCCTGCAAAGGGGACTGTGTGATGGCAGCAAGCTGCCCAGCAATCAGACTTCTCTCTGTGGCAAGGAAAACTTTTTTGGGGGAAGGGAAATACACAGATCTGCAAGCCTGGCCATGCCCAAGGAAAAGCAGAGTCCTGCTGGCCCCAAGGAGTGCCCCCTGCAAGCTGTGGGGCATCGCCTACTTCTGTACCAGCAAAGCTCCATGTGGCTATTAGAGCAGGGAAAAGTACTCCATCCTTGGATAATCTTTTAAAATTGTAAATCACTTTTCTCTCTCAAAGTAATTTCAGAGCTATTGTGTAATACAGAGGGAGAAAAAAAAACCCCTTTTCTTTTCCTAAAAAGAAGGCTTTCTCACCACCTACAACCCAGGATTAAACTTCAGAGGCAGTTACACAAAGAAAAGGATTTCTGTAAAGAAATCAATCAATCATTCGTCAAGTGTGGGTTCAGCACCTCTGAAAACCAGGCCGTTTCTCAGGTACATGAAGACATGAGATCTTTATTTAAACCACCCTCAAACTGTTTCACTCAAATCTCAGAAAACTGTGACCTAAATGCCTTAAAAGAGCTTAGATTTCAATACTAGCCTATCTGGGGCTGAAACTACCGCTCCTCAGAATCTCCAGCTCACCTTTCCTTTCAAAGTCCACGTGAAACAGGGAAAACCACTGCCCATGGACAAGTCAGACAGCTCTCACTGCATCAACTGGAGCAGGGGCTACAGGTCTTGGTGTTACTTACAGCCATCTTACAGCTCTCCTACTGGAAGCTTTCAGAAATCTAAACACTCAGAAAAAGGGCCTTTGACATACTGCTCTCTCTCCTTCACTTTCATTAACCTTCTCCTTTTTTACATACTGCAAAGCCCGTTGTTATAATTAACTGTCTGTAACAAAGTGATCCAAAGTAAGGCTAGTATTTGTAAACTTTTAGGACTTCATTGTTTTATAGGCACAGTCAGAGCTCCTGAACAGTCAGACCCCACTTTTATCGATATTTTGTTATTTTTTTATTGTATGTACACAAGCAGAGTAGGTGGGACTGATCAATCGACACCTGCAGTACATTGTGAGTAACTGAAGATAACATCACCTTACCTGGAATGACTTCAGTCCTTTGCAATAAAGATATTCAAACTCTTAAATGCTTAATGGTACACTGAGGCCAACAACCCATGGAAATAATTTTATGGTTCAGACCAAAGGATCAAATCAAAGCTTTTCACCAATTTCAATACACGTTATTTAGAAGTCTCTGTCACACCAGATGGTCTTAAAGCAGGGAGAGGGCTATAAACCAAGAGGTAACACTAGTGTTATCATAGGCACCTCTAAAGTGCAGCTCCAGCTCCTGGTTGAGGCAGGGCCAGGCCTGAGCAGGGAAGCAGGAGCATGCTTCCATGAGCATGGGGACAGTGCTCCATGGTGCCCTCCCAGGGGCTTGCCCTCACTCACATAAGGATGGAAAGGAACTGGCAGCCAGCTGCACAAGCAGCTCTGGAAAACATCTGCAAGTGCCCTCCCAGTGGGAGAACAGCCCCTTCGGGTGGCTTTGCAGCTCATTGCTCTCCCAGGAGCAGCCCACCTGTGTATGTGAGTCCCGTCTCAAACCTGCAGGCTGACGTGTGTGGAAAGCCCGCACCGGCACTGCCCTGCCCTGCGCCTGTTGCTTGACTGGGGCTGTGTCCAGGAGGGATAGCCTTCCAGCAGGTGCATGAGCTGCCCAGCATCAGACAGGTTTGAGCAGATGGTGATGTGTTCCGCTGCATCCCCGTGCTGAAAAAACATTTTTATTATCAGGCACGGAGTGTTTGGAGTCTCAGTATCGGCTGCTCTTTGCTTGGTGCTGCTCACAGAGGTATCACTGGAGGGCTGTGGTTTACCACTGTCGTATTTATTTACATTTGTGTCTCAAGAAAAGTGGCAATTTGCCAGATTTGAAAGTGCTTAATCAGATCTGATGGGGAGATTAATTAGTGCAGGTCACAGCACTAGTTGTCTTCCAGAAACATTACCTTTTCTTTTTTTTTTTTTTGTCAAGGTAAAGCGGGAGGAGGTCAATGCCGCCAGCATGTTTTACATTGTGCTAGTTTAAGTCTTTGTGGGTTTATTTAATTTCCTCTGAGTAAATGAACTTTGCTTCTATTTCTACCATGACAGTATACTCCAAATAAAATAGTGCAGGCACATACAAAAACTGGAATGTAGAAAGACCAAAATTTTATTTATTTCCCCCTTCCATCCATACTGCTCATAATAATCCTCTTCTCCCTTCCCCTCCTCCCCCCACCATGGTTACTACCCCTCCAGTATGATCCTCTTGGTATCTTTCCATCTTTGAAAAAAGGTGTTGTGGAGTATGGGAATTTTCATTACACATATATACACACACATTTATACAGACATTTATTTTTATATATGCAAATAAATAAATAGATATATAAGTACAGAGAGATGGAGGCAGACACTGTATCTGGCCACACATTATACCAGACTGAGCAATTAAAAACTCAGTTGGATTATTCTTAATTTTCACCGCCCTGACCGAAATTCGAATGCGACCAATTATGTACAGACTAACAAACCAGAGAACATAGAGATTAATTTTTTATGGCTACAGAACCATTTGCACTCCATAACCTTGGGAGTGACACGCTGCTGATAATCAGGGACACGCGTTATTGTCATGCCACCATGGTAAACGTGAAAGGACCTTTTACATCTGTCATGCCACAGAAGGCAGGAGTGGCATATGGAGAGCCAAACCTCCCCAGGACACCACTGGGACCACATTACTTTTTGAACAAATGAGAAAAAAGTATTTCCCCTTTTTTTCCTTTACAAAAAGCAGTTACTTGGGACTTCAGAGAGCAAAGGAGGGCACAACTAGCACACGGATTATACACAGTCACAGCACCAGGGCTCCGGCACCTGGCCCGTGGAATGTCCTCACCACTGACCCATGGCATTGCAGAGGACAGGACTTTGTCATGTCCCTAACACAGAGCACTGCCATGCACAAAGCATTCCTTTACAACTTCTGGGGACTGTTAGCAGACATAAGGCCCAAGACACTGCCACACAACCAATCGAGATACTGTGAGGTGAGTGGATCCAGCAATTTGCTATGAAGATTTTCAAACTTTATCCATTCAAACTTTTTTAAACTAGGCTTTTTTTCCTTTCCTCTGACACTCAGATTTATCACAGCGTTAAGGGGAGAGAGAAGCAGTCTCCAGCATTCTCAGGTATCCAAAGCCATGTGTCTCCACAGGATTTTGTAGGTAGCTGTGACCTGCATCCTCCTGCACCCATTGCCTTTGGGAAGTCGCCCTGCAGTGAGCAGCCTGGCAGGAGGCTCCTGGCTGCCTGAGCAGGAAGGTTAGCTTACAAGAGGGAAAAACATTTACAAACATGCCCAGTGAAGAGAGAGACTGGGTATGGCACAAAGCAATACAGTTAAGCTGTTCAGGAAGGATATAAATGGATTGATTTTCTTTCCTTCTGTTTTTTCCTTTGTATCCTCACTCTCACACACACATCCTGAGAAAAAGGGAAAAAAACCCCTACCACAAAAAGAATGACCATAGCTCTAGAGCCAAACCCCTATTCAATAAAACAAGCAGAGAATGTGTTTTCACATTTCCCTATTTACTCTGACTCATTTTATTAAGTAAGTTGAAGATGATAATTTTTATGCCCATTTATGACCACATTTCCAATACACGTGGCACCCTGTAAATCCTACCAGCGCTGCACCCCACCCAGGGCTGTGCTCCAGCTTCCCATACATTCTGTGATTACGTTAATGAGGCTCGGCACTGCCACTGCAGGTCAGGCTATGCCAATATTTCCACTCAAACCCTCTTGTGGATGGCTGTCCCAGAGCATGGATTTGAATTTAACTGGGCTTTGCTTCACACAGTGGGACAAACTCACTTCCCTCCACGTTATTAAAGGAAACAAACCCCTACAAAAACATACTACCTGATTTTAATTAAATGGAGATGAAGGAGTTGAGAAGGAGAAGCCCTGCCTTTTGTTTGAACATATATTTGTCTTTAATTATCTCCAAGGATCCCACTGCAGTGGGACAGGTGGTTACAAGATGCTAACTTTTCTCCAGCAACATCCCTCAAACATGTTCAGTTTCCCACTGCTAAAGCGGATGGCACAGTTTATTCCAGGGCCACCTCCCCTTCTTGCAACTGTAATTTATAACCACAAAACTTGCACCTGTAATTTTAAACCCACGTTTGAACTGTGGGGAAAAGTCAAGTAACCCCCGTCTGTCATTGCCTTTGTGTGCAGCCAAGTCGCAGAATAGGCAGCCACATCCTCTCAACAGAGGGAAAAAATATTGCAGTTACAGCTGGCAAGATGTGCCCTGCCCCATACAAAGGAAAGCAAGTTCTCAGCTATTTTCAGTGACAGTGAAGTTTCTTAGTTCTCTGGTTGGGAGGGAAACCTTCCAAGAAGGGATGTAAGGACAGACTGCTGGCTCAAGCTGCTGGAATGCTCCAACAATAGTGAGGAGAGATTTAAGATGCTGCCTTTAATCAAAAGGGAGTGTTTAGGCTGCAGCTTAATGGTGACGATGTGAATGTCAACACTGTTAACAGTTTCACTGCTGATCTGATTAGCAGGAAAACCCAGTTAGTCCAGGGCTGTGGGCAATTTGAGTTGTTTCCCACCCCTTCACACCCACTCCACCACTTGAATCTAACTTAAAAGAACTGCTAACTTTTATATAAGCCAGATATTTCATAGGCTCATTCCCTCCCTTGGAATGGCAGCAGCTGTTATGTATTTATTTTCAAATAATAATTTTAAAAAAATAGCTTAAGCAGTCACATGCATATTAAGTTTCTCTGGGCAGGGCCCATCTTTATGTTCTGAGCTTGTACAGCATCTAATTCAATCTGGAAAATAATAGTAATAAGTAACAACTGTGTAAAGGATTGCTGCAGCATGAACTGACACAATGGTCTCCTTCAGATGAGTCTAAATACATTTCCAGTCCCAAACACTGGCTTCTTACCACTGCGTGAGAACGCCCCACAGCTCCTCGTCACTATTACAGATCTGACTCCACAAGGCATATTCTTATATGACATATTCTTATTTTATTTGAAGAATGAGTAACTCCATTCCTGGCACAATACTACCAGAGCAGGCTCCAGCCTTCCAGAGGATGCTCTTTACCTTTACCAGGCCAAGGTGCCCATTATGAAATTCCCCTCCCACTAACACATACCTGCATTAATATATAGCAACTCTCCAAATCAGCTGTTGAGGTCATATTGCTATGTTACCCAGGATAAACCTTGCATCTCGGAGAGGTCACTGTCCCAGAGTTTTAAAAGGTGGGTCTCTGTTTCTCTCACAGCTGCAGGTCGCAGATGTGATGGTGTAGGGCAGTAATGCAGAAGGAGAAAATCCCCATTCCACTTCACTGGCACCCCAAGAGCTCAATGTACCCACGGAACTGGTACTGGGCCAAACTCAGCTGTCAGGAGAAGCTGGGCTTGCACTTGAGCAATTAATAATTTTTTGTGGCCCATATCAGATCTAACTAGCAATTTTATTTCGACCACTCTGAAATAAGGCGAGAACAGCCCTTCTGACTGACATCTTGCAGAGGACAAACCATTTTCCTGCTTCAGGGTCCATGGTTTTCATTTGCATTGTTCTACGATAGCAATTCTTACTGACTTCAGTGCAAATCATGCATGAAAACACAATAATTAATCCCCAGAGGCAGTATTTTAAAAGCTGCATTTTATTTTGGAGGCAATTCATTTGTACAAGAAAATCACTGATGCCTGATCAACAAGTAAAGTGCCTTAAATGCTTCAAGACATCACAGATACATACGTATGTATGATAAATAAATTGAAAAGGAAGAATGAAAGTACATGTCAGTACTTTACGGATATAAACCTTACAGGGATGTTACAAACTTCAGTTCAGGAAGTATAGTGGAGATTGGCAAATACAGCCACCTATTCTCTATACAGTTATTGCAAGGGGTTCTCCAACATCTCCACCTGATGCTGGTCACAAACTACCCTGCAACAAACTTAAAATCACATAGCAAAAGGACGAAATCTCCTAACTATAAAAAGTCCTAAGAGAGAAAAAGAGTTAGAGAAGTTCTCTATGCAGATACTGGAGGAATCTGCCTAGAGCAGATACTCTGCTCTACACAGAGTACAGAAAGTGAAATCTGACTCAGGTGAAAAACGTTGCCCTGGACCCAAACCAGCAATCATTTTAGTACTCTGAGCACTAATTGGACACAGGAGCATTTGATACTGCTTGCAGGAATACACAGAATCAGCAACTGCAGAGTTAAAATGGCAAATGAAAGGAAACCAGGTCTCTAAAAATTCTGGGCATACCATGCTCCAGCTCAGAACTGTAAAGCTGTACAGTCCTCATGCCAGGCAACAACAATACAATTAGTAGCTGTGATTTCTCAGTCAATGAATATTGATTTTAAAGATTTATTAGCTTTGTGATCATTGGAACTTTATTGCTTGATCCGATCATCCCCTTCATTTTTTGCCCTGAAGCATGCAGGGCAAACAAATTATTTGTTTCATTTGCATGCTCCTGTGTCTCAGAAGATGTTTCTGAATTCTACACAGAAACGATGGCAAGATTTTAAGCACGGGGAGGGAAAGCCCCAAAAGAAGACAACCACCATACCTTCTCAACCACAAATCTAAGGGTAACCTCACAGCTGTAGGACTCTCACATGGAGTCTTCCATGTACAACTAATCACCAAACAAGTTTTTTGAAAACCTTAGCAACTGGATGGACTTCTCTTAATAACTGTCTCAGAACTGAGAGCTTCATTCCGGACCAAAATGAGTAAAAAAAGGTAACATCAGCCTTGCCAGGCTTCCAGATGGGGCAACCATCCCCTGTCCATCGTTGTGGGGGACACCTCATTTACCAGTGTGCCTTGGGTCATGGGCTCAGTCACCCCCGTGCACAGCACACTGAGTATCTGAATACTCTCTGCCAGGGTGGGTTTGCCTTCTTAGTAAAGCGCAAAGCACACATTCAAAAAGCTGTGGCTTCTCTAGAGCAGATTTGTCACTTCTTCTCTGCTGTAGATAAGTTGCACTAGCAAGGCTGGCACTGTCTGAGTTGGGAACACCAGCAAGAATCTCTGTGTTTAGCTGCTTCAAGGCTACCCCACTTCTTCCCACAATACTTCGCCCTACCCTGTCTCAAGGAAGCAAGTGGCATCTCTGCAAACCTTCCAGGTCCTGGCAGCCACAGGCCCCAAAGCATTTTGAGGACAAGAGCTTGGGTAAAATTTTCCCTAAAGGAGCCCTTCATAGAGGTGCAATGTCCCTCTGTACCTGTCTTGGTGCCAGTCCTATGCTGAGGTGGAGCAATAGCTGCTGCAGTCCCAGTACCACAGCTCCTTTGGGCAGCAGCTAAGCAGTTTGGGAGGCACTGTTTTCTGTAACAAAATCATAGCAGGAATTAGGCAACACTCATCAATATACCACAGTCATGAGATTTTCTTCATTACAGCCGACACCAGCACCTGACAATACAGACAGTTGAAGTGTTTGCTCTGGCGCACTAACGCCATGCAGAACACAATGATGAACTGCAATTTAGCGAGGGACACGTCTTTGACTGGTTTTAGCAAACTTACAGCTTCACTTGTACAACTCACAAAATTCATCCTATGTCCTAAGAAAAACAGCATGTTTAGAAGGAGCCTCTATCTTCATAGAAAAAGCAAATTAATGCAGAAAGGGGCTGAGACTGTGCCAGGAGCTGGGCCTGGAGCCACCATAGACCCTCAAGCACCCATTGCAGCAGGTACTTCATGGAAAAGAGTGCAGTGGAGACTGGAAATAAGGAAAGAAGACAAGGGCAGTTTCCACTGCTGTTAGAAGGTGTGTCCATTATCCATATTACACTAGCGTGATACGGGATGCGAACTCAGGAAAACCTGCTACCAAGCAACTCAGACAAACTTACCACACTCCACATGCATGGGACATTAATTTAATAGGTAATAAACTGCAGTAAATTAAATACATAGTTCTCTTATACCAGGTTTGCACTAAAGCATTACCCTCCCCATCACTATGAGCAGCAGGACATCTATCATTATTTAGTAGTAGTACAACCTACCTCAGTAAAAGGAAAACAAAAGCCAAAAGGTACATCTCTCATTTACTGGGAAGACTTACTGCTGTGGGAGGAACAGGGCACTTGAGGTGCAGAAGTGCTTAGGCTGCCATAAGGTACCAGTGGAGACGGTAACAGCACTGGTGGGCAGGCGCTGCTCCCATTGCCAATGGATGTTGTTTACAGAGCGAAGTTTCTTCCCAGGGAGTTCTGATAAAATGATTTTCCACTGGAAAGTGGGTTGAGAGTATTTGCTCATTTTAAACATGGTGAATAGTCATTAACTGGTATGATTGTTTCTGGTGACCTAGACCAGACTGAAACCAGTGTACTGGAAACAAGCTGATCTGTGCCACTTCACCAAACTCAAGAAATATCAATCCTTCCTTAAAAAGAAACCTCAAAATAAGGAGGAATTGAAATGACATAACAGCAAGAAATGGAAAGCACAGCAATTAGGACATCAGATGGAACAAACCCATACAGACACCCAGGCTTTCCCAAATAGCTCTACAAATATAATTAATTTTTCCTAGTGTACGTTTGTGATGAACTTGAGCATCCACTTGCTGTTCTGCCTTGTTTGACTGTGGTGTTCAACCAGACACCCAAATCTGCCCTGAGACTGCAGTGAACTTTCCTCCATCATGTGATCTTCCAGAGGACCAGGTAGAAAATACACACGCATGCACACACACAGAGAGAATCACTCACAGAGGTTCAGTGCATTGTAATGAAGATCAAGGACACCCTGATTACAGCAGCAAAGTGATACTGAACATCTGTTAATGCTGGAGAAGGTACTTCAAAGAATGAGGACAGCTGGACTTCACATAAAATGCAATCGCAAAGTGCTCGTGCGTGAGGCTGCATGAGGGGCACACGAGCGCCCGACAGTCGGACCAGAACTGGACCCACCCTGCCATGGGCAAGGTGACTCCACAGGGAGAATGGCACAAGCCCTTCGCATATCAGGCCTACAACCCCCCAGCTGCTCTGCTCTACCCCAGGGAGTATTCCCTGGGGCATCAGCATAAGCCTGGGCAGTATTTAAATTTTCCCCATTTCCACTTTCTGTGGTGTAAACTTGGTGTCCTTCCCTCCTTCTTCCTCATTCATGAAAAATTGTTCAGCCTGGGGATCAGCTGCATTTCTGTATTTGACACTGTATGTAGCTGGAAACGGAAATTCACACCTTCCTCTTCACCCTTCCAAGCCTGAAAAAAATCCGGATTTTCTTATAGGTTAAAAACTATTTTCACTTCAGCTTAGCACTAATGAAATCATTCATAACTATATTGCTAAATCCTTTTCTTTCAGAAATATAGGGGGAAAAAACCCAAAAACCCTAAGGCAGACCAGACCTCAACATTTACATTTCATGAAAAAATCCAATCTGATTTTGAAGTTTGGCTTTGTTGTCAGTCAGAAAATAAAATATAAAAATAAAAACAATTTCTGTGTCTAACATTGCTGTTGATAATGTTTTCAAAATATTTTGTCTCAAAAGTGGCAAAACAAATACCAAATTTTCAGTGTTTCCTGTAAAATAAATTTAAACTCTATGTGCTTTTATGAGTCAACCTTATTGTGGATAAACAGGTAGAGGAAGGGAGTTGTGAGAGAAAAAAAACAGTGTGAGGAATCACAAAAAATACTGGAAACCAGACAAAATTACTCTGAATTAAAACACCCCCATTTAACTCTAGTTTTTCTGGAAACTTTGTATCATTTATTCAAGTGACAATTTCACACAGAAAGAAAATGGCTTTGTCGAAATCACTTTTTTGAGTTTTGTAAACAATTGTCTTAAAGCCTGCTGTTTGAACACAGTCAAAACAAAACTGTTTTGTCAAACATGGTGGGAGAGGGGGGAAGAAAAATCGACATTTTTTCACCTCACAAATATCAACAGTTTACCTGCTCTCATGAGATGTTTTGAAACTATGGAAAAAATGTGGGACACCTTTAGTTTAAACTCTATAATGTGCTGTCAGCCCGTGCTATCCAGCTGACCCACTGCAGCCAGCTTTGACCCCAGCCATCCTCCCCAGCACACCATGGACGTGTACCACTGTACAGCTGAGCTGTTCTCCAGCTGCCCTGGGAATGCTCATAGCACTGCCGATCATGCCAGCTCTGGTGCTGTTACTCATGCTCACAACAGTGTTGTTTTTTTCTGAATCTTCCCCTTTTGTCTTCTTAAATATTCATCCTTGGAGGGAAAAAATCCAATCGCTCCTTACTCTGTGGAAGATGCAATGTTTTCTTATTTAAGCCATTTTTGGTTAAAACTGTAAGATCTTTTGTACACGGCAGTTCTGTATGCATTCAAATTGAAAAAAAAAACCAAACATTGAAGTGGACGCATAGTGAGAAAGAGAAAGAAAGAAAAGGAATTACGTTTACTGAAAATAAGTCATCTATAAGAAGTGTGGAGCACTCGCACTTTTAAAGCAGGATGGAGTCAGATGCAAATAAACTGGCAAAGCTTATTCAGAAAAAGGGCAACCCCCAGCAGGCTTGCTGAGGCTGTCAGCGCTCCCTGGCCTGTGCACTCCGGCACAGCCGGCAGCTTGGGCTGGAGCACGGGGCTGAGCCGTGGGGTTTGCCAGGAGGTTGTGGGGAGCTGCGCTGCTGCACGGGGCCTTCCCGCTCTCCGAGGCACAGCTATAGGGAAGTGCTGCAAACTGTGCTGCGAAGCCTTTTGTCTGGTTGCTCTCCTTCAGAGCAACTGTGGCTGCCTCCTCTTTCCAGCTCAGGAGCTTGAAGTGATTATAACTTCCTCTAGAAACTTAACTCTCTGACTTTCTGATTTTTAACACCCAAATGGAACACAAATTCATATTATAAGAGTAGCAGAGATTAAATAAGGCAGAATTCATTAATGTGCCAAAAATATGTGCCAATGTGTCTCCAACTAGTTAAAAGACAAATACACAGATTGATTTTTTTTTTCCTCCCAGTACATCCCACATTGCCTATTTCCTAAAACCTTCTGTCAAATGCATAATCGACTGCTATGCCTTCAAAAATAGCACTTTTTTATAATCATTCATCTAGATATTTGGGAGTAGATGTCACACTGTCTGTCATGCCCATGCAAGACGGAGACACGGAAAGCATGGGCATCTCTGCCGAGAACCTGGGCAGGCACCTTGTGCTACCACACCCTGTGTGGGACAGGGCAGCAGGTGGGAAAAGCTGGCTGAGGGGACGTGGCAGAAAGGGCAACCTTGCGCCACAGGCTATGCTAGCTGCACAGTGGGCATCTGCAGCCTTTGGTTCCCCACTTCTTGGCCAGTGGGGAACCAACTCGCACATGTCTTTTCAGGTCTGTGCACCACTAAGCAGCTCCCTAGAAGCCCTGGAGAGTGGCAGGGCCAATATGAACAAAAAACATCCCACCCAGAATGACTTCTTTCCCACAGGAAAAACCAAGCGGAAGCAACTTTTCTTTATAGCTGCCAAAAGAGCATACTAACTTTCCTGCAGAATATTTTAACACACTATTTTGCAGATCCAGTCAGGTTGTCACTACCAGACAAGGTTTCTCTGAACTGACAATCAGCACAGTACTATCTATTATATAGCCAGTAAAAGATTCCCAACTCTAAGAAAAAAAGCAGTTTTCAATTTTGCAGAGGAAAAAACCAACCCACACTAGCCTGTTTTACTTGCGAGTTTGGTAAAACAGAAATTCCCCTGTGTGAGGGGATCCACATGATGGCAAATCTAGAACAGGATCTCCCAGTACTGATTTTACAATAATTGGCCAAGCTTAATCGTGTCCTCCCCTGGGATACATCTGCTTCCCAAAACCACCACTGCAGGTCGTCGCTGAGATCACAGACCGCTGATACCTAAGCTGAGAGGCGATTTCCTTCTCGGCTCTGTTGCACAGCATCCCTCCTCTTTCTGGCAAGAAGACTTGACTCCAGCTCTTCAGAGCAGACACATTTTTGGACTGTACATTTTTATGCAAAACTAGCAAACAAAGTGTTTAACAACTGCTTGCAAAGCAGAAGGGCCAGAAATGCAGAGAGATAACCCCAAGTTAGGTGAGCAGGAAACTCCTCCCAGTACAGTAGCTAGCAACTAGCAGTGATTTTTCTCTTGTAGTGCTGTAAGAATTTACTGTAGATTTTATACTGCTACCTTGGGGGAGCTGCTTATTGTATCTCATTTCCATTTTTACATTGAAAATGTGGATTGTAAAATTTACTGCATCATACATGGCATTTAAACTCACAGCCATTAGACTCTTACAACTCTACTAATGCCACTTTTATAGGTGTTGGCCACAATCCTAGTTTACCATTTCATCAAAGAAATAGATGCAGCTCCCATAGTGACCAGGATTTGTGATTCAAATAAATGGGGCTTAGGAAATCTCCCGATGAGTTTTCTTCTCAAAAAAGAACAGAAAGTTAAGAAAGAGATCATTCCAAAAACGATTGGTAGGAACAATGCTGCTAAAGTGTAAATTACAAGGTGGTAGAAAGTAGGAAAGAAATGGTTCCCACATGTTTTGAAGCAGCATCAAAGAAATACTTAGTGTAAAACAAAAGAAGTAAGTTGAAGGACAGAAAGAAGAGCTCAGAATTTCTTGAGTTTGGCTTATTAACATTGAGAGCAACTCTATAGCACTGTTAAGGAGGTTTTGCATGTCTATATTGAGATATGAGGGCAAAATAATCATGGCCCAGGGTATGTTGCTCCTTTGGCACAGGCCAGGTTGGCTCAAACCCTTTCTGAGCTGTGTCAGGCTGAGCCAGCTGGGACCTGTCCACTTGGCTCACCTGCTGTTGGAGACACGTGAGAGAGAGGAGACCCGTGACACCCTCCCCTTGCTGGAGCTGGCTGCAGGCATCACTGAAGGCCAGGCCTTGGGATGCAGAGTGCAACCACCAAAAATGTCCCTTTTGGCAGCGTCTTACTGTAAAAGGGGAAGTCTGAAATGAAGTTCAGAGGCAGCCATGTTATCATGGCCCAGCTGTGTGTTCTGGCCCTCTCCAGGTCCACACCAAACTTTCCCTGAAAATCTCTCAATCCTCCTCTCTGAAACACCAAGGTCCTTTCCATTCCCACAGCACTTCCTCTTTGTGCCCAGTGTCCCAGTCAGTGATGGGGAACCACTCCCAGCCCACTCGTATTTGGAGGCATTTCTGTTCATTCTTCTGTCCTAAGCAGCCTCCCTGCCATCAGTTAGGATTGAGTGTCTGGAATAATGGGCAGGCAGTATTATGAACCTTAGATTGCAAATCCTTGTGATCTCTAGCAACAGTGAGAGGAAGAGACTTGTCTCAAGAAGAATTTCTAAAGCACAAAAGAGAGCATATTTGAACCACCAAATCAATATTTGATTTTTAAACTGGGTTTATGAACCAGATTAACCTTAATAGCTTCCATAAAACATCAAAATAGATAGAAGGAAAAGTTGTCATATCCACCAGTGGAGATGAAAAGGGTTTCACGAGTTAGCTTTATAAGCAGGAAAAGCACAGAGGTACCAAGAGATAATTAAATTTATTTGATCCTTAAAGAAATGAGTGTAGGAAGTGAGATCACGAGCATACTCTTGAAAACCATATAGGGATATACTGTTAAGTGATCCCATATGACCGTGCATGGCATTAAACTGCAAATCCTGTCATCAGAAAAGAGCAGAAGCCAGTGCCACTCTGGATGCAGCTCTCCTTCCCGTGTGAATAAACAGGTCTGGACAATGCTGCTTGCAGCACCAAACCCCTGCCTAAGAGCAACAAAGGAGCCTGCAGGCTCCTGGAAGAAGACATACAGAAAGGAAAAGTACAAGTGTTTGGGCAGCACTGAAGCCCAAGGCATGGCTTCAGATCCAAATGCCACGTACAATCAGGCAGCTGTGGCTGAGCAGGGGCAGGGTGAGCCCAGCACAGTCACCTCTTTCCAGGCAGCCAAATGTGGGCAAGCACACTCATTTCCTATTAGGGCTGCACCCACACAAAGCCTATTTATATTTTGCATCCAGGACCACACTGCAAGCTGGATTTCAAAACCATGGACCTCTTTCCTCTCTCTTCTGTGCCCCTTTACCAGAGCAGGGCTTACCCAATCCTTTAATTTTTCTTATGTCAGGTTGTTTTTGTTCTGTCCCATTCCTCCCCCCAGTTAAAAATAACCATTTAAGCAAGGTTTATTAAATACCATCTGTGGCTTACTAAATCCATTTTTCTTCAAAGTGTACAGGTCCCTCTGAAAGAGAAGCAGGTTTACTGCCACTGGGAGATGCTGCCTTCTGACCAGAGATAGTAGGAGCTCTTGCATTTGATTGCTGGGCTGATCCTTGCAACTGCCCCAGTGGTGAATGCATCTGCCCCGAAGAGGCAACAACACTTTACTTGGAGCTGTAGCAGGTAATGGGAAGGGCTATGGGTGGCCTGTCACCTGCAATTTGCCAACAAGGAGATCATCATGCTCCCAGGTTTACTTCCATCCATCTGAAGGTTGCTCTGAGCCTCCTTTTATTCCTCTATTCTTTCACCAGAAACATTGCACAAGTCTTTTTGGTTTTACTTATCCTATTACCCTTCTCTAGTTAATCTGTTTAATGGAAAATACTGCCATTCCCTAAAAAAACACCTGGTGTGGTCATATATGCAAGCGTGGACTCTGATCAGACCACCTCTTTAGACTTGCCTGATTCTTCAGTTGATTATTTAGACTCAGGGATCTGAGGTAGCTCCCTCCCATGGAAGGAACCCACTGGCTTTGGCAGAAGGATCAGCCTGTTGGGGGTACATCTCCCTTTCCCTTGCATTCAAGCAAGTGATGGGAAGTGAGTTCTTTTCCTTTCCTTCATCCTCACAACAGAGGCCTACATCCAATCCCTGGCACAGCCACTTCCTTCCCAGGAGGGCTTTGGGCAGGAAGAGCACAGCCTCTCAACCTGGCCACCCTGGCCTCAGTTTGGGCAGTGTCTCATGGGCTTCTCCTAGTTGAATCAGGCTGCTTTACACCAGCAGGAGAGCAGCAGGCTCCTGTGGGAAACATCTCTACAGACTGAGCTTCTCTAGACACTAAGCACAGCCACAAGCCTTTTGGCTCCCCTCAGAGCTGACCTTGAAGCATTTTACCTTGCCTGTAGGCAAAAATGAAGGGTAACACCACACAGCTATAGGAAGGAGTGATAAAAACGAATAAGCCATTGTTTCCACCACTGTTACTTTCTCTGGAGCTGCACCAGTGCTAGAACAAAGATGAAAAACTGTCCAAGTTTTAAACAAAAGCCTGAGAAGCAACTGGGGCCAGCAGTCCAGGAGCAGCTGCCAGTGGAGGAAAATGCTTGTCTTGGAGCTGAGAGCTGTGACCTTGCATTAAGGTGAGCTTATGACGCCACATGAGGCCACTGCTCCTCTGGGCAGTGGGCAGCATGGAAGGCAGTGCCATCAGAGGCAAGCACAGATGTGAAAAAGAAAGTAGAGACATCCTGTGCTGGGCAGACACTTGAGCTTCAGAGAATGAGAGATGTCTTTCTGCAAATCCCACAGTGTCCATTTCTCAGCTGAACTTGGGAATCCACTTTCAACAGCCAGCATAAGCAACTCATTGCTCTGTTCAAAGCCCTTCCTTCCTAAGGCACACAGCAGACAGGCAGAGGGTCTCTGCCCCAGCAAGGGCTGCCCCTGGCCTAGCCCACCCATCGCTGCAGCAGGAGGCTTCAGCTCCTGCCCAGTCAGTGCAGGGAGCAGTAACCCTACTCTGGTGCACTCTGAAGTAGGTCCTGTCAGTTCCTCAATGATTTGTGGCTGCACTACAATCCAGCTGCAAAGAAAATGTTTCATGATAGAGGTCAAAAGGGACATGATTACACTCAAGACTTCAAGACACAGCCAGAATCTTATTTAAAAAGTTAATAAACTGGCTTTTTAGTATCTGCCTTTTCTTTGAAAAAGGGAAGAGAGAAAGAAAAAGAGTAACGAATAGGAGGGGTTTTCCTCTCGCCGAAGCTAACAACAGCAGTGAAGCATTTCAGCATTTTAACCTAAAGAAATTCCTCCTCTTTCCTCTCTCCTGCTGTGGGCAAAAAATATTTTCATGGGAAAAAGTTGACTTTACAAAAAAATTGCAAAAAGACACAAGCATGTTGATACTGAGGTTGGTCCTGGCAGAGACTGTTGGTGTGATGTTTTAGGTGTTTCCAGCCTTCCTTCCTAACCTGTATCTGCTGTGTCTCTGAATCACCACACTTTGTCCATTGATGTCTCTTCACCTGTGTCACCTTCTGTGTTTTTTGCATCCTCTCAGTCACACCACTGCTACTACCTCTTTCTTTCCTGACATTGCCCCAGTAAAAGTCCTTCTGGCTGGGGAAACACTTTCAAGTGCAGAAGCTAAAGCTGTCCTCTGCCTGCAAAGGTAATTTGACAGATCTCAACCATTCTTGTGCTGTCAAAACTAGCATGCTCTGAGTGTGGCAACAGTCCTGAGCCCCAGGAACCAAAGAAACAGAAGCAGTTTCTACTTCTGATACGTGATGCTGGGGGGACTGACAGAACTACCTGTGTTTCCATCCACCCTGACAAATTTCTTCTGCATGTGTTTTTCTACATAGTTGGTGTTTTTGTTGGTTTGCTTTGGGTTTGTTTGGGCGGATATTTTTTGTTGTTGTTTATGCTGAGGGGTTGTGGGGGTTTTCGGCTGGGTTTTTATTTGTTAGTGTTTTTCCCAAAACCCCTAGTGTGCTTCTCCTGTTTGATGCAGGAAAACAAGCCCCTACCATGACTGAATCGCTAGGCACAGGGGAACTGTCAAACACACTCATTCATGAGCCCTGCATCCTCCACTAAGTGAGCCATTAAGAGGTCAGCGAAGGTGCTGGAATGTGTGTTTAAGGCAAATGGCTTGGCACGCGAATGCCTCTCACCCCTGTACACCAGGCAGCTCAGAGAATTTCCCTCCAGCAACTTCTGGCAGCACAGGGTGTCATTAGCCAGCGAAGCAAGGGAAGGGCATCCCTCACAGGGGGGAACTTCTCCAGGTGCCATTGCTGGCCCAGGGAGGAGGTAGTGCCCCATCCCTAAGGGCAGAGTAAGGAGCTGAGGATTCCAGGACTAGAGTGGGACGCAGGCAGCCAGGAGAAGGTGAGATACAGAAAGTTCTTTCAAGAACAGCTATTGGGAACTTCCATGAGCTACTAAACAGTCAGAATTTGTGCTAAACATTTCAGCTAAAAACTACTGTATTCAGGAAGTGTTCCTGAGAAGAACAAGGAATTTTTTTACAGTTAATCCAGGAACTCTGAACGCAGGAGAAATTAATGACCTAGTCGTACTGTCAGTCAGAGAGATGAGCAAAAGTTCTCAGACCTTACTAGCAGTTCATCTTCCTTCCCGTGAGTATAAACAGTCTCTTTGCCCTACATCACATGAAAGAAGTCCAGGATGTACTCTTAGATAAGTAGTTTCCTTATCTGTGATAGTTTGTAATATGGGTCACCAACAGATTTCCTGGGATTTTTTCCTATGGAACTCAATTTACAAGCACAGCTTCTATTTGTGAGTCATCTGAAGCTTGAGTATTATACAGATGTGTTTGCCAAACAGTTTAAGGAAAGAATCTTTGACCCATGGAATGCCATCTGACAGTGACAACTCTTGCTGTGTGACACTTTAGAGCAGCCACATGGCACTGATGTCTTCTGCTGGCACACCTGAGTGCTTCCTGCTCTATCTGGGCTGCAGAGACAGTTTGGGGTGTTTTTGGTTTTTTTTAAGAGATAAATAAGACTTCACCAATAGTAAACAATGAAATTGCACCAGTGTTATCTATTTGTATGAAGTCACGAACAGGCTGGAGGATTTCTGCATTTTCAGATTTTGAGTAGCTGTTCAAAACATTGCAATCCTTACAAAATCCAAAATAACCTACAAACAAAGCAGAAATGGAATTCTAGCTGTTGGAGTCTTTTTTTAATTCAACCTAAGCTCCTTCAGAAATTCATAATCTTATGGAAAGACAAATTCTATGTTTACCTATATACAGATGTGTGTGTGTGTAGACGTGCACACTACTATGAAGTACATCAACATGAGCAACATGCTGGGGGTCTTGTGTAACGAAATATCCCAGACATTTTAAAAAAATCATAGTTGAAAATTTCCTAACTCAATAAAAATCAAATCCAGCATGGGGGAATTCTATACCAGATCTCATTTTGACAGCTAAAGAAGAACTGCTCACCAAACTAAAAATTAGTGGTAGCTTACATACAAGTGATTGCGACTTGATTGCATATATATGCAAACAGAATAAAGTTCAAACTAGTAAGTTATACACATGGCAGTTTAATATGACAGTTTTACAAAGCTGAAAACAATTACGGACCAAATCAGTTCAGAAAATGAATTTAAATAGAAAAACATGAATGATAACTGGGAGTTACTTAAGAATATATTACTAGATGCCCAAAAGCCACAATCAACAAAAAAAGGCCATATTGGTTAGGAACTCAACCTGGCTCAGGGGAAGTCAGAGCAACCAGAATACATGAAATACATGAAATACATGCACACACCAAAATAGAAACGTACAAAAAAGTGGTAAGCAATAAATAAAAATTAAAAAACCTAGGAATTATAGAAAAATGATAAATACACAAGAGAATATACAAGGAGGACAATAGAGAATTCTAGGTGTATTGCAAAAAACTCATTAAACATCACTATCTGAGAACAGTAGGCAGACCTGTCAAAATTAACACAGAAAATATTTAACTGGCAAATACATATTTAAGTTCTATACAAAGGGGACAAAAGCAGTTGCTAAGGTTAAATTTTTTAAACCAAGTTAATCTCAAAAATTCTCACTCATGAATGTTCAAAGTAAATATCAAGGCTCCTTGAAAAACTAAAGCTGATTTTCAAGACCTTTTTGGATATTGGGACAGAACCAAGTCAATTAAACAAAACTAATGTCAAGACAAAGCTTTGGGAAGAGAAATAGAATGGCCCAAGCAGGTACTAACTTACAGAAAAAGAATCATCCCAGGTAGAATAATGGAAGAGCAGATGCAGGATTCAATCAATTAAAAATTAAAGGAAGGTAATATAACTAATACTGAGCAGCAAAGGCTTATGGAAAACAGAGCTCCTCAAACTAATTTGACATCTTTTCTCTAAATAAAATTACTGTTGCCAATAAATGTAATAGTACTGAGGTAATAGATATCTATTTCTATGAAGACAGTGGACTGCATGACATTTTGATTAAGATACCAGCACAACGCACAAAAAAAGTCAGCTTGGCACATATTAGTGCTTTAAGAATGATGAGCTGACAAATAACAATATATGGAAAGGAAGATCTCCCTGAGCAGATGTGTCTCTAACAGTGTCCCAGCTTTCTACCCTCCACTCTGCTTTTCAGTGGCCTTGTAGAAAATCTATCATTAGCGATAAAGGACATTGATGATACAGTGAAAGAGTGGTAAATAAGGGAGAGACTAACCTGGATTACTTTGTAAATGGGGTGCAAATACCAACAAACAAGTGAATTGTACTTCCTGGACATGAGGAGAAGGCTACCTTTGACTCTAAGAGAGAATTACAGTATCTTGGTGGACAGTCACCTGCACAGGAACTCTCACAGTGAGGATGCAGACAGAAGAATGAACGTCCTCCTCTATTCAGAAGTAGGGGCATCACCAGGGGAAGTAGGAACCCTGAGGTACCCACTATTTCGGACCAGCTGCAACTGCTACGGGATTGCTGTGTGCTATCTGGTGTCCTGACTGAAGGTGTTGAAGAACTGAACAGCTTTGTAGGAGAATTATAAAAATAACCAAAAAGATTTGGAAAGTGTGAAATAGAAACAAAGTACTAATTGATGCAGTTAGTTAACAGCAGACAGCATGGAATTAAGCAGGGAACAGTGATGTGACTGTGTTTCTTGACAGTCTACCCCTCAAAGATCAGCTTTAATTCAAACTGGAATTAATTCAGAGCAAATCACAGTAGATCACAGTGAGCATGTCTTCATACTGAAATAGAGTAGCGAGCATACCAAGAGGTCAGTTGGGGTTTGATAACTCCCATGAGATTATAGCTTGTGCATCTACAAAGCAGAGCAAAGTATGCCATGCATATTCACACGTGTGCAGAGGCTCAAGCCGTCTTCCTCCCAAGCTACTGGCTTAGGTCTGTCCTCTCTGTGTGCAGTCTCATGTGAGCATGTGCTTCCCGCAGGGATGGGCAGCCTCAGTAGCTTGGATATAAAGGAGCCCGGGCGTACCCCTCACCAAAGCTCCTTGTTCTGAAGGGGCAGGAGACAGACCAAGGAATTGCCTGTCTGTCAGGGGTCCAGCTGGGGATTCCAGCCCTGACTACCTCCCATCACCTGTGTTTTTATTGCACGTAGATTACAATTTTGTTAATAACTCAGGGGTTGCAGTCCTTTACATGTCATGCTGAATGAGACAAACTCAGCTTGGGAGTGCTCCAGAGAACCTGAAGGAGTTGCACCAGACTGTCACAGCTTACTTTAAGGCTGCCAATACCACAAAAGTATTTCTGTTAGCTTTGCAGCTAGTTAGGCTTTATTTAAAATATTAACTAGTGTCTTCGCGTTCAAAGTTTGACTTAGCTTTGCTCAACATCATAAACAGAGGTATTAATCTCCTGAGCCTCCCTGCCTCAGTAGCATTAACACTGTGTTTGAAGCGATGTTGAAACCAAGTCCTCCCACCTGTCCAAGCTGCCATTGGAGAGGGTGTCCTGGACAACGTCCCTCCCAGGAAACAGTCTCTAATGCCCAAGGTCATACAAGATACAAGTGAGTGTAAGCTGCAAACCACCATGTTTGCCTGCACAGCTGTAGCATTCACAAGTATTTAACACCTTACTTTCTGAATGGACAGGAGGTGCTCAAAAGGAACCAGCAGAAAACAAAAGACTTATTCCTGTGCACCATGAATACAGAACACAGGCTCAGCATGGCTCAGTGACTACAATCTAGCTGTAACACATGTACACACACACTGCACCTCCTGTGATTTTTATATATATATACATGTTACACATTTTCCAATTACATTTTGCTTTGAATAGGCAAACTGCTAGTCCAGTTTGATTTCCTGCATGTCCAGATGCAAAGAAGAGCAGAACTCAGCCTGGGCTACACTCACTATAAAAACTAGGTGGAAAAGAGTAGGCCATTAAAAAATTTCTCGTTTACCCACACCCTCCTGCCTCGGGATCAGAGGCAGGAGTTTATGCAGACAGTTTTCCCTCTTCTACAAGAAAATTAGATGGTTTTAATTTAATAACCCTTGTTGCAGTCAAAGGCAGGTACAAGTCTAGCAACAGCAGTGTTAATACCTAAGTAGGTCAGTCGTCTGTGTGGTCCTCGAGGGTTTCATCACAGGACTAGTCCATTGATATTAATGGGCGGTACTCCTCCCCAGTCCCCACACACCACAATGACAATTGAGCTCAGCATGGTAATTAATGCTGCTTCTGTAATGGCTTTGAGTCAAACGATTCTCCCTTTCCCGATGCTCAGAAAACATACTTGTGGGACAAAGTGGCAAAAGCACAGACCTAAGAAGAGCAGACCACGCGCACCCCAGAAGTGTTTCTTTGCGTCATGAAATACAAGTACATTGATCCCTCGTGGATATACGTCTACAGAGAAGTGGGCAGGCAGATGCCTGGTGACCTGGCCAGATGCAAGCCAGCTCTGACTGGAAGCTGACCAGCCCTCCTAGGAAAGGGCACACAGAACAGAGCTGACTCCTGCCCAGCCAGCTCCCACTCAGCAGCAGGGGCAGGTGTGTGCACACCTCTGCACACAGACATTTGTGCCAGTTGCTCAGTGTCATTAAGTGAGCTGCGCTCTCCAAAATCACATTCTCTCAACCCTCAGTTTTTGCCTTGCTCAAACAAGTTACTTGCTAGTACAAATGACAAAGATCTCGCTGCAGGCTATAACTCACGCTGCAATTATTATTAACTTTAACAACTCCATGTAAAACACAAATCTCTTGAAAAAATGGTATTTCACTTTATATGAGAAATATTTTCACTTTACCACCCTTATTTTACAACATATTACTACAGAACTACACCAAGGCATTCAAAAACAACATTTGATCCATCTTAATAAAATATTATCTAAATTACATAATTCTTTTTTAAATACAGGCACACATTCTTCAGTGCCAAACCTTAGCACTGATTCTTCAATTTCCTACTTTCTATGAAATGCATTATCTGGAATAAAGCTTTGGCATAATTCCTGTTAAAGATAGCAGTGTTTTTTCCTGAGTATGAAATAAAATCTTAATATCAATCTTCCCAATATTTTCTAGAGGGAGAAATTATAAAGTAGAGAACAGCTACTGGGATTATGAAAGCCATGACTGAAAGTCCTTAGGAAGAAGAATTGATCCAGAAAAGGTCTTGATCCAAGAAACAGTTTTAATCACTTTGCAAAATCTCAGCAACTGAGACACGCTTTATTGACCTGTAACATTGCCACCATCTTGTCAAAATATTTTCAAACTGGATCAAGCTGGAGCATGCTATTTTACGATACCACATATTTCTTTCCTCCAAGGGAACACAGCAAACTGTAGAGTATCTCTGAGACAGGCAAATCTTCTGACCTTTTTTTCTTTCAGAACTCTCATCTTAGTGACCCAGGAATAAATGTATTTTTGAAATGTCAAATTTGTTTCCATGGTAACATGAAATGTCACTCCTGGAGATGATGTTCAATACAAATGTGAAGAGTTGAAGGCTATTTAACATGTTTTCAGTTGTACCTATTCAGCAGTGGTTGTTATACTTTAAAACTCAATAAAGAAATTAAAATATATTTATCAAAAGTTGGTCTCTGGCAAAGTGACTTTTACACCTCACATTATTGCCTGCAACAACACTCACTAAGGAGACACCTCTTTAAGTACTTGTCTGCTGGTGGAACATGGAAACATTTTCTATTATGTTGACAGTCACTGCCAAGTTCTGTTCTCTGATTTCCCAAGGAAAAGAAGAGGTTTCATCTACCATTTCTACCCAGATCTTCTCCATGAATACACTATGGGAGGGGGGAAATAAATAAAAAGAAAGAAAAATATCAGGGCAGCTGAAGGAGGAAAGTGGCTTTTATGAATCCATAAGAAAATTACTTACTCATAGTGCAACCCGTTCATACATATTACACATACTATATGTAGAGGGCCTCTATACATACACACTGAGACATAAACCAAACTAATAATGGATTAAAAGGTTTCTAGCAGATTTTGCAATTTACTTCCTCTGCGACACAAAGGTGTCCCCTCAGACTCCATCTCCAAGCAAGGAGGGCCAAAGAGACACACAGAAGGCAGAATGATTTTGGTGCTACTGCACTGGAGAGGTGGCCCCAACACCTCTGGCCTGAGTCTGACTGTGCCTGAGCCCATGCCAAGGACAGCAAGAGAAGGTCTGCAGTGGGAAGGGGGGTCCTGGCACTACCAGAGGGCTCCTTCCCTGCCCACAGCTGACTACGGAGAAAATGAGCCCCTAGGAAGAAGGAACACCAGCCCTTCCTACTCAAGGAGGTGTCTCTGCACCACAGCTCTAAGGGGCTGTTCTAAAAGGTAAAAACAAGATAAATTGTTCCCCAAAGTACATAAATAATATATGAACAATTAAGTCTCTTTTTATGGATGCGTCATAAAATATTAATCCATTTTTATTTTCATAAATTTTACAATTTACAAGTTGTTGTTGTTTAAATTTTATGTTAACAAGGCATCCAAAGCTGACAAATTTGGTTTCAGGTAAAAAAATAATCAACTTTAAAAAAATTGAGAAAGAAAATGATTAGAACTTCCCACTTGCCATCTCAAATATCACAAGGTTCTTGCTGTTACTTCTTTAAAAAGAAGGAAACAACCAGTTCTCTCTGCTAAAAAAAGAATTGTCAAGTATCAGTTCAGTTTTATTTCATGAGCATTATTAAATACTAATTGCATTCATGGTGTCCATCCAGACAGGCATTCTTGCCAGGTACATAGTGTGATGTCTGAATAAATCCACTGTGTAACTAATTAAAAAAAATAAATAAAAACAACCAGAATTGCAAATAAGCAGTAGAGACTACTAGTTTAAAGAACTGAAAAACTGGGTTTTGCTTGCAAAAGTTCCTACAAGTTCCTAGCTAATTGAGGTAGAAAGTCTGAAGGGAAAGCTTAAAAACAATTAGATTTATTACATACAGGGCTATGCACACAGAAATATAACTGCTGAACATACACAAACCTCTTATATAGCAGAGGTAGAGGAGGTAGCCCTCTAAGCCACCCACAGGCTGCTGACCAAAATTGTTACAGCATTTCACTTTGGGCTTGTCCTTAATTTTCCCCCACAGGCTGAGCTTGTATTCAGGCCATTCTGAAAAGAAGCAAAGGAACCAAGCAGGGACCAGAAATTAAGCAAACAAAGTCTTTAGAAGAGGTATATCCTAGAAATGCCACAAGGATAAAGGAACCAGAGGAGATTGCTGGAAGATAACCATGGGTGTTTCTGTAGGGTTTAGGAAAACAAATCTGCCTGATATGATGTGAGTATTGCAGAGCTATGGTTCATAGACCAGGTTTACATACACCAGAACACTTGGAGAGATGCCATTCAAAACAGTGGGGGAAAGGGCACCTGCCAGAGAAAGAAAGCAAAAGAGAGAAGTTACAAAATAGCTGTGCAAGACCAGTTGTAGGTGGTCAGTTTGGGTGCACCCTTTATCTGAACACTGATCTCATCATACGTGACCATTTAAAATAACTTGATTTCCAAAACCCGGTTATTTTGCTGTTGTTCTCTATTTCCAAAATGTTAAAGTTTCACAGATTGCAGCCCACTTTTGCTAGTGAGGAAATGTAGGAAGAAAGTCCTGTGCATTAGAGTAGGATAACAGATGCCAGGCATCCCAACAGAACATACTCGGGGTCACTTTGACTGTTCCAGCATGAGTTAAAATTAATGTCCCAAGAAATTTTTCTTAGTTAACTTAGTTACATAGCTCCAAATTTTGCCTCTTGGTTCAATTTAGGTAGTTCTGCATTATGGTGTGGATGCAGCAGTGACAACAGCAAGAAATCTCCAAAGGCATTAATGCAATCCCCATCACAGCAGAAATACTGTTTCAGCACCATGCATTTTGATGACTGATTTCCTCTGAGCTTCACTGACCAGTGTCATTATAACAACAAAAATAGACTGTGGAAGTAAGATGAAGCCAGGGGAAATAGTTCATTAAAAAGTAAAAGCATGTGCTGTCATACACATACTTGCACACTGTCAAAGCAGCCAGCTGTCTCAGAACAGACTAATTTTTCAAAATGAAATAAAAGGGACACATTATATTTTACAGTGATAAAAAGTAACAAAGGTATGACTGAAGCAGTCATTGGTTTCCAGAAATCCGTGTCAACAATGGCAACACAGCCCTGTGGAGGATGAGAAGACTCACCCACAAGCATTTAGGCGAGCAGTTTTGAGCTTGGGGGGAAATTCATGACACTTTCCTGAAGTCATTGGTACCACATTGGTACCAGGAGCCAGCCTCCCTGGGTGGTCATCAAAATTCAAGGCAGCCTGGCTTCTCTAAGAGAAGCTGGTAGCAAAAAGGAAGCTCTTCACTATGTTGGTATCTCAGCTGCAGCAGTTGATTTTGACACCAAAGTTACACCTTACAAAGGCTTTCACACAAGTCAAGCCTTCTGCACCTTCTGAACCAGTCAGTGCGGGTACCTGAAGGGAATATGGGTTGTATCATATTTGAAACCTTCCTAAGCCAAGAGACATAACCCAGAACAAACTCTCTGCTAGCCTGACAGATATTGGGTTTAATAGCCCCGCAGCGACTTCCACAAGCTGCAGATTACGAGGCAGCGCAGCCGTCACTGGGAGGTACCTGTACCCTTTTAGACAATTACCAGGAGAACCAGCTCTGTTTTATGGACAGCCAGTTTGTATTGCCAAACTGCAGTGTTGTACATTTACTTCATTTAGATTAGTAAGTTTGGTCCCAGTTTATGACTCTCAGCAGCGTCCCTGAGGACCCAACTCACTGGCTGGAGGGAAGGAGTGTTTACTGTGACAGCCTGGCAAAGCTTGCACGGCTGCTGCGAGGGACACATCGCCCAGGGCTCTCAGCCTGGCACCTCTAGCAAGCACTGCAAGGAAGTTACCATTGCATGAGGCAAACATCATCTCAGAACTTCCAGAAACCACAAACAGCACGCCTTTATTTACTTATATTTAGAAAACCACCCAGTCAAACTCTTCCCTAACCTCTATCTGTGCAGGCAGAGTGCAGTCAGCATTGCACAGGGTGAAAATCAGGTCAGAGACTGGCCTAAAGCCTTGCTGGGGAGCGGGTGACGGGTGAGATCTCTACCGCTCACAGGCACTTGGCGGATGGGACTAACTCTACCCTCAATCACACTATCACCTACTTCCTTCTTACAAATCCATGAGAAGACTTGGGTCTTCTCATTCTCTTTTAGTTTTCTTCCACTTCACTTACAGCTTATTTACTTTACAAGCTTATTTTAAAGAGGGATTACTGATGTTCTTTAATTTGCCCTTGTTTTTGAATCTTGCACAGGCTAGGACCTCAGATAAAAATCAGACTTGAGCCTTAGTGAGTAATATCCTGGTGCACTTTATGAATAAATAAAAACAAGATCATTCAATAAATGCCATTCCATTTTGTTAAACTTCTTACACATGTAGAAATGCCGTTTAATCCTTCAGTAAGTGAAGTGACTCCAAAATAACGATCCGAGTGCAATGAGCACACTTCTTTAAAATAAAAAGAATGAAAAGAAAGAGAAATTCCATTAAAAAAAAACAACTATCTTAAGAGGAGAAAACCTCAAACAAACAAGAAAGCTTAAGCCAACTATAATATGTAGAAACCTAATATGCCCCAAACTGAAAATAACTCCAAAATCCAATAATATAAAAATGCTTTATAAGGTTTTCCTTTTAAGTTGTGGTGGGTTCCAAAAGGTTCTGCAATGCAGAACCAATGAAATAACATACAGACATGCCTTTGCTTTGTGAGCCTTTGCTCCAAGCAACAGCTTTCACTGTTAACTTTTGTTTAGAAACAACAGATAATGTGATAAGGCTCTTCCAAAGGAGGTTATGAAAAAGACATTGAGCAATTGCTCTCCAACAATATTAGGACTAGCACAGAAAGAAATTGCTTTGATTCACAGCAAATGTCACTTTGATTATGATTAGGGAGAAAAAAAATAGAACTGTAGCTTGGTACTTGAACCTCTACGGGAGGTTAGGGGACCTCTTTCTTTGGAGGTTACTCAACAAAAAGACAACTTCCTTCAAAACTAGGCTAGCGATTCTTAGCATGGACTCAGAGCAGGTGCAGTAATATACTTTTCCTTAAATTTGGGTGATTCTTGCAGCCTTTATCTGAGGAACGCTAATGCATTCTGTCTTGGGAAATCTGGTCCGACTTATTTATCCAAGCTGCAGGCTTTTCAGTAACTTCTGCAGCAATCTGAAGGTCCCACAGGAACACCACTTACACTCACACACTGCTCCCCAGTTACGTCCATGCTCCCCCATTACCATGCTACTATCTCAGTTTCAATTCAGTTATTAATTCTGTCATTTCCCAGCTTTGAAGACCTTTTTTTTTCGACCCTAACACTTCCCTACCAGATTTACGGAGCGTAAATGTCATTTGCAGTCACTCGTAACTTTACGATACATTTTGAATCTGACACCTACTAGATGACTCCCTGCCAAAAGGCAATATTTTTGTATAAAATGTGATCAAAAAAACATTCAGCTATATAAATATATACATCCACAAGGCTTTTTTTAAGCAGCTCAGTGTGGAAAGATGGAATTTGGCAAGAAAAGAGTCTTCAAACAAGAAGAACAGCCTCTGCGCGTTTGTGGTAAAAACTGGGTTTGATTTGATCCAGTTCTAAATGTTTTAATATCACACGTCGGGCTTGCAGCATTCACACTGTGCCATTTTGAAGCAATTTTCGGAGTCCTACCAAGCGAGGGCTGCTGCACAGCACATGCCTTAGCTGTGCAGTGATCACACATCTTTCTCTCCACGAGCAATACTGAAGGCAGAAGTCTTTTTCTCCAGTGCACACTGCAAACTGTGCCGCTGAAAACTTTGTGGTCTCAGCAAAGGTAGAGGTTTTGGCGTGTGTGTCCCAGAATTCAAGGAGAACAGTTGAAGTGGGAGGAAAAACAATCAAAGATATGAGGAAGACCAAGAGCTGCCTGATGATTATTTTTTAAATTTGGAGGAAGGTTGAGATGTGCCTTTGTCTGAAAGTTTCTCCTGCCAAGGACACTGTAATTACAAATTTACAGCCCAGGAAGATACAGATGTTGCCTACACAAAAACATATCTGAAGATCCACCCCCAGGGCCACCGTTTACCCCTATGGGGCAGAAGCAGCTTAAGCACTCCCTGCCTCTGTGGGTGGCATGGGCCACACGCGAGTGGCTCTGCAGGCACAAGGGCCTCTGCCCGACACTGCAGCCCCTTCCTCGGCCCTGCAGAAGGAGGTGGAGCACCTCTCATCAGGCCCAGTCCCTGTCCTGTGTGCAGCAGCACCTTCCATTCCCATGTAACCTGGTACTCTGTATCCAGCATCAGAGCTCACCAGCCAGCTCTGAGCCTAACCAACACCTGGAGGATTTATTCCTGCTTGTTCACCCAGAGCTTATGCCCTTAACTGGAAAAGGTGAGAGTTTTCCTGTTTTTTCAAACAAACACCAAGAACCCCTGAAAGAAAACCTTGGAGGATCTGAATGTTTAACAGGAGCTGGCATTCCTGACCATTACACCCAGGCTCAGGCCGCTTCCAACAAGAAAGGCTAAACAAGAAAAATCCTCTGCACCAGCCAGTCACTGCAGAAAAGCTCCCACAGTCCTTCCTTGCACTGCCCCACCAGCCCTGACTGTGCTGCCAAGCAGGGAGCCCACAGAGCCTCTGGTTCACCACATCCTGCTCTCTGCAGCGTGTTCACAGCTGAATCCATGCTGCAAGTCCCAGGGGAATAAATAAGCTCAGGCAAGAGAAGAAACATCACTGAACTTCCAGGGGCTACATGTCTTGGCTTTCAAAGAAATGGTCCCACTCTCTCTCTTTTTCTCTTTCCAGAAGAAATGTTTCCCAACATGTTAAACTTTTCCGTGTTATTTTTTCCCCCTGTAGTTAATGAAATTCTATTGTTTTCTTGTCAATCACTTAATCATTAAAACAAGGCTTGCATGAAATGCAGGAAGCCGAGCAAGCCTGCAGAGGCTGCTGCCCAGCATGGCTGTACCAGGAGCAGGGCTGCGCCAGGACAGCAACAGCGCTCCCGCCTCCAGCACGGCACAGGGTCCCCAGCAAGGAGGGCACTTCGGGGCAGGGTGGGCCAGACCACGGCCAGGGCAGGCCAAGGGCCGCTCCAGAGCAGCGGAAGCTGTGGGGATGTGAGCACTATCAGACATGGCCACGGGCAAACCCAAGGAAACACAGGCACAAAGGAAAGACCTTGGTTATCACAAATTCAGTTTCTCCTTCCTGAAATTGGAATGGATGGTAGCAGCCACACTACCTTTTATTCCACTTGTGCTGCATGAGCTTTATTAAGCACCAATTAATAAATCCTTTGGAATTATAAATTTAGTCCTGCTCCTGCAAGAGCATGAGGTAAAGGCCGCACAGTCAGTCCCCCTTGGACAAGGAGGGGGCCCAGAACAGGCCGAGTGCTGCACACCAGGGTGAGCAGCCTTCCAGAGTTTGGTTTCTACAGAAACAAGATGGAAGATGGGAAAAAAGACATGTTATTAATCCCTTCTGCAAAAGTAAGCCATGGAAATTTGCTGTCTGTTCAAAGTCAGTCTGCTGCACAGCTGGGAACTGATCTCTTATCTCAAGTGCCAGTCTAGTGCCTAAACCACAAAAGTGCTCTTTCCTGCACTCCTTCGACATGCAAATGGCGTATAATTGTATAGGCATGCTCACCATAAACAACTAGCAGAACTTGGCATCATGCTAATGGGATTTTTATTAGCCAACTATTTCTTTGGTAACCAGGTCAAACAATCACGTTCTCTTTTGTTTCCTGTTATGAAATGAAACTGAAAAAATATGCCACTTAAAAAAATAAAATAAGAAGAAGCCCAACCAGTCCTTTTTTCATAAAGAAAACAATATGCTTAATGCAGAATAAACCACATTTTATGAAAAGAGGTCATCTTTGGGGGGAGGGAGAGAAACAATTGAAAAGAAAAAATGTAGCACAAGGGGGAATTATGAATCTTTTTTTTCTTATGGAAAGTATTTACATGTTTATTTTAAGCCTAACATAAATGTAAATATTTTAAACAAACAAAAACACACCAGGGTAACAATAGAGTATTGTTTTTTTTATGTTGAATAAAAACTGCCAGGACAGTGCATGTATATTTTTAAACATGCTGCTTCAAAAAGCAGGATGCAAGGGATGTTGCATCTTTAATTTTTCTGTTAATTATGGATTGAGCATTGTTGTGAGCCTTGTCCTCAAAACCCAGCTCAGAAAATAAGAGCAGATGCTCATACCCAGGTTTGGCTCATGTGGGAATTGAACAGAACATATTGGTTTATAATTAATGTAATTTGTTGGATTATCTTTTGTGAAGGAGCTAAGGTAAACAACCTTGCAGCATTGTAGTGAAATTCTTCTGCACTCAGAGCCTCTATACTTGATGGAAGATGACAAAAAACCTACCCTTCCTCCTGGATTGTGGGAAGATTTGGAAATGTCTGTCACATTCAAACATATTTTAATTAACTCAAAGGAAAGAAATAGGCTACAGACCCTAAAGCAAATTATAAATAGTGTTTAAAATCAGAGCTAATGATTCCCCAATTGACTATTCTGATTAACAAAATTCTCTTTTCTAGTTTGCTGTAATTTTGTTATGGGGCAAGGATGAGGAAAGAACAAGCTTTTCTGCCCTGGAAATGTTCTTCAGACCAAATTTACTGATCCAAAAGGCTCCTCCCCATGCCACACAGCACTCAAGCAAGCATTGGCATTAAGTGGTAACTTAAAGAAGAAGGAAAAAGAAAAAGCATGATTATACAATGTGACACTTAGCAAAAGACTTTTCACCAGAACACTCAGTCTTGGTAAGCTTTAATGAACAACACTTTAGTCTCCAGGAAAAAAAAAAGGAAGGGGAAAAAGGAATTTAAAAAAACCCAACACAATCCCAAACACTATATTCTTTGGGATAAAAAGAAATATGGACCAAAAACCTGGCTGTGTGTTCCAGGATGATGGCACCCATCCTGACTCCAAATCACCACCATAAACCTTAGCTCTTCTTCTTCATGCTCCACAAAAAAAATATAACGTGAAAGCAGCAGCAGCTTAAGGAGTCAGATCAGGCTTGCTGCTCTCACAGAATCATGTGGTTAAATTTTTCATCCTTTGTGAATTTTAGTTTTCCTCCCTTCAAGGCTCTTATGAGTTCTCCTTGTGGTACCAAGGGTATCAGCATGGTGTGCTTCCTTTCGCCCTCCTGCCAGGTGCCAAGGGGGGATTGCCGTGCTGGAGAGCTGGCCAGGACCACAATGGGAAGCTGGCCCAGATCCACCAAGAGAGATTATTTTGAGCCAAGGCCACATGCCATTCACCCTTTGCCTTAAAGGAATTCCTTCAACAGCAAACATCTGTCTCACTAGCCTCACATCTCATATAGGTAACAAGACACCTTGGGATCATGTCTTCTGGAAGAAAATGAACAAGGAAGAATAGGACACCAAAGATCTTGTCTCAGGCCTTGCTGCCACCCCCCATAATTGGCCACCAGCACAGAGGGGACAGAAACTGATCAGTGAGTCATTTCAGTGCGACCTTGAGACCTCTAGTTTGCAACAGGGCAAGTACTTCAAGCATCCTCAGCTGTCTAAAAAGAAGGCATCTCCCTAGGGCTCTGCCAGCATCCCACAGAGAGATGCCTTTGTCCGCAGTTAGGATGCTGGCACCACACAAAAACTTCACCTTACAGAAGCTACAGGCTACATTTCAGCTGACAGATGAACACAGAGGTAGAGTTTTAAACAAAAGCAGGAGTACCAACTTGGTCTACTTTTAAAGACAGAAATAAAATAGAAGTAGATATTGGATGGATGTTGTTCCCTTGGTCAGGACCACCAGGAGTTTGTACTGCTAATATTCATTAACAGAGTCATTCTCTGCCTGTGGAAAAAGAGAAAATGAAAAAAGTCTTTAAACCCAAGCATTTATTCTGGCATCAGCAAAATTTGGTCTTAGGTTCTGCCAGGACTTTGAAAGGTTCTCCCCTCTGAGCTGCAAATTGATACTGACCATCCCAGAGGTAATCTGCCACTTTTCCAACTCTTCTCTCCCAGAAAAATAGCACTCCCAAAAGCACATTCACATACCAGGCATGCAACAGTTCATCTGCCATAGGTTTTGACTCTTAAAATAAGACGTCAGCTGCTCATCAGAGTGCACATACAGAATATTTTTGGAGAACAGTCTTTCCTGAATATGTAGCACTTCTGCAATTTTATGACAGAGGCAGAAGTAGGGAGTTTGGGACACTCACACACCAAGTTCAAAGTCATAAGTGAAGTAGACTTTCAGCTCAGAAATGTACATTACTAATGAGCTACAGGCACAGCTGATACAGTAATAGTTCCATCCCATATTCACAAGAACAATGCTCACTCATGGGGAACGACAGTCTTATCAGGTTGGTAACTTTATCTCGAATATCATGTTCAAATTTTCATATCCTTATAAATTAAGAAATACTAGAATGAAGTGACCAGATGTTCAAGTCTCCTCTGCAGCACATTCATTACCAGGCACGCATTTAAGATGCATGCAAGTCCGCTAGGACTCTTCTCTGAAGAGGCTCACTCCTCTTAGTGTCATCTGGTTTTGCTTGCACAATGTCTTCAGCACCTCAGCCCAGAGGAAACTTCTGCCTCCACCATTACCGTATCCCAGGCCTACTAACACACTGCATTGTTTCCAATGCGCTCAGGAAAGAGAAAACACTGGTTCTCCTTTCAAGCCAGAACCAAGGGAAGAGAGAGCAGAGAAAGAACATAAAGGAGAGGCTGAGCAAAGTTCTTGCTTCATGCAGAAGAGTTGCTGGTTTATTCAGAGTCTCTCATCTTCACCTCTGCATAGCACCACAGTCAAACGCCCATAAGTTCTTACTACTTCATTTTTCATTTAACACAAGTTTTTGTTCCATGTTAACCAAGCACCTCATCTCCTTGGGGACTTCCAGTCCTAGCTGCTGGGCCTCGAATCTGTGCCTTTACAGTGCTAACAGTTACATCCCTGCCTTTCAGCCCTGCTGACAGTGTAAACTCATAGCATGGTAAGCTGTAGTGCTCTGATACTAACAGCAGTGTACAGACACATGCGTGCCCTTTGACAGCTTACTACTGTTTCTGAAAAATATGGAATGTAACTCTATAATATGATTTTAATTATTCAGAAATTTAAGAGTGAACACGTTGGTCCACAAAAGTAAGAAATGCTGAGGACCAGCCTATAGAGCATCTTAAATCACTTATTACTCTTTTCCTTTGCTGTTCTAGTGCCAACAGGACATTTTCTTTTCAAATTTTTTTTAAAAAAAGATATAAACTAAACAGGCTGTTCTCTGGCTGAGACCTTGGATTCTTTGGCACCTCATATAGCAACAAATAAATTAATTTCACATCATACTGGCAATAGCTTATATTAAAATAGCATTCTTGCTGCTTTGACATTACTGTACGTGGATCTTTTCGTTCTACATAAATGCTCCACATTTGGGCTTTTTTAAACTAGCTAGTATTCCCTCCAGTTCAACAGGATGCACAAGACTAGCATTTTCCTGCTTGTTCTCATATCCATGAAAACGGTCCCTTTCTCTAGGTTTAGTTTTGTTGCTGTAGGTAAACAGACACGACACAATCCAAATGGACAGCCCAAGTGTGACCCAGTCCCTGTTCCCAGTGTTTGTCCAGGGAGCAGATTTTACTGTACAGAAGCCTTAGAGTTAGAGACAGACCTTCATCTGGAAGTCTGTGGACAGCAGACAATTCACCTGTGATAAAATCCTGCCCGTTCTTGTCTCAGGCACAGCTAATGCATAGCATAACTCCACAGAAGACCAAACCAAGGAGTACTTCTGGTGATGAGCTTTGCTATGTAAGGACAAGCCCAATTCCCTCCTAGGTACAGAAACCCAGGGTGGCTGCTCTGCTTCTTGTCCTACTGCTCACCTACCATCACCATTCACAAGAGACTTGAATGAAACCAAATATTTTCCAGTATTCTCTGTTCCATCTCAGGTGAGGAGTTGCAAGAGTCTGTTCACCCAGACAAAGTGTAAGGTAGCAACTCTTCCATGCCCTTGACCATTCCTCCCTCCCAGCCATCCCCAGAAACACCTTTCCCCATGCTCATTACTTTCTCCTCAAAAGGAGTTAACACAGATCTGAATCCAGTCTGTAGTGGCACTCCTCTCTCTTTTGGTGGATAAGTCTGTTTGGTCACCTTTGGTGCAGAAACTTGAACTGCGGCAAGAATTTGCGATGTCAAAACCCAAAAGGAACTAGACACTTTCTATGTAGCCAATACAAGGTTTTATTGTCTGAGCAGATAACCAAAAGCATTAATTGCTCACACTGTTTACTACTGGTTTTTGTCAGTATTTGAGCCAGTGTTGGTTTGCTTTTTCTCCTGGGAGTGGGTGGTCTTTTTATTACAACACGAATAAGGTAACTTCATATTTACTGAAAATGTAATTGTGTAATGTTAAGTATCATTTATTTGCTGTCTCCATACATTCCACAATGGGACTAGAATTTGGGAAAGTAAAAAACATTTATGTGAAAGGGTCATGTCCTCAAATGAAGGGAATTTTTAAAAAAAAAAAAAAACCCTGGTTTCTTCCTTTTCTTTAACCTCTCTATCTTGGGTCTTACTCCTGTGTTAGTAAATAAGCAGGAGGAGGGGGTGAACCATAGGAACCATTTACTCAGCTGAACTAGAGAGATGAAAGCAGCTGGCTAGGCCAAATGGGTTTGTGGTTTTTCACCATAAGAATTGCCACTTCGGGAGGGTACCAAGCTTTTACTGGAAACTTGACATTTGTTGACCGGAATGTTTTTAGTGGTCTTCAAAACTGAAAAATTGCAAGGCAGAAGCTTTGCACCTTGATGTGGTAAATTAGCTAAGAAAATCTAGACTTGAGGAGAAAGCAGCATAAAAAACCCCCATGACATCTCAGTGACCAGAGTCACTGCCATTTCTCCTCCTCATCAGAAAGTCACACAAATTGGCTGCAGCCAGCCCCTAGCACAAGAGCAATTGTCTCCATTTGGAGAAGCATGTGAGGCTGAAGCTAGGCAGGTTTGATTTGGAACTAGCATTCTTGAGCAAAGAAACTTGAAATTTGTGCATGCCACCCCCCCGGAAAAGTAGCCATCTCAAAGCCTTGTCCTCCCCCCTGGAGTCTAACTCTGTGGTCTCCTAAACTGTGCGTGCTGGGAAAATAAAACAACCAGCATTGTCCTCAAGCTTTTTCTAAGATTAGATCTGACCTAGAGGGTACTGAAAGATTAAAACTCATCATCATTCCTATTTTACAGAAAGGAAAAAATGGCGTTTGAAAGTCAAAATGTCTACTTTGACAAATAAGCTTCTTTGAATACAGCATCTTCTCCCACTGAGTATCTGCACTAAAGGCATATTTCAAATGGCACTATGTTGAAGTGCTGAAGAATGTTGTCTCTTTAAAATGGTTGTCCCAGGTTGTGTACTCCTTCATAGAAATCTTCTGGACATGGTTTATTTCTCCTTCATGAGACTCAGAGTTGGAACAGATGGTGGTTCTCTGTGGTTTAGAGCATAAGGGAAGAGAGGGAAAATCTTACAGATTAGGATGCCTGGGCCATTTGATTTCCTGAAGATTAAAATCACTGCCTTGAACCCAACACAAGCCCACAGCAAAAAATATACCACTTAATAGGCAGGCTGTGCTTCCTTTAGTAGCCTGACTTACTGGGTTAAATTACAGGTCTTGTACAATGCATGAAAATAATCCAGCATCCATGGAAAAAGTCAAAGTGATAGAAGCACATTTTAGACCTTCAGGAGAACAGCATGCAGCCTGTCTAGAAGATGCAGGAGGCCTTTGCAGTTTTCAGAACATGAAGTTTACTTCTTTTCACAGACAGTTGGGAACTTCAGGAGCAAGCAAAATTCAGAACCAGCATGGCAGGCAGTATATAAGACGAGGTGAAGCTGTCTCTGTGATCTGCATCGCACTGCTCAGGGTTTTATCTTTAAAAGAAAGGAAAGATTGAACACTAACATAATTTTAAGGTAAAACCATATTGATTCACTACTTTTTGAACTTCCCTGACTATTTCATGAGATTGTCATAAAAGAGCTTTTTGGAAGAAACCAAGTAAAAGCAAAAGCCCAGCTTCACACTGGCAGAACCAAAGGAGAACAAGGGGAGGATTTGTTTGCAGAGAAACAGCTACCGAGGAAGCTGGAGAGACTATTCTACAACAGGAGGTAGTAGCCATATACAGAAGAGCTGTAATAAATTGACTTCAAAATAAGCTTCATCATGATCTCACTTTGCATACGCATGTCCCAAAGACCAGCTTTATGCATTCTGTCACTCTGCACATAGGAGAAAAACACTTTCAAATTCAAAGAATACATGTTCCTCACTCCTGCTTTCAGAAGGTAGCAGTAGTTCAAAGGGGAAGCGCCATGTACTCTTAAGCATTAAATTGCACACAATTATATATTTTCTCAAGGTCCCTTGCATTATTAAAGCCTCTTTAAAGAAAACAAAACTGAACATAGTTTAAGTACATGATTGCACAACTAAGCTACATATCAGAACAGAAATGGACAATGATTCTGCTCTTTTGCTCATCCCATGTTAACCAGCACTAGATACTCAGGAACAAGAGCAAAGCATCTGCGGATGCATTTGTCACCATCTTTCAGCTCTATTTCTACAATGAACGAACAAAACTACAGAAGTCACAGTGCTCACAACACTTATTTACCGAAACATGATTTCTGATAACCTTGTAGGGAAAGCGTTCACAATCAAAATTTGGATGTGAGATCACAAATTAGGGGTTTCCTTTAAAAAAGCAACCAAGATGAGAAACTACATGAGATGTTCAGTTAGTGTAAGAGAAAGCAGTTCTTCCCACTGAACACTGGGCCACATGTTTTCCTTAAAACAGACCACAAAGAATTACTTAGTACAATCAATTACCCACATCTAGCAGAGGAGGTTAATGTTGCTGTTTGATTATAACCCCAAGAGTTTGTTCCTGAAATACAAACTTTGACTGTTAGGGAATACAGAAATATAATAGACTTTTGGCTTTATTTTAACAGTAAATTTTCTGAAGGGGTATAGTGAGATATGTACTTGCCACACTATAGAGAGCCTGGAACATGCCCAAGTCTATTTTAGGGCCTTGCCTCAGGGTACCTCTCTGAGGAAACAGGAAACTTGGGTTTAATACCAAAGCTAAACCTAGACAGCAGCAGTTCCCAAAGAATTCACCTCCCCCTCTTTTGCCCCTTTTCCAAGTTTTCTCCTCAAACTTCAGATTCCCAGACCATCTTTTGACTTGCTGCACTTTTTACCCATGTTATATCCTCAACACCCTGAGTATCCTGCTATCACCTCCCCCAGGAGCCCCCTGGTCTGGCCATCACATCCCCCAGAGCACTTCCCTGCTCTAGAGACCCCAGTGCCTAGGCCCTGACAAACATTCAATGCATGATTTCTTTTCAGGTCTTCCCCACCCACTGGCCACTCCACCTGAGCCAGCACCACCTGATTAGTACTTGTAGTGGCTCCAACCATCTCTCCCATGGCCAGTCACCCTCTGTCATGGGGATAAACCGAGCCCACTAACTGTGTTTAAAGGCTTCCAGTAGGAAGGGTAAGCAGCTACCCTGAGGAGCACAGGTTGTTTTAGTGCTCCCTACCACAGAACAAGCATGAGTCTAAATGTGCTAAGGGCTGGGTGCAGCATAGGCAAGACTTTTAAAGTGCTTTTTCCAGTTTCTGAGTCACCATGCTGTATTCCTCTTCCTTAGGCAACAGGGAGAAAGGTCTAGGCCTCAGATTAAAAGTGTCTTGGAGATAGGTGACTGCCACAGCTCAACAGATCCACGTGTGTGAGCTGAGCTTGATGGAACAGTTCTTCACATGCACCACAAGTTCACCACGTGCACCAGGGCTATCAGCACAGAGCCCTGGGTCCCTGCAGGGCTAGAGTCTAATGTCGTTTTAAAGTACTACGGGCTCTCTCTTGTCCATTCCTGCCTCATCACGAGCATTCAAATTGAACAGTTTGAGGTCTTAGAGACTAAATGAGCCAATAAAATCCATTGCGTATGAGATTGATTTGAGCCATGCCTGGGAAATAGGTCACTGAAGCCCCAGGGGACAACCTGTGAATGCAGCAAGCCAGTTTATCTGGAGAATTACCAAACAACTTCCCCTCCCCACCCCACTACCCCTCAAAAAAAGGTAAGGTTCCTCAGATATACACCAGGTACCTGAAGATCCCCTTCCTCCACAGGACCAATTGTTGCTCTTAAATGGACAGACGCAGTAACATGAAAAAGGATTTTCCTAGAACCAGACTTTCACTGGGTTCAGTGGCAATTACTAGTGCTCCTAGTAGTCAGTTCATCTGTAATTGCTTGGTTATTCATGTAGATTATTAACTATCAGACGTTACAACCTTCTGGAGCATGTGTATCATTTTCATATGTCCTCTCGCAATGTGCACCTACAGAACATTTGAGCTTTCTTTAAACAAATCTGCAGCTGTAACTGGGAAAAAAAAAGTATGAATTATTGAAAGTTTAGAAGAAATGTTAATTGCTTCCAACCAAGGTCCAAAAGATTTAGTTAAAGACTCCTTAGAGTGTATATTGCACATTCAAGAATACTGGCTATTCTCCAATGGTTTGTATCTGCTAAGCTTAAAAATTCATGTAAGTCTTTAAAATTAATGCTGCATAACCATGTGTATCCTTCAGAACCATAGCAATTACAGTAAAAGTGCTTTAATTTATTATCAAGTGATTTTCATCATAATGTGACACTAAATACCAAAACATTTAATAATTATCCCACTACTCTAATGTATTAACAACATTTCCAAATATTTATGCTAGAAGATAAGGTGGGTTTTAGTTCTCACTTCGCTTACAAACATAAATTGTTTGAGAGGTTCTTGAAACAGGTCACATCCTAAGATTTCTCTGGCAGCTGTTTCCCTTTCAGACTAAAATAAGGAGAGACAACAAAAACAAAGTCTTCTCTAAGTCCTAGCAATGCAACAGGAAAACATCATCCTCTTTACAAATCAGGTCCCCAGTCTTGAAGCGTTGCACAGATGCTGAACTTTGAATTCAATTGGCTTGCTCATGTGCATCAAATCAAGCATAAACTTCAGTCCCTACAGCTTCAAACCTGACCTATCCAGCAACTGAAATCCAAGATATTAGCTATACATTTCTTCATCTAGTTTTACATGTACCAGTTCATCAAAAATGCCACACACGCATGACACTACTTTAAGATTTCAAGCACAGAACTAGAGTGAGGAGTTGCACCAAAATGTCTTTGCTGCAACACCCAAACCTGAATAATAACAGGGACTGAAATCCTGCAGATTCTGTTCCTGACTGAAGGAAAGACACCCCCTGTAAATTTCCCCCCAAACTGAGTGGGTGCAGTTCTCTACCCATCCCTCATGTGAGGCTAATGGAGAAAACTCAGCACATTGTGGTTTTAACCAAATTTTATGGATGTTGGTAAATCCCTGACAGGGAAATATATACAGACGCTTCTTTCTTTGTGACATTTCTGACCTCCCATCCATCAGGTGGGATTTCAACTCCTCATCTCAGACCCCATCCTTTGTCTGAACTGTGAAGGTCAGCCTATGACAAAATCCCTATTTTCACACTAGACCACTGGCTCAGCAATCCTCCACTTCCACAGTGCTGCTCTGATTCCTCATAGAACTGTTGCAAGTCTGTGTGGACACAGGAACACACACCTGCTTGACAGATCAAGGCCAGACCCTTTGCATTTCCAGTGCTCTGCAACAACAGGGCTCTTCATGCTCTCAAAAAACACCCTTTGGAAGAGGCACAGGAGTGCTGCCCCACCATGTGTAAAAGCAGCACTGAATTCATGTTGCCTCCTTCTGGACAAAGAGGGGACACTAGAGAGAGCAACAAAACTTTTGCCTCCTTGATTACTCCTGTGCCTTTGCCAGAAAAGAGACCCCATCACTCACCAGCTCCCTGCACTTCCTAAACAATTGCCTAAGAAAGCAGAGGCCTCTTACTGACAGTGACATCTGTCTTGGATTTCAAGTCTAGCAGCCATCCTCAAAAGTCTGTTTTGAGAGGCATGAAGACATCAGAAGCTTGTGCTTCCTAGATTTCAGGAAAGGTAATACAACAGTTCTTTTGGTTGTCTGTGTGCTGTTATTTTCACATTGGTGGCTGGGAGCACTCCGAGGGAGACGGAAAGCCTTCAGGTACCCCCAGTCCACAGCACAGCGTCAGTGATCACGGTGCCTTTTGACCACACGAGATTTTATAGAGGAAACAAACAAGCAGCTACAAAGTAATTGAACCAGCAAGACAGTGAGACTGCTATAAACATTTGGGTGGCCTCATGCATTCCAAAAGTCATTTTTGTACCAAAACTTTGCTGCCTATAAATAATTAGTGTGTTTTTACATCACATTACTACTGCACATTGCCACAGCACTAAAGAATCCTTCGCGGGAGCTAAGCAAACTCCAAGTGAAGAGGCCACAAAGTTTACAACATCCTCTATAGCAGAGGAGAGCACAGCAGCTGTGGTTTGCAAAGGA